>JARHVA010000325.1:490000-965000 GCA_037957365.1 Torreya grandis | reverse complement strand
TATTTTATCCGATATCTAATTTAAACTAGTGTTTCCCTTACAAAGCCATAAAAATCTATTACAAAACACCATTGGCCAAGGGGATATTGAGACTGAATATTTGCTCAAAGGTAAGTATCTATAACTTTTGTTGTTTCATTTGGTGTGTGTGTGTATATATATATATATATATATATTACACAAATTAATGGGTTATAATGTATAATTAGTTGATTATATTACCTCTACATTTAAACTTAGTTTAACTATAGGGTGTTATCGGCTTGTCATCTTCTAACTTAGGTGATCTAGACCCCATTTGCCTACCATGATCCCTTGTTTTTTTTTTTTTTTAAACCATCACACTTTATGTTAAGAGATTTTATAACACTTTATTAGATTTAATTTTATGCATTATAATACATATTTAGGGTTATTTTATTATATTATCTACCTAAAGGTTTTGGAACCCTCTCCTTTAGTGTTGTGTGATAAGTACTCCCTTAGTTAAGTTTAATAGATCCAATTTGGTCATGCTCCTAATATATGAAGTATCACAATAGATGTTAATCGATTACCTTATTTGGGCTTGGATTTAATAAGTAAGATAGATTATATATCTATCTTAAGCTTTTGTATACACCATTTCCACTATAATGTATTTTAGGTGTGGGGGAGCTTAAATGACTAGAATGGAGGTGATGTCATTTAAAACCTAGCATGTTTGAATAAATTTATTGAATAAAAATTATTTCTCCTATTTCTCTTTAGGTATGAATCCCAATGGATAGATATCATACCCATCTATGATGTTTGGCAATTGAAGGTCCTTCAACCATGGTTCTGATTTGTAGGTCATTCTTGTGAGTTTTGATGGTTGTGAACTTAGCACTTTATGATTTTCTAGAGTTGCATCTGATAAGGATGTCATTGTTTGTAGTCGATCCTTACATTAATCTTGAGTTTTTACTTTTGATTATATTTATATTTGAGTTTGAATTTTTTCCTATGGTTGACCTTGTGGTTATTTAGATCCTTGACTTATGGAACATAGTGGTTAAATGATCTTGGAAACCAAATTATTTCTATTAGTAACTTATGATTGTGCCATGTGGATGTCAATAAAGAATGGAAGAGGAAACATTGGAAATTTTTTCTACTCATTTATTCTATTATGCACTCCATTTTAATAGGCCCAATATATTTTAAAATGTCCTCAGGCACACATGGATGTGTTTATATCATGATATTTATATACAGGCACCATCCTATAAAATTACCCATTTGGAGATGATGTTGTCCATATCGATGCCATATCATATTTGGTAAGGAATTATATGGCCAATAATCCACTTATGTAGTAATAAATTCTTCAAGAGAATCCACTATGTAAAATAAAGAAATAATACTAGAAATTGGTACTAAATGATTGAGTTGTGTAAGCCAATAAAAAAAATTATTCTTTATGAGCTCTATTTGTGAGGAATTTAGGTCAATTAAAATTTTCACCCATCTATATCATATAATTTGTAATATTCACTATTCCATTTATTAGTTGTTCGGTGCCTTTTGTTGTGTAATATTTTCAATTCATAACGCATTATGAAAGAACTCTAAAAATCGCATCAATAAATTTTTCAATGGGAACTCTTATGGTTGTTCTATCATATCATTCTTGAAATTTTCAAGTTGATTGGGGGGTGGGTATTCATCTTATACACCTGTACTAAATTCCCACTTTTCATTAGTGTTGTGACTTGTATAATCATAGTGGTATTGATTTGAATCATCACATGTTCTAACAAATAAATAACTCCCTCATTTTATCTACTCAATATGGTCATCATCAATTCCTCATGATATCCAAATATTGGAAATCACACCAAACTCTCAAAATTTAACCCTCTTAATCTATTATGAAGTGAAATTACTCCATGTTTAGGTGTAGATATTTGAGGTTGAGAAAATGGCTCTCTATGTGCTAATTCATGAATTTGAATGGCTCAGAATCTCTACATATATATCTATGTAACTCCAATCCAATGCCCATCTCTTCTTTTTTAGTGTTTGTCAAAGGAAAAATGTTTGATTCATGGTTATATTATATTTTAATTTCCCCTTAGTTTTTGATATATATTTCAAATTTATTATTTAATATCGATAACACATGCTATCATTCACTTAAATTTGAAAAGTATGAGTTACATTGTTATCCTTCCTTTTATAAAAAAACCAAATAGAATCTTACACCTACTTGTACTTATCCATAGATCTACCTTTCATGCTCCCACATGCTTGTAATAGTTTAGATATCCATTTTAATTTGACCCATGGCCATTTATACTTCTATGCATATTTTATTTAATTAACTTCAAGGATGTGACACACTATCATTTCATTTTCAAATACTTTTCCTTTTGAACACTAACTAGTTTTCATAAAATATACCCTTTTTGGAAATGTCACAATATTATTTTTATCATGTAATTAATAGCCTTGTGAAACTGGTAGTTATTTATCCTTTTCCACTTCTGATTTGGTTGTTTTTACTTCATTCTTAGACTTAGATATTTTTCAAAGCAATCATAGATCCCTCTCACGAACCCAATCTTTCTTGGATTTAAATAATAATACCTAAAACTTCATTTTACTATATCACGATATTACATGTGATTCAAATCATGTTACATTATCCTAATTACATCTTATACTAATACTAAACCTACCTATGTACCATAAACCACTTATTTATAGAATGTTTATTGTCTACAGATCATCGCTGCTAGAGCTTAATCCCATATCCATTTATCTTTCCTAAAATAAAATTTCCTTAAATATATTAGATTACTATAATTTCTTTTTATGACACTTCATGAATTATATAATGTTATTTCGATCTTATGCACAACTTGCCTAGATGTGTCTTAAATTTATTTTCATGTAAAAAGACCATTTTTCAAGTTCAAATGCTTTGGATCATATATAAAAATCATGAAACATATTTTGAATTATCTTATGAACCCATTGATTTCAATTTTCTTGTTTCCTCCATGTGAGTTAGTTCCAATAACTATTATTTTAGAAATTCTTTGTCACCTAACTACATTACCATTGCAATTCCCAAGCTGACTACAATATATTCCATTAGCATCATAAATTCCATTCATACACAAATTGTAATGGGGTATATCTAGTCACATGTTTATAGTTTTAGGCCTATAAGATATCGTGTATGCTATCTTCCCAGTCATCCATCTGAACATTGAAAATATTAGTAAGCATCTTCTTTAAAACTGTACTAGACATTTTTGCTTAGCTATTTACTTGATGATGATATGTTGTACTCTTATTTTTTAAAATTATAAACTATTATGTTAAGTTTTGATATTATTATTCATATAAAATTTCCCATATCACTAATGAATTTTTGTGGACATCAAAACCTTGTTATGGTGTTTTCATATAAAAACATATCCTTTGCACTATAACTTGGAATCGTAACTCCCTCAACTCATTGGTAAAATAGTATTTCATAGTTATAATATATTTAACATCATATCTCTTAGATGTAGGATTAATAAGCCATAAGAAATAAATTCCCCATTTCTCAAATGGTTACATAGCCAAAAAAATAGATTCAATGACAACACATCCCTCTAGTTAGGTTCTCCCATACACTAAAAAACACCATAGTGTTTTAAAACCCTATGTGCATCCTAAAGTATTGTTGACCAACAGAACCCATTTTTTAATAGTTTATTCAAAATTCGTTCAATTGTTAAATTTCCTTTATTGTTCCCTAATGTGATTCTTCCAATACATGTGATATCTCGTATTCTTGGGCCACTATGCATAGAAAATTACCCTTTCCCAAGTTATATAAATTACCCATTTATAATATTAAAATATAAATAACATGTGACCAATTATTTATTATCACATTCGACATAATGTTGAGGAAATGTGCCATTATTGAGATATTTTATGATATCTTTCAATTGTTATGGGATAATAATCACTTTGATTAGGTAATTTTGTGGAGATTCCTCTTGAAACTCTTTAGGTTCCTCCCTTATTTGAATGTGCCTAAGTTGGTTTGATCCAACATTTTTGTTACTTTTTTTAATGTTGATTTTAAACTATAATTCTTGAAATAACATTGACCTCTTATAAATTATTCTTCCCAACATTGGTTTATAAACTAAGTATTATAATGTTTATTGATCAGCTAAAAATCAAATGGGGTAACTAATAAGTAATTTTATAAATTCTTAAGTGCAAAAACCATTATCAAAACTTCTTACTTTATTTTATAATATTGTTTCTTAGCTGTACATAAATTTTAACCTGTGAAGTGAATTAGGTGATATAGACCTATATCTCCTAGTTATACTAGCATGACTCCCACTATTGTTCTTGATGCATCAACATGAACACAAAATAATTTGTTTAATCTAGAAATAAAAAAAAGGGTGTTATGCCTAACTTATGCTTCAAATCTATACAAAAATTATCATTTAGGAGTCCATTCAAAATTAAGTTATTTGCACAATAACTATTCTATAGGTTCTAAAATGGATGTGTAACCATGAATGAACTTGAGATAATAGGCAATGTGACCTAGAAATGGTCATACTTCTACCAAACTAATTTTTGATTTGAGTCCCACTATAACTTATATTTTTCCATAGTCGACTAGAATTCCATCACTAGAGATAATATGTTCAATCAATATGTCAAATGGTGTGAAAAATAAATATTTATTTAAATTTAATGCAATTTCTATTGTCTGACATTTTTACAACATTAATTATAGCTTAAATAATTGTTCTTTTAATAAATATAAAATTTCTCAATCATCTATGTAGACATATATAAAATCAAGAATGAATTCTCTAAATGTCATAACAACTATTTTGGAGAAAAGTATTGGTGTGTTTTTCAGTCTAAATGACATTACATTATAGGCAAATGATCCCCACTATATTGTGGAAGTAATTTTTTCCTTTAGATATGATAAGGATATAATGATATCTAATGAAACCATATATAAATGGGTAAACATCATTTCCTATAAGATATTCAAGCACCTCATATGTGAATGGAATTGGGAAGTGATCATTTACATAAGCATCATTTAATGTGTGATAATCTCCTTATACTTATATCTCCCTAGTATTTTTAGGAGACACCACCAAAAGACCAACCCAATATAACTTTTAAACCAAATATATGATTCCATCTTCCCTAATCTCATCTATTTTTTATTTTACTTTCATTTTCATGTTGGGATTCAGCCTATAGGGTCATTTTAGTCACTCAGATTTGCTCATGAATACTTGATAATGTCAATTTTAGCCCACTTCCACTTCAATTGAATTGATCACTTAGTCTATACCTATTTCTCCACCTCAATATATCCTAAGCACTTAAAAATACCTAACCTTTTCTAAGTTTCTATATTATGGCTACAAAAATGTTTTGAATTTATAAAAAACCCTCTAATCATCTGTGCATACATCCCAAATCCCAAAATTCATATGTTTCCCTACAAGAGTAGGGGACAATAGTGGCATTTAGTTTTTACCCTATTATTTAATCATATCCTTAACTCTTCCAATAGTCACTTTTTGAATTTAGACCATACCTTATAGATTGGTCCATATTTTTGGGATAGATAGAGTGACGTTTTCCCCTTTTAGATTGTTATAAAGGCATATTTAAGTCACATATTTCATCACTTGATAATTTCAATATTAAATCACACTTACACTATTACATAGTGAAAACAACTTCCTTATTCTTCTCAAATCTAATTATAATCATTTGAATCAACCCTTATCCAAGTCAAGATATTTTTTTATCGAAGTTAAAAAATGTATTAAAATGATCATAATTTCATAAAAAATTATAAGTGAGATAACTATGTGGACTTTATTTCCCTCTATAAAGTATTGGATATGTAGGTAGTATTGGTCATCACTAGAGTGATTAGGGATATCTTGTTCCATTACACTTCCCCTTTTTCTACTCATGTCTTTAAACAAGTCATTTGCAACTATTTTATATGCATTTCAAAGGTTAAATTTATGTACACAAATGAGTTTGAAGATACCATAGATGATTTTACCTTTATTTCCATATTTTAAAATATAGGAAAAAATTTATCATTAGAGATAATAACGCCAGTCAATCCTTCCCCCTTTTGGATGTTCTTTTCCTCAATAGTTACAATTCCAAATTTTTTAGCACTTACAAAATTAATCTTTGTTGATAAGTTTTATTCATTGTTCATTTTTACATAATCATATCATAGACAATGGAAAACTAAATCTTTTATTTTATTCATTGTTAGTCTTATTTCATTCAATCTTTCTTTGTTCATTTTAGTCATTTTTTTCATTCCATTTGAAGTAAGTCATTTTACAATGTTTTCTATAATTCTATTCAATTTAGCTTAATTAGGGTTAATGCACCATATCAATTCAAAATTATGATAAAACATATTGGTGAACCTAATTTTTATTTGAATATTTTTGATACCTAACACTAAAATAACTTTCTTTCAACCTTGGAACTAATTTTTGATAGCAAAACATCTTGATTTCAACCTCAAGTTTTGTCATTGAAATTGAGATAACATTATTTTAACCTCGGATCTAATATCTCATTATGAAAGCACTTCTTTTTTACCTTGGATTTTAAGGAATTAACTAATCTCCATATGAAAAACTATTCCTTCTATTTTTAACATTTTAATTTTTGTTATTATTTGCATCATATTTTCCATGTTATTTTTATATCCCATATAAAAAACTTACTTCCAATATTCCTCTAAGTTGAAATGATAGGTTAAGTGGGGTCCTTACTAAGCATATTCAATTCCTTTGTTCACTATTAAAATTCATTATATTACTATAAACATTAGTTCCTCCTCCTATGATAAACAAATTTCTCATGAATATTTTTGAGAAAATAATCATAATATACAAGCTAATCATGATTATCATAATACACAAGATAATTATGAAGGCTCGGATAGGAAGAATCTTGATGAACTGAATGGAGTACATCATCACAAGTCCAACATTTATCCACATTTCAAGAAGGAATTCATCAAATGCCATAAGATATACCCAAATTAATTGAATTCTTTTTAGATTATAAAAATGCACAAAAATAAAAAAAATCTACATTTAATGCACAAAAACAATTTATTTTTCATATTCTAAACCTTACCACAGGTATTTCAACTTCTATTGTTGATATTGATATTACATCTACACCTTTATGTTTGATGGTAACACAATTCTTAAAACATAACTTTATGACCATGCCTAATCAAATGAATCATACATGACCTTTGATAGCTATGCATCCTACATCACCTTACATACTACATAAACCCTTGTGCAATTTTTTTCAATTTTTCATGTCAGGGTGCTAAAATTAGAGCAAGGTATAAAAAAATATAAACAATCATTATATTTAAAATTGTTTCTTCATAACCCATTAGCACCTGACATTACAACATATCCTTTACCTACCATATTTTTAGTTCCTAAACTTCCATTATAATAGGATAAATGATATCCAAAACATCTTTGATATTTTCATGTATCATGTCTGGATAATACTTGTAATGACAAATTGGTAACCAAGTTGTTCTCAAGAAGACTAAAATATTATAGCTTGAGTTGGTTTTATGATCTACCTCTTCATAACTAAAAGCATTCAATCTATTAGCAAAATAATTTCTTAAGAATTTTCTATCAACATTGATGAAAATATTTATTTCACAAAAAAATCTAAACTAAAACAGGGAACTAATGAACTTATCAATGATTATTTACTTCATTATAAGACTATGCTTGCAAAAATTACTAAGACCTTGGCATATAATTAATTAGAATATATTCAAACAAAGTTTACTTCCACCTTTTTATGAATCAATTATTTTAAAAGAAACCAGATCATTTGAAGAACTTTGTCATGCAATACGAGAAAGAGAAATCAAGCTTTATTATTTAAACAAGCTCAAATATGCATCTACATCTACTTCAACTTCCACAATTAATTTTAAAATCAAACCATCTTTAATAAATAAACTAATATATATTAAATTTGATGAAAATATCATAATTAATGTTATTTTTCAACCTCCTATAATTTTTTTTATGGAATTAGCTAAGAAATAAATTCTCTAGTCTACCATAATCTCCTCATAAATTACTACAAAAGTTATTTGAATGCAATCTTATTACTCGATATCCACCACTATAGATTGATTTGAGTATACCTCAAGTTAAATATTTTGATAAAATGCATATTATGATTATTGTGTATGTAATGGTCACTCAATTAATAGATGTTTCAATCTCAATCACCTCATTCAATATTTTATTGATAACAATGTCATTGAGTTAGGTACTCCTATAGAGGAAACTAATACCCAATAGAATGGAAATGATAAGTTGAATATTTTTAGCGAGACATTTATAAAAAATGATACAAATAAGTATAACTCATTATCACATCATATCTATAAATCATATCCACCTCTTGAGTCATATGATCATCCATTAGATATAATCATAGGTATAATTGTACAAGCTACTTATCCACGTCCTATGATTACTTTTTATGATAGTTGGATATTAGATGATAATTATTATTTTTTTCCTTATGTATATGATTATATATTTATCAAAAACCCATTCATATCATGTTAATTTATAATGGATCAAGTGATAAAACATAAATAATGACATTATTCCAATCCTTGGGCTACACACAAAGTGATATACAACCAACATCTAAAGTTTCAAGACATTTAATGGTAAACAACAACCTATTTTGGGACACATTTTATTACCTCTTCAAGTGGGTCCTATTATATTATCTACAATTTTTATATTTATTCTAAAAAGTGGGATATATGACATGATATTAGGCTACCTTTAGTTACATAAGCTTTGTGTTATACCTTTTACAATACATATATGTTTCAAGTAAATTCATTGCAATTAATTTATTACAATTTCAAGAATAAAATATGAGTATCCTATATAATAAAAGGTCCTTCCTCCCCACCATCCACCACCACAACTCATTGATACATCTATTCAGGAGAAAAACACATTTACGATTGTTGCACCTATGTAAAAGCTCTCAATTTATGAAAATGTGCAAAAGTATAAAAAATAATGAATGAAAAAATAAAGTATATTGGAAAAAGGTGTCAAGTTTACAAAAGGCACAATCACATGAAACATATCCTAAATTGGTGATACGCAGATTATAAGTTTATATAAAAATCACAAAATTTGGCACAATCTTATACTAGTTCTCATCAGACTTGAAATCATCTTGCATCTCCTAGAGCTACTATTCACACATGGTATTATATGATTAGTGATTTAGATAGGTTCATGACAATACCAGATGCATATTTTGATTTTGATTCATGCACATCTATCACATTTCATTCATTAAACTCAATCCTTATTATTATTACAAATTCTTATGATTCTCATTTAGATGGTATCATTGGTTAGCACTTTTCAAACAAACATCTAATTGTATATAGTTTCTTATTTATTTCATCCTATTATTAATGTATTTATTGAACATGTGCTTGATATGATCAATTATTTTAAGCCCTTGGATCTTAGTAATTTTTTGGCGTATTGGCTCTTTATTTCCACTTTCCAAATCTAAATAGTTTAACACAGTGATCTATTCTGCTATATTTTTTTATTTGAATTATTTTTGTAGACATTAGAAAATTATACACTATGATTCTAGGTGTCACATTACCCTTTACACTACTCCTTGGCCCCCTTTGGGTTAGACTATTCCTTAAACACCCCCTTTCACCCATTTACCCCTTTAGCTAATTTAATTATTTAATTAAATTAGTTAAATCCTATTTCCACCTCACCTACCCAAACCCATGGCTAACCTATTGACACCTAGCCTAAGGACTATTTCTACCCTAACATTTAATGTCTTAACTCCCTAAACTTATTTTTCATGCATCTCAATGCATCCCTTTAATAACCTTATACCATTTCCTAACCTCTCAACTACCAATAATAATTGTAAATGGCTAATTTTAGCCATTTTGACCTTTTCTCCCTGATGGTCGACCCTCAACTCTCAATCAGAAATGTTGACTAGGACCATCAATAGTTACATAAAGTTAGCCTAAGACTCATGCTCAAGAAGTTGGAATGGCATAGAATGAAACAAAGATCATTGAGAGTAAATAATAAACAACTCTTGGTGAACTAGAGTAGAACTAGAACTAGATAGAGGCCAAGAAAGCACCTCATCATCCCAAAAAAAAGGATTCAAGTATTGTTACTCTACTTGTATAGCTCTAGGATCTCAACCAACTTCACCTCCACTCTAGGACTTCTTCAAGCTAGCAACTCCCAATAACCAAGCTAAGTATTTTTTTTCTTATTTTAAGTTTTAGTTATTTAGAGTCAATAGTTTAAAACTTGAAACTACTTTCCACCTCTTTCCACACCCTTTCTTGTATCGGAGTTATGTACATCCAAACATAACCTCTTCCATTAGACACCCATTGACCATTCTCAACCACTTAAATATCAAATTCCTAACTTAAATATCTCTTAGGCTCTCTATTGTCTCCCAAACCATTAACCTAACTCAAGAAACCCATAAAACCCTTATGTAACCTACCCATTGTCCATTCTACCCAAAACCAATAACCCATCAAAATCAATAGTGACCACCGATAGTCATCTTCAATTGTCAACAATCACATGTCGACTAGTGACAATCATGCCTAACTGCCAACAGTCATACCTTGACCGGTGATGGTCACCATGTAACTTATTTCACTTAAAATATAAAACTAAAAATACCTATTCACCTCAACTAAAAATTATGTTTTTTTACCTTTGTCACCATAAAGACTCAACAACAACAACCTAAACCATACCTTAATAATTTAACATTTTATACTATCATTTATTGAAAGGTATTTACTTCATCTAGATTAAGTATTTATTATTATTTTATGCATCCTTTATTATCAATGTTTTCATAACATTAACTTGTCTAAAAGGTGGTTCAACAACCTCCAAGGAAGTTGTGTACTTATTGAATCTAGCTCACGCTAGGTAATCCACCTACCTACCTAACTGAAAAACAATTTTATAGTTTCTATTTTATCTACAAGTCATCCTTCCAAGCTAAAGAGGAGTATCTACAATATTCTATATTATAGAGCACAAACCACATCTAGGTTCTTCTACCTCACCCTTCTTTTAGGTTTACTCATTTCTAAAGGAAATCAAAGCAAAAAAATAGTGAAACATTCTAGCATGCCCATTGGGAACCTTGATTTTTCATGGGTTTGTAGTTTGTATTTAGGTGATTTTCTTCTTATTTTATGCTCATTTAAATGAAATAAAAAACAAAATTAGGCCTAAAATTAACCTTTCATACATTGTTTACTTGCATAGTTAGCTCATATAGATTAATTAATTAATTAAATTAATTGTATCCTCACTTCTTGGCACACACAATACCAAACCACTTACACTAAATCAAACATCAAACACTCAACATAAGACCTGACTAGGGTTTTATCTCCTATCGATAAACCTTCACCCTTGGCTATCTTACTTATATGTCATTACTAAGAGGAGAAACCAAAACTCAATTCTTTAATTATGTATAATCATTGACAATCAATATATCTTAACTAATCACCCAACACCCTTATTGCTACAGTGTGTGAAGTGAGGTGGTAGGCCCCAACATCAATCCATGTATCATTTCTAACATAGACAATCTTGAGCACCTAAACTACCTAAAACCATCCTTAAATTTCTTATCTAGTATCTATTTCTAAACCAAGTTGAGTCACCCAATTCTAACTTAAGTCATAATCCACAAGTGAGATAAAATAATCTTAGGATTTAAAATTATTTTGTGTGTGTTTTATATTCTTTGACTTTTTATTTTCTTCTCTTTGTTTGAGTTGTGATAAATTTAACTCCCCTTGGAAACATTCCACCATGTTGCCTTCATCGAGCTCATCTCCATTTCCTTTTTAAATGGGGAGTCATCCTATATTTTATATTAGAGATCATAACTTTGTTAAACTCCTAGAATATAACCCTCTTACCTTAAGGTTTTTCCTTTCATCATGAGCCACTTGTGCTTCCAACCTTACCTACAATCAACCTAACCTTACCTACAATCAACCTTACCTTGCCTATAATGAATCCAAACTCAACTACAACCAACCAACAACCTATCAACAACCATTTGATAATTATCATAACCAACCAATAACCTATCAACAACCATTTGATCATTATCATAACCAACCAACAAACTTTCAACAACTATTTGACCATTGTCATAATCTAACTTAACTACAACTATTTCAACCTTACTAATCTTTGGGTTACATATACCAACCATCATATCAACTACCTCAACCTTATCAAATTTTAGACTATCAACCTCAAACATCATATCAATTACCTAAACCCACTTTAGGGTAACCCTCATCATCTCAAAACCAAGACTTAATCTATCCCTTTAGTCATCCAACCGACAACTATCAATCAAACTTTTCAAACTAACCTACCTTATCAAATTTACCAACTTTATCAAACCAACCCACCTTATCAACCTTATCAACTTTAACAAATCAACCCACCCTACCCATCTTATCAAACATGTCAAACCAACCAACCTCATCAAATCAAACTAACAACTATCAACCAACCTTATCAAACCCACCAATCTTATCAAACCTACCCATCCTACCAAATCAACCAAACTTGTCAAGTCAATCCAACTTAGTCAACCCACAAACTTCATCAAACCAACCAATTAACTCAACCTCAAGAGCTATTGGTGTAGGGTTTTTTTTAATGGTGAATATTCATTAATTCATGAATATTCAAATTTTTAGATTTTGGTTTTCACAAATTTTTAGGGTCAATAGATGGGATCAGATTTCCAAAATTTTAAAGATATATATTATTTTGGGGGTTGCCTTGCCAACTCTTTACGTCATTATCTTTGAAAATACTTTAATTCACCATACACACACACACCCCTATATCCTAATATCAAATAATAAAACACTTTTGAACCCTAATTAACTGAATGACATAGCTAAATGACCATACTAAATGATAGGGCCAAATGATAGCACTGAATAACAATGTTGAATGATAGTAGTAAATAACAGTGCCAAATGATAGTTCCAAATGATAATATTGAACAACAGTCCTAAATGATAGTCTTGAATGATCTAGTCAAATGAATAAAATAATACGGAACCTAAATTTTCAAACCTTGAAAGACAAGCATTAAATGTACAAACAAAACCTAGCATGTGCATCTTTCAATTAGTAATTGGTGAAGTTATCTCTAGTAACCATGTCATATATCCATTGGACAACTTCAAAATGCATACATAAACATGGTCCACATTAAAAAATATGAAACCCTTGGTGACATTAAAATTGAACCAATGAAATAGTTCAGTTGTTATGTCAGCAAGGGTTTTATATTTTTCAATGATTGACTATTATGTAACTATAACATTCTAGACCATTTTTTTTGTGATCTTATATGTTATGGATGGATTCTAGAGCACTAAATCCTAAGACATGGTAGCATAAACCTATTAGTATACTAGTTGCACCTATAACTCATATGAAAAGATCGATCACGCTTTCATAATAGTCATGGTAGATTTGAATGGGCAAGCTAGATGATAGAGCTGAATAGTAGAGCTAAATGGTAGAGATAAATAGTAGAGCTAAATGGTAGTGATAAATAGTAGATCCAGGTGGCAAAGCCAAATGGCTCAATTAGTGGTGGAACCAAATAACACTACCCTCGATAGAGTCAAATGGATCTATGAGTAGGAGAGCTAAGTAGTTCTAGCCATGGTAGAGTTGAATAGCTATTAATGGCAAAGCCAAATATAACATATCCATTCAACTCTACCATGGGTAGAGCCATTCAACTCTATTATTGGTAGATCCATTTGGTTATCCCACTAGTAGATCCATTTGGCTTTAATTGAGGAAGAATCATCTAGTTTTCCCATAAGAAGAGTCATTTAGGTCTATCATAGGTAGAGCCATTTGACTCTCTCATTGGTAGAGCCATTTGGATCTACCAAGGGCAGAGCCTAGGTAAATCCATTCAATTCTATTATAGGGGTCAAATGACTTAGCCAAAATTGAGCCACACTAAATAATAGCACTTGAATCTATGTGGTGGAATGGCTTGATGTAGTGGGGTACCAAATTTTTAATATATTTGATAGATTAAAGATTTACATAGAAGATAAAATATTATTAAATATATTTTGGAAATAATGAAATATTATTAAAGATATTGTCTTGTAAATACCTTATTTGGCTTGGAAATACCTTATTTGTAAGTGAAGGTGTATATGTAAAAAATAATTTGTAACCTATTTGATACTTGAATCTATGTGGTGGAATGGTGAATTAGAGAAAATTTCAGACATGTCAATTCACCAAGGCTATGAATCAAATTCACCTAAATGAATCTAAAGGGGTTTTGGATATGGCCTCTTAAAATGTACCCTGCAATATGTACCATTTTCCTAGGTAGTACACCCCACTAGGGGAATCATATGCTTCAATCCTTGACAAAATCTTGGAGGCTTTTGTCATTAGACTTACTCAAATCAAAACCATCAATTATTCTCTTCCAAAACCCATTTGGTATATAGAGAATGAGTTGTGTGCTTATCATCACATAAATGAACATGTGTTAGACTAAATTTGGTCTTTTAAGATGTTTATCCAAAACCTTATCAATCCAAAAGAGGTTCCAAAGGATATTCTTTGTGTTCCCCCCAACCTATCCTTAAATGTCTTCAAGCAATCCATCCTTAAATCTCTTCTTACACCCATTATTTTGGAAACCCATAATCAAATCCCTCGACATAATTGTGTCCCTTTATTAGATTTGGTCCTTAGTGAAACTATAACTAAGGAAATCATAATTGAAACTCCAATCAATCCATTTATTGACCAAGTACAAACTTCATAACCTCATTTTTCCATCATCACTAAGGAAGAATCAAACTTAACCCAACCACTTATTGACCAAGTAGAACCTTCTCAACTTTCCTTCGAAATAATAATAAAGGAAACCAACCTACCCTTTCCACTTCCTATTTTAGTGGATCAACCTCCAACCAACCTACCCCTTCCATTTCCCATTTTAGTGTATTAAACTCTAACAAACCTAACCTTTCCACTTACTATTTTTAGTGGATAAAACCTCAACCCAACCCACTCTACCTCTTTTACCTAGCCTTTTAGTGGATCCAACCCAAACTCAAAATACCTCATCTATAAACAATCCAACCTCACCTCAACCCAGCCTAACCTCAATCATAACTAAATCAATATAATGCTTCTATAACCTACTCATTTTCATCTACCTAATGATGATGTCTTTGGTTTGATTCCATTTAGAATAGGGTCAAAAATTTATCACCTTACCTCACAAATCAAACCAAATCAACCATCTAGACTATCTCCCTCTACCAATCAAACCAACATCTAAACCAAATCAATCAACCAAAATCAAACCAAACTTTGATCCAACTCCAACCAAATCATCTATCAACCCACACCAAAATCAACCCTACATTCGAGATCTCTTGAATAAAAGTCTTACGTCCCCTTTTATCTAAGCTACTGATACCATTCCTAAGCTCCTTCTTTAGGATAATTGTACATTATTTTCCAACTTATCTTTATTTTAGGATGGTGTTATCAACATCACTGCTAGACCCCAAACCCACCCAAATCTGACCCAAAAACATTTCCATTGCTTTAGCATCATAGAGGAAATCTTGCCTAAACCACCACCTAAGAATTGAACTCTACCTAACAACTAACAACCCTTGGGAGGTAAATAAAGTTATCCTCATCTTTCCTAAACCCTCTTTCCTAACAAATGTCTTCACTTGGGAATACTTTCCTTCCTCAACCATCCATGGAAAATTAACTAGAGGAACTCTCCCTCCAAAATTATTTTACCATTCCTGTCAACCCAACCTCACATTACCTAACTAACACCTATGCCCAAAAACCTTAACTTATTCCTAAACCAACACTTGGCACTATACCTCAACCTATCCTAGCGTAGCTTAATAAACTAAGACTAAAACCAACCCTTGACACTTATACCATAACCTAGCCTAGCCACCAAACTAAACTTAATCCAACCTTGATCTTAACCAACTTAAGAAGAATCTTTAACTTCAAACCATGCCTTTAGACCTCTTCTACCCTTAAAACTTGATCAACACTAGTCTCTGGTTAACTATCACTAGTTAAACATTGACCATTATCTATCACTATCTTAACCAAGGCCTAACCTAAACCTTGCCTTTTCACCCAAAAAACCTAAAACTAGCTTACAAAATCTTACCCAAAAACCATTACAACTAACCAGCCAAGCCTACAACCAACACCTAACCAACCAAGAATCAATACCATTTCTTAACCAGCCTTGCCTCTTGCCTCTATCAATCCATGACTCTTTTTCACACCTAATCTAATGTCAAAATGTAACTAGGGGACATCTTCTCTCCTGATTGACTCAAACCATTTACATATACATATGGATTTGGGGCATATCAGATCTGGAACCCCTCAAATGCTTTGCATCTGTGTCCATTCTTTAAACCAAGTTCTTAGTCATCTTGTGTCTAACTTAAGCTCATCCTTTATTTTTACCACCTTCATTTCCTTATTTTAAGGACAATATATTAAAATAAAATCATGTGATTATCCATCATAACCTTAGCCTAATCCTAAACATTGGTACCATAGCTCTAATCATGGCATGATTCTCATAAACACTTTTCATCCCTTATAAGATGAAACCCAATGGTCATTTTCACTTAACCCTCTTTCACTCATCATTAACCTTCTTTTGATATGGTTTTTCCTCTATAAATGAAAGCCTTAGGCCTATATAGAATAGTCTAGGACTAAAAAAGTAGAGCATTAAATTTGGTATACCAAACTATCACTTGGGTCAAAAATCTCTAGCATGTAGACTATTCCCTTGAAGGACAACTACCCAAAACCATCAAAATTACTTAAAAAGATATATTTATCCCTCAAAGGATAGCTATCAAACACAAAAAAAAATCCAAATATTAGACCACTCCCTTGAAGTATAGATAAGTCAAAATTTTGGAAAGAAAACACTTGGAAGATTCCTGCATCAATCAGCTTACCAAACCTAGAAAAAAAAAATACTTAAGACCCATAGTCAAAAATTAAAACAAAAACCATCCCCAAGAAAGATAAAATAAAATTTCACAAAAGTCAAAAGTAGTCTTCACACATCCATTAGTCTACACCAAACATAGATCATGGACTTTTCTATAACGGTTCCTAGGTTACCTACAGAAGGGGAAAGTTGTTCCCACTAGAAGGTTACACTACCATCCATTCACCTATTTCATCCATCTCCCATTTTACCCACTCTATAAATCAAGGTATTTTGAGCTTACTTGACACTATGTGATCAAGCTACCTTTTTTAACCAATGCACTAATAATAATTCAAATCATAACAGAGGTTTATGTTCATAAGCCTATAACTCCTGCCATTTTGGTCTTTTTCAGTTGGAGAGTTTAACCTCCTTATACTTTCATGACTACTTGTTGAAAAGGTGTGTGTCTTCCCTTTCTGAGTCATTAAAGACCCAACCACAAAGTTTATACCCTTTCACCAGGAAATGTATCCCCTTTTACCCAAACCAAGTGGTACACCAAATTAGCCAACCAATTTAAACACCACCCAACCAAAAAAATTTAAACAATGACATTACCACAACCATGCACCCATCAGAGATAACCTTATTCTCTATTCACACCTTTTATGTCCAACCCTACCTTGGTTATTTTGATTGCATCAACTACCTTACCATACTTGATAATTTGTGTTACTTTTGCACACTAACCATTTAGGGTGCATCAGAACATAACCCTTTGTGGTCTTGACAAGTGAAACCATTTTGTATTCTCAAGATCACATCCTAATTTAGGATCCATTTGAACACATCAACCTTGGCTAGGAGACTTGAGTTTATATATGTAACCCATATCAGCTATGTATAACATTGTGGCTTGGTTATACTATCACTTGTCCTTCTAGTACCAACCTTATTTTAGCACCTATGTCAAATATGGAAACTTATTCTATGCATTATCTATGATATCATACATAGTCACATTTTTTAAAACTTGTTTGTGCTTAAATTCCTAACCAACCAAACCAATCTTGTCACCCACCTATCAAAATTATCAAACCTATACCCTATTCCATTCTTTTAGGTTCACCCAACTTTTGAATCCCTACAACCCCAGACATATTTATTCAAGAGAAATACATTTATAAGTACACCCATATCCGCTACACCTAATGTGGTGGCTTGGTTCAATTATCACTTATCTTCCTTAATGCAAACCTATTTTCTACTTTATACCATCTTACTTATTTTTTCCATGTATATCCTTTTATCAAGCCTACCTTTGACTTCATTTTCACCTCATCAATTCCTAATTTTATTGGGAACACCTCCTCCCATACTTGGGGCATCCAATGTCCTCCCAACCTACCATTTTTTGTTTTGAATCTTGCTGACACAAATTACATAACAAAAAGGGGGAAAATGTAGACACTATAAAACTATAGACTACGATTCTAGTTGTTACATTACCCTTTACACTACCCCTTGGCCCATTTTGGGTTAGACTATTCCATAAAAACTCCATTTCACCCATTTATCACTTTATCTAATTTAATTAAATTAATTAAATCATATTTCCACCTCACCTATGTAAAATCATGGCTAACCTATCGATACCTATCCTAAAGACTATTTCTACCCTAGCATTTAATGTCTTAACTCACTAAACTTATTCCACATGCATCCCAAGGTACCCATTTAATAACATTGGACCATTTCCTAACCTCTCAACTACCAATCATAAGTGTAAATGGCTAATTTTAGCCATCTTGACCTTTTCTCTATGATCATCGATGGTCGACCCTTGACTAGTAGTGGTTGACTAGGATCGTCAATTGTTACATAACATTAGACTAAGACTTATGCTTAGGAGGTTATAATGATAGAGAATGGAATAATGATCATTGTGCTGGACATAATCATTAAGGTCTGAAGAATTTTTATTGATGTCAAAGGTAGCATGTGTTATCATGCATTAATGACAAAGGTGTTGAGTTAAATAGACTTGTGTGAGTACTTTAAATGTCTTTGCTAACATGGTTATCTTAACAAGATTTGGCTAAGATCATAAGATGATGTTATAAACATTTTCACATGTGGAATCATATGAAGGAATGATCACACTATGATAATCAGGTTTTTTTCTATTCTTTGTGGTCTAAGTTATATGTCATAAGGGTGGATAGAGGAAATGTTAAAAATGATCACACTATGATAATCAGGTTTGTGTCTATTCTTTGTGGTCTAATTTATATGTTATAAGGGTGAATAGAGAAAATTTTACAAATGCATAAGGTTGTTCCTCAGCTAAGAGCCTACTAAGTTTCCATACTTAGTTCTTTTTGCACCTTTGTATTTGTCAGGGGAATTCTTTCAAAGATATTGGTAAAGACAATTCTCTTGGACAAAAATCCAATGACAAATAAGGGAATTATTTTGGGAAAATTTTAAGGGTAATTCTTTTAGATAAATTATCCCAAAGGAAATGAGTCCCGTGTAAAAGTTCTGAAGGGTACATTTGAAAAAATGTTGATGGGTAAATGGACCATTCAAAGCTTCTGAAGGGATCTTTTCAAAAAGCCAAAAGATACTTTTTAAAAGTTCTAAAGGGCATGTGACCCAAGCAAGGTTTTCAAAAGGACATTTTGAGAAGACCTGAAAGGTACATTACAAAATGCTGAAATAAAAATACACTTGGTATTTTGTTGGGGAAATTATCCTAAAGCCCCTCAGATGAAAGGGACCCAAACAAAAATCCTGGAGGATAATTTGTCTAAGGCAAGTAGACATTTAAAAAATCTTGAAGGGTATGTTGCAGAAGTTCTAAAGGACACTTTCAGAAGAAAGGCATGGATTAATTATTTCAAATAATTTATCTAATGCAAGTGGATATTTACAAAATCTTGAAGGGAACTTAGACAAAAAACCCACAACAATTTGTTCGAAGGATAGTTCAAATGAATAAATGACATTTGTAGAGTTTCAGAAGGACACTTTTGAAAGATAGATGACACTTGAAAAGATTTTGAGGGACACTTTTGAAGGAGAGGACACTTATAAAGCTCCAAAAGATAGTTTACAAAAACCTGAAGGGTAGTTCAAATGAAGAGAAAGGACACTTGAATTTTTTTTGAAAGACATAGTACACTTCCACAAGTGCCAAAGGATAATTGTGTAGGACACAAGCCCATTTCAAGAAAGCTAAAAGGCTTCCATGACAAACTCTTGAAAGGCATATAGGTAAATTTAAATTTCAAGAAAGTCTGAAGAGATCAAAAGAGCAAAGCCAATACATGAATGTCAAAGAAAATAAGATGAAGTCAACATGCAGAATTTTAATGACCAAGCCAATATAAAGATCATGCATTTTCAAGAGATAAAGTGACACATGAAGCTTGGATGGAAAGATCAATGGAAATGTTTCAAAGTTAGAAAGAAAAATAAATGAATAACTACTGAAGTGATTTAGTTACAAGAATCTAGTGAAATAATTGAAGGATATTAAAAACAATGGTTGATGTGAAACATTTCTTCTAATTTTGTGAGCATGGAAATTTATGCAAAAATGGGGAAAATTTCAAAGAGGCTCAGAGAATGGAAGTCATATAGTCATTTTTCTTGGAATGAAAAGAGACAAGAAATGAATGCAAAATGTATAAAGTAAAGAGACTCATATAATTTTTGATTGATGCAAAATTCCAAAGAGATGAAGAGAAGGAAAGATAAATAGTTACTTCATTTCAAGAATGAGAGGACTCAAGCTATAAGTGTAGAAATATGAGACTCATCTAATTATGAAGAATTAATGGTCAAATTAGAGAATATCATAGTGTCAAACAGATAAATTTAGACACAAAAAAATGAAAGAAGAGTGAAGGACACACAAAAGTGTGTTAAAGGAGAAAGGAGTAATTAAAGATTGGACTTGCAACAAAGAATAGAGACTTGGATTATTTTATGAATCTAAATAATTAACTTGAATTATAATTTAAGTATCTAATTGGTTAGTGCCTTCAAATTGAATTGGGTTGGTGCTTAGTATAGGGAGTGGGTGCTTCCTTAGATTTGGTGCTCTTAAAGTTAGGGGATTAGTGTCTCCTTGGGATGGGTGTCCTTAAATTTGACCAAAGAGGTTTAGTCAATGAGACAAACTTTATGAGGCTGGATTATAATAGTAGATTCTAATAGCATTCTCACCATGCTTTTTCCCTTTGGGTTTTCACATATAAATCAGGTGTTATATATTGTTTTTTTGTGCATGTGATATCTTTCTTTGATTTTTTTAAGTTTTCATTTGTTTAACATTCATATTAAAAGTTGTAAGTAACCAATCTTTTGAGATATACTGATTTACCCCCCTCTTAGTAGATAGGTGTGTTCAATAATTGGTATCAAACCCATAGGTTCCTAGTGAAAAACTTAATCATCTCAGGTGAATCTTGGAGTCTGAACACAAAATGACCAGTCATGAAGGAACTTCATCAAATAAGGCACCTTTGTTTGATGGGACTAACTATGCTTTTTTGAACATAAGGATGGAAGCATATTTGACTTCATTGGGATTTGATGTCTAGATGTCCATTTAAAATGGATGTTCACCCCCTATAGCTCCTCGTACTAATCAGGTAGTGAAAAAGGCATGCGAAAACAATGCTAAAGTAAATAATGTCATTCTTTGTATATTGTCAAATAATGAATTTGTCAAAGTGATGCACTATCAAAGCGCAAAATACATACATGTCAAATTGAAGATCATCTATGAAGGAAATGATAGAGTAAAATAAACAAAGCTTCAAACTCATAAGGGATAGTTTGAAAGCCTCAAGATGAATGAGGATGAGAAGATTGTAGATTACCTTCTTAGGGTAGATGATATTGTTAATGAAATCAGAGGACTCAGAGAAATAATGGATGAAGTATTTATTGTCAAAAAGGTTTTAAGATCTCTAAAAACAAAGTACCATTCTAAAAAATTTGAAATTTAAGAAATAAGAGATCTAAACAAGCTCACATTAGATGACTTACATGGAACTTTCACTGCATATGAGATGAGTCTAGGAAATGTTGAGTCATCTAAGAGAGAAGCTACTTTCAAAGTTTCTAAGTAGGTAGAAGAAGAAGAAACTCCTAAATTTGAATTTGAGGAGGTTGATGATGTAGAGGCCAATTTCATCAAAAAGGTGAAGAAGGCCCTAGGAAAATACAAAGGTAAGTTACCATTCAAATGCTTTAATTATGGAAAGATAGGTCACTTTATTGCTAAATATCCACATAAAGGAAGGATGACTCTGATTCAGCTGAGAAAAATCAAAAGGAGAAATCATATTATTCCAAGAAGAAGAAAGGCTTCTTTAAGAATAAAAAGGGGTTATACTCAAAAGAAGATAGTGACTCAGTTGATGACAGTATTAGTTCAAGTGATGAGCATGATATTGATTTTATGGCCAAATAAAATGAAATTCTATTCATGACTTATGAATCAACTTCTTTATGCCAAGAAGAAGAGGACTTAGATGATGATGATGATGAAGAAGGAGAAGTAAATATAGAATGTGAATTTACATGTTCTTTAAAATAAATTAACAAGATTAGAAAAGAAAATTCTAAACAAAATAATCTTAGTCAAAAAGAGTCTGAGAAATTGAATAAAAGAAATGAGGAATCAGATCAAATGATAGTGACTTTAAAGACCCAAGTTGAGGAGGCAAAGAGGATAGAGGATGTGGTCAAAACTAATTTACAAGAATAATCCTTAGAATGTTTGAAGATGGAGTAAGAAATCATGGACCTAAGAGAAAAGCTCAAAAAGGCCAAAGAATAAATTGATAAAGGCCTAAAACTAAATGAAGGATATGCAATACTAGATGAGATGATCAGCTCACAAAAGCCCCTCAAAGAAAAATTAGGTCTTGGATATGAGAAAGGCAAGAGTCCCATGTTGAGTACAATTGGGAATCTATATGAAAAATTCAAGGTAGTAGTAGATTCAGGTTTTAGAAAAGAAGAAAATCACATTCCTGAAGAGAAGAAGAAAAGTAATAAATCTATTCCCACAAAGACCAAGGTTGCTGCTACAAAAAACAACATTACAACAAGGAATGTGAAGAAGATAGAGTTCATGAGACCTACTTAATTTACCCAAAGGATAATGATAAACAGGTGTTCTTCATCATTTTATGGTTATTGTTATAGTTGTAACCAATTTGTCCATAAATTAATTGATTTTAATTTTATACCTAAGAGAAGGATAAGTTTCTTAAGTAAGAATTCATTTGCCCCTCTGCTAGATATAGATGTTTTATGTTATAACTATAATAATTTTGGGCATATCTCAAAGAATTATAGAATAAATATTTTTAAATCAAATTCTAACAATGTAAAAAGGGTTGAGACTCCTAAAGAGAAAAAATTCTCATAAATCAATGACATAACAAAGAAAAGTATAGTCAAAAAGCCAAAGGAGATATGGAAAAAGAAAAAATAGTCTATGATCGCCCAAAAAATGTTACATGATAAAGAGAAAAACCTATGGGTCATAGATAGTGGCTACTCAAAGCATATGATTGGTGAGAAGAGTAAGTTCACCAAATTGAACTAGTTTAAGGAAGGGACTATCAGCCTAGGAGACAATATCGTAGTCAAAATCAGAGGTAAGGGAATATTGCACATTGATGGCAAGTTCCCTACATATGATGTTATTTATGTTAAAGGACTAAAGCATAATCCATTGAGTGTCAGTAAGATGTGTGACAATGGTTATAAATTCATGTTTGATGTTGAAGGTTGTGAGATAAGAAGGCCTAGTAAAAAATTTACTCAAGGAAAGAGGACTAAAATTAATATCTATAATTTGATTGAAGTAAATAATACAAATTGTCTCATGAGAAAGATTGATGAAAGCTGGTTATGGCACAAAAGGATGGGTAGTGTTAACTTTGACAATTCAGTCAAAGTACATTCTAAAAAATGTGTAAGACACATACAAAAGATAACCAAGCCTGCAAACACAATGTGTAGAGAGTGTTATCTTGATAAGCAGACTAGGGTCTCATTTCAAACTAAAGAATATGCAACTATAAAACCTCTACAGATAGTTCATATTGATCTTTGTGGTCCAACCAAGACTAGAGGATCTAAAGGAGTGTATTACTTCATGTTGTTTATAGATCAATACACTATAATGACATGAGTAACTTTATTAAGGAACAAGTCTCAAGCCTTTGAGAGATTCAAGATCTTTAGAGCCATGGTTGAAAATGAAATTAGTAGAAAGATCAAGTGCCTCAAATTTGACAAAGGTGGTGAATTCACTTCAAATGAATTCATAGAGTAATATGAGAAGCATGGAATTAAAAGACACTATTCAACTACAAGAACTCCATAGAAAAGCAGAGTGGTTGAAAGGAAGAATATGATTGTCAAGGAAATTAATAAAATAATGTTGAAAGAAGACAACCTACCTGATGGCTATTGGAGAGAAGTAGTCCAAATAGAAATATACATCTTGACCTGAGTTCAATTGAGAGTGAATAGCAACAAGACTCCACATGAAATTTGGTATGGAAATCCTACCTCTGTCAAGTAATTTAGAGTCTTTAGAAAGAAATGCTATATTCAAAGGAAGGAGAAAAAGCTAGGAAGTTTTGAGTCATGATGTGATGATGGAATATTTCTTGGTTATTCCACTCATAGAAAAGCTTATGTCTATTATAACAAAATACTACATAAACTATTGGAAATCATTCATGTTAAAGTAGAAGAGGTCCTCAAAGAAGAGACCGAACCAGTAAAGGAGATCAGTATTAAAGAGATGAAAGAAGAAGATGAAAATTAAATTTTAGAAGATGAAGAACAAGAGATGAAAAGGATTGAAAACTCACCCTCAATTTTTTTTAAAGAATCATCTTAAGGAGCAGATCATTGGAGACATGAAAGGAGTCCAAATGAGGAGAAGGGCTTCAATGAGTAAAGAACAAGTAAGCTTTACTTTACTATCTGAAATTGAGCCCAAAAGCTATGCTAAAGCTATCCAAAATAAAAGTTAGCAAAAGGCCATGGATGAAGAACTAAGTCAAATAGAAAAGAACAAAACTTGGTAGCTAGTTTCAAGACCCATAGACAATATTATCATAGGTACAAAATGGGTTTTTAAAAACAAGTTGAATAAAGATGGAGTTGTTGTGAGAAATGAATCTACACTTGTTTTTAAGGGATATGCTTAGGTAGAAGGAATAGACTTTGAGGATACATTTGCCCCAATGGAAAGATTGGAAGCTATCAGAATGTTTTTTAGCATTCTCAATCTTTAAGAAGTTTAAAGTCTATCAAATTGATGTTAAGTTAGATTTCTTAAATAGAACCTTGGAAGAAAAAGTATATATTGAACAACCTAAAGGCTTTCAACTAAAAGATAAGGAAGACTAAATGTGCAAATTGAAGAAGGTGTTGTATGGTCTAAAATAGGCACCTAGAGCATGATATTCAAGATTGGATCAGTATTTTTAGTAACAAGGATTTATCAAAGGATGTACTGACAGTAATTTGTATGTTAAGTATTGAAATAGACATATGTTGATCATAGTTATTTATGTTGATGACATTATTTTTGGTGGTTGAAACAATAATATGTGCAAAGAATTTGTAAATCAAATGCAAAATGAGTTTGAAATGTCCATGCTAGGATAACTTTCATTCTTTCTTGGTCTACAAGTTGTGCAATCAAAAGAAGGGATATTTATATCTCAGAATAAGTATGCAAAGGATATGTTCAAGAAATTTGGTGTGGAGGAAAACATACCATTTAGTACTCTTATGATAACTGGATGTAAATTGAACAAAGGTGATGAATCTCTTGAAGTGAACCAAACTATGTATAGATCAATGATTGGTAGTTGTTATATCTTACAACTACAAGACTAGACATCATGCAAGTTGTATGAATGGCTATAAGATTCTAGGTTGTTCCAAAAGAAACACATGTAAATGAAATAAAGATAATCTTCAATTATATCATAGGCACAATAGACTATGGATTGTGGTATTCTTCAAGTGATGATTTCACTTTGATAGCATACAAAGATGTTGACTGAGTAGGAAACACAGATGATATAAGAAGTACTAGTGGTGGTGCATGCTTCCTTAGAAATAAACTTGTGTCATGGATAAGTAAAAAATAAGAGTTGGCTATGCTTTTTATAGTAGAAGCAAAGTATGTAGCAGCAACATCATGTTGCACCCAAGTCTTGTGGATGAAGCAAACTCTCAAAGACATCAAGATAGAATACCAAAAACCTATTTCTATCTTTTTTGATAACTCAAGTGCCATAAACATATATAATAATCTAGTGATTCATTCTAGAACCAAGCATATATCCATCAAATATCATTTTCTGAAAGAAAAGATTGTAGATCAAGAGGTCAAAATTGAGTATGTGCCAAGAAAGTATGAAATTGTAGATATATTTACCAAGCCTCTTCCTAAGGAGAAATTTGATTATCTAAGAGAGAAGTTGGGAGTAGTGGCTCCCACACCACATTACTAGATTTTAGTGATAAGGCATGAATCTAGGGGAGTATTGAAGGAACATTATTAACTCATAGATTAAGAGAAAAGGTAGTCTAGTGAGAAAGCTATAGTCACTTTCCTATTTGATGACAAAGGAGGTGACAAAGGTGTGTTGGCTCTAGATCATTATGCCTATCTATATAGAGATATGTAAATTATTTATTGGAATTTTAGACCAATGCTATATATATGATCATTTGTAGAATATTGGATCCAAAAGAGACAGTTTTGAATGTGTCTACATAGAGTTTAGGTAAATGTGACATTGCCTAAGGGGGATTTCCTTCACAAAGTGTTTTAGACAATCAGATTTAAGGATTAGAACAACCAAGATGCTAGGAAAGGAGTAGATTGTTGGCATTTTATGGTAGAGACATTTTGTCATTAATGTCAAAGGGGGAGAAATCAGAATGAAGATAAATGAGTTAAGTCATTCTGATGATAAGTTGCCATCAATGATGAAGGGGGAGATTGTTGGACATATTCATTAAGGTCTAAAAAATTGTCATTGATGTCAAAGGTAGCATATGATATCATGAATTAATGATAAAGGTGTTGAGTTAAACATACTTGTGTGTGTATCTCCAATGTCTTTGATCACATGGTTATATTTACAAGATTTGGCTACGAGCATAAGATGATATTATCAACATTTGCACATGTGGCAACATATGAAGGAATGATCACACTATGATAATCAGGTTTGTGTCTATTATTTGTTGTCTAAGTTCTATGTCATAAGGGTGAATAGATAAAATGTTATAAATGATAACACTATGATAATTAGCTTTGTGTCTATTCTTTATGGTCTAAGTTCCATGTAATAAGGGTGAATAGAGAAAATATTACAAATGTATAAGATTGTTCCTTAGCTAAGAGCCTACTAAGTTTCCATACTTAGTTATTTTTTTGCCTTTATATTTTTCGAGGGAATTATTTTGAAAATATTTCTAAAGACCATTCTCTCAGACAAAAATCCCATAACAAATAAGGGAATCCATTCAGATAAATTGTCCTGAAGGAAATGAGTCCCATGCTAAATTTTTGAAGGGTACATTTGAAAAAATGCTAAAGTGTAAGTGGACCAATCAATATTTCGAAGGGATATTTTCAAAAATCCAAAGGGTAATTTACAAAAGTTCTAAAGGGCATGTGACCTAAACAAAGTTTTTGAAAGGACATTTTGAGAAGCCCTAAAAGGTACATTATAAAGTGCCAAAAGAAAAAGACACTTGCTATTTTTTTGGGGGAAATTGTCCTAAAACCACTTAGATGAAAAATACCCAAACAAAAATCCTAAAGGATAATTTGTCTAAGGTGGACACTTACAAAATATTGAAGGGTATTTTGTAGAAGTTTCACAGGACACTTTCAAAAGAAGGGAATTGATGAATTCTTTTAGAGAATTTGTCTAAGGCAAGTGGAAATTTACAAAATCTCAAAGGGAACTTAGACAAAAAGCCTAAAATAATTTTTCTAAAGGATAGTTTGAATGAATAAAGGACATTTGTGTAGACACTTAAAACTAACCACTGATAACCTCCATCTAGGATTTTGACCAATTTCCACCCAAAATACATAATTTGGCATAAAAACACTAAAATGTGCTAAATGATGTGAAACTGACATATTCAAGTGCCAATTTTGGCTTAATTATCATTAACTAGGGTAATGCAATTTATGGGCCAGCTAACTTTGATTAGATCATTTTGAGTCAAAATGTCAATTTTGCACCTAGGTGCTCTAGATTGCTCTTTCCTATCAAATATTCTACAAAAAACATGTGCCTTTGTTATTTAGTGTTGTTAACATCCTAAATGGGAATACAGATATAGTGCATCTGATATTTCCTTTCAATTCCAATCTAGTCAAATTTTAGACCAATAATAAGGCATTCTGATCAATTTGAGTAATTTATGCATAAAGTGCTTAAACATGCTTAAGTGATAATTAACTCAAATCAAGGCCTAATTAATAATTCCATAGAATCTTGTTGAAAACTTATTTTTGGAAATGAATATTGAATATCTAAAGCACTAGGTGACCTAATTTCTTCAAAAGACATCCCTAGGCCATAAATGCCACAAATATCATGATTCATGCCTCCCATGCCTCATCAAAGCCCTCCATGCCTCTTAATTGATCCTCTATCCCAAATATTTATGATCCTATTTATCAATTTTAATTGCATAGTTGGATTAATCCTTAGCCACTCATATCAATCTTGAGATGGATGGTTCAAGTTGATTCTGATCATTCTCAAAAACCTATAAATAGGAGGCCTTACCACATCATTTTCAGGTTATTTTGGTGAAAAGTTATTATGCTCAATTATCTTTAAAGTCTTGATAATGAAAAAATATCTTTAAGAAGCCATTGAAATTAGTGTTACCATGCTAAATTAATTCCAAGCCAAGCCAAGCCAAAGCCACTAAGTGCCGAGAAGAAGAGGAGATAGCCAAGCCTCCTTTGATGAAGAATTCATGAGCACAAGCTGAGCAAGCCACTACAACAAGCATTTTGGAGCATCCAAGGAAGGTAAAAGAATATTTATTTTTCATTTTAGTTTTGTGTTTTATTTATGTTTTTTAAATCAACTCTCCCTAGTGTCTAGGCCTAGAGATGTTACACTAGTTAGTGTGTTTCTTTCATTTTTTTTCATTTTGGAAATAACATGTTACTAACCATCCTCTCTTGAGTCAAATTACTATATTTGCATATGGAAATCTTAGTGGGAATAGACACATCCCACACATCAGATGATCATTTTGTATCTTTAAAATATTCATTTAGATCATTAAAACTCTTGCAATTTAATTTTCTAACTTTGTTTTGCATTTTTCTTTGTCCAAGATTTACATAGTGACTAATGTTAGTTAGTAAAACTATCATCAATTGGCATAGCCATCATCATTCATTATTTTTGTAACTAATGTCAATTAGATAACTGTTATTGGTTAGTAAGTGTAACTGATGTTAGTTATATAGCTGACATTGGTCACTATGTTTTCTTAAAAACACAAACCCGATAGCTATTTTAAAATTCTTGGTTTGGGGTCATACAAACTCCATTTTGGATGATTTTTTTTTTAAAAACATTGTTTCTCCTAAATTTTCATAATTTTACATTAGATTACTTCAAGTTTCATATATGTTTTAAAAAATTTAGAAAATCTATTTAAAATGTTCTTAATTCATTTTAAAACATGAAAAATATGTTCTAAAACATGATTTATCAAACTTGAAATCCGTTAGTTACTTGTAAAACATTTAAGGTGCTTAAACAAGTGTTTTAAACATTAGTTTTCAAAGTTACAACTTAGACCAAGGGGTCAAATTAACACCACCTCATTTTATATTTGGGGTTAAAAATGAACTCACCTTTTCAAAGCTTTTTATATTTACTTGATTGTTTAGATTAAATTTTTGTTTGACAAAAAGAGGGATGTTGCATGTATGCTCTTCCATTTGTCCCCTTTAAGGAACCCTTGGAATCAAAACTACCATTCCAATTTTGAAAACCTTATGTCCAAGGCTTAGAAATAATTTCATCTAAAGCACTCCCCAAAAACTCATCAAAGTTTGGGTGACCTTGAAAATGACCTTAAAGTCTTTCTCTTAGTCTTTTATTTTCATGCAAACTTGGCTTGTGAGGGGGACGTCATTACCTCCCATGAGTTATTTAGGGAATATTTAACCTAAGGTTTCATCTCCCAACATTGAATTCACTTACTCCTTTGGAGTTGTACATGGGATGTATCTACATTTAGACATCTCACTATACTGAGTGAACAATAGGATGTAGTGGTTGTAAAAAGGACTAGACCTTTTTACAACTAGCCAATGTCATGGTCACCCAATTTTTTTGCTTGCATTTTGCATCATTCAATGTGAAAGTCATTGTGTAATTAATTCTCCTAAAAACATTTGAAACTTGATAGTTTAGTCAACCCCATTTTGCCATACTTAGTGTATTTTGGTCTTTTTTTCTTGGTATGTTTTATGACTAGAACTTGTTTATTTTTTCTTAAATCTATCCCAAAACCAATTTATCTATACGTCACTCTTTTTTCTAAAAATGTGTTATGTTATTTGTTTTACACCACACTTGTGCCTTGAAATTTTTTCTAAACTTGTTTGTGTGTGTGTGTCATTTGAGTTGTAGAGGGTAACATGATGTTGACAAATCATGTCAAAACATTTTGAGCCTTTTTGAGTCTTTGAAACATAACATAGATCACATCATTCAAACATTCTTACACCATTAGGATGCTCAAATTATTTCAAAACTAGTTTACCATTGTATCAAAAACCATTTATTTCAAACCATGTCATGCATACCATTAGAACCATTGTCTTGTGCCATCATGTTGTCCAATCTTGTCTAATTTATTTAGTCAAATCCTAGTTTTCAACATTGATTTTTAAATTAACCTTGTTAATTTTGGATCCAAACATTGATTTATTTTTGTTTAGACCTCAATTCGTGGAGTTGATACACATATCTTTCTCTTTTGGGTTGCATAACTTTGGTTAATCGATTACCCAAATTTAAAAACTATTTATGGTTTAATTCTTTAAAGCCTATCCTCATAATTATTTGTGACTTTATTTGGGATAACAAAAATTTTCTCAAAGAGATTTTTGTCTTATGCCTTATGTTAATTGATCATGTTTATGTTTGATTCTATGTGTTGGGTTTATGTCAAAGTTATTTCCAAACTTGTTAGATTAAATCAAATCACATCAACCTTTGTTTCAAGTCTAGATTTTGACACCATTTGGCCAAATGTCCTAGAATATTCCTATTTTTTTGAGCCTATATTTTGAATCCACATTTGTACAAAAGACCTAGTTACTCAAATTTTTCCTTTCCTAGTTAGACCTTGTTTGAAACGACCTAGACCTTTAACATGCCATTTTTTATTCACATGCTTAAACTTTTGTGCATATGACATTTGATGTTAAACTATTTTATGCCAAGTTTTAGCATAAATAATTTATAAGATATAGCTCCACTTTTAGACCATATTGAAGATACAGCTCCACCCCTTTGACCAGGTTAAACCAAGTTTGAACCATTTGTCCTTTGGATAATTTTTCAAAGTTTGTAGAACTCTAAGCCTTTTGTTTTAGAGCTTTCATCATTCACACAGATATGTCTATCTATACTTATATTGTATTTATGTACAATCCAACTTATGATAGAATGGATGCACAAAATCCCACTAAGAACCCCTATAAATATATTTTCTAAGGAGTTTTATTATTCTCCCTACAATACTCCATATGGGGGACATAGTCAACATCCACAAAATCCAAATTGGGACCTTCGTTGGCATGAAGAGGCTTGTGAGGAAGAATTTGAAGACCCAATTATAGATAATGTTTTTTGGGATACGAATCCATATCCTCTTTTCAATAATTAGTACATGGAACATAATCAAGACCCAACTTATGAGCTAACTCACAACTAGGATGATATAATTTATGAGGAAGATTTAGATGCTTTGGATTGTACAAGTAATCAGGTTCCACCACATCATACCATTTCTATTCCAAGACTACAATATCTAAGGAATACCATTATCATACCAAGACATCCTTTGGTTTATGCAAGTAATCAAGTTCCACAATGCTAAACCATTTCTATACCAGGACCTCATCTTTTGGCTTGTGCAAGCAATCAGGGTCCACAATGCCCCTTCATCAATCTAAGACCTAGTATTTTTTCGTGTGTGGGTAATCAATCCCCATAATGCCCTATCATTACCATCTTAGTAATTTATCCTTTGGCTCATGCGAGCAATCATGTTCCCCAAGGCCTTACCACTATCCAACCACAAGTCATTTTTCATCTAGTACTAATCCCATCTAAACCTTAACCAATCCATTCCTTTAAATACCAATCTATGTTCAAAACTAGTATTTTTCAACTCATTGAAAACCAAGGCCAAAATAACCAAAAAATCTAAGATATTTTTATTGAACCAACCATTTTTGATAAGTCATCTTGTGATGAATCACCTATTAATCCTATACCAATTGTTGAGAAGTCTCACTCTGACAAGCCAATCTTTGTTGAGTCACTTATTAATGATTATAAACACCTTTGGGAAAATCATTACCTATAAAATGTACCTATTTTTCAAGAGCATCCTGTTGACAAGCTAATCTTTGAGGAGTTGTCTCTTGACCTTTTTCCCATCGTAGAGGAGTCACAATCTGATAAACCAGTTTTTGTGGAGCCCATGAAGACATAACAGACCATTACTTATCCAAAACCAAATATTCAATAATACGTCATTATAACAAAATACTCATCAAATGAAGAATAAAATCTAGAGTTAGGTTCTATTCTTGAACCAACATTAGATTTAGCATCAAAATCACAATCAACATCAGTCTCAATATCAGATTTAGATTCCCTTAAGTTAGAATTAGATTCAAAAGAATAATATGTTTATGGTTGTTATAGCATTGGTTACGCATGCCTTAAAAATAAATTTGAATACATTTATGATCTTTCTATAATTTTTTAGGATGAGTAATTCATCTTAGACACAAGTTATGCTAGTATCTTCTACAAGGATTGTGATGCTAACACCCATTCCATTACCATTCCATAGGCCATTACCATCAACCAAAATAGCCATACTAATGACATTCCATCTCCCATAAGTGTCAATTAGGACTGACAAAATCACACATTTTTGAACTACATCCATGGCAACATAGCAATTGAAGAAGAGCAAGGAGGCTAAGACCACATTCATATATCATAAGAACTCTCTCTTAGTGAAACTTTGTCAAAGGTGCTAGGGGACAATCAAAGTCATAACTTAGCATCTTCTAGTGAAACATTTTTGTAAGTGCTAAAATACAATCAAATTCAAAAGTCAACATTCCTTAGTGAAACCTTCTTAGAGGTGATATGGGACAATCAAGATAATTTTATCGGTGAAAACGTCTTTGAAGCACTAATAGATAAGCACAAAATTTCTTAACTACTTATTGAAGACAAAATCAAAGATCAAATCAAAATATATTCCAATCTATAGCCTACTTATATGGTATCTACTCTTAAGGTCAAACAATAGAAAAATCTAGTGGTCTTATCGAGAGAACAAGTCTTTAGCCTCGCCACAACCAAAATTATGGTGAATCTAGCATCAACAACATTACATGTGACTAAAAGTCCTGATCTTCATTTGTTTCCACACCATTATACATTCCATTATCATCAACCATTCCATTTCACAATCAAGCCTACCATCCATTATTTATCCCTTTTTACCATCCATGGTCACACTTTCCTTTGTAGAGGCTATAAAGATACCTTTCCTTGATGTTTGAAGGAATCAGAATCAACAACCAATAAAGATCACAAAAGCATTATTGACAACCAAATTTATAGGCATTTCTTGATAAATAATTTATTTAGACAAGGTGTGGGCTAACAATTAACATGATCAAGTATTTTGTTTGTATCATTTGTTGATTTGGACGTGCATCTCCCCATCAACAGGAACAATATAATAAAAAACTACACCCAAGACAACAACATGTACCATAAAATTTCATATTACCATGCCATTTCCATTATTACATATTATTTTTCCATTTTTGTGTATCTTTCCATTTACCCCATCACTTGGGGGCAAATTCTCTTACCATTTTATACATTTTATCATTCCATTCCTATCTAAACCAAAGCCTATTTTTAGTCATCCTACCCAATCTTATTTTGATCTTGGTTCATTTGGTTCTTCCCACACCTTTTTTTTTAGAGGATTCCAATCATGTTTCAATAATGAATCCAATCCATGTTTAAATAGTAGTCTATGAAAGTAATGTGACAGTTGATCTAACAAGATATCTTTCATTTTCTATAAAGTTTGTTTATCTGAGCTTGATTATAACCGACTATGGGAAAATAAATGTTTCACCAGTCTTGCTACTAATTATAATAGCCTATGGGAAAATTAGTATCATTAACCTATTCTATTGTATCCTAGTTATAACCATCTGTGGGCAAACTAGGGGTAACACTTGTTTATCATGCATTATCATATCACCTTGCCATTGATGTTTTCATTTGAATGGCCATTTGTTAGATTTGATAACTTATTGGGACCTAGTTGGTTTTTCCCTACCTTTTGTGTGGATGGAATTAATATGAATTGAGTTAATTTTAGGACTATGTAGGTCATGCTCAATTCATGTTGAGGACACCTCAGTCCCCTTTTTCATATGCTCTCACTATTTTACGAACAACCTAAGCCAAATGCTTTCACTATTTTGTGAGTAAGTATCTTGTCATTCTCTAATAAGTTAAGATATCTCAAAATTCTAAAAACATTCATAATATTTCAAAATCCCAAAACATTTGTCCTATATAAGCCTAGTCAGTTATCTTTGATCTACCTTACTAGGGCATTGCCATTGTTAGGATGCTTTCTTTTGCTTTTATTTTCAAGCTTTCTATTTGTTTGTTTATTTTAGGTTGTTTATTTGTTTGTTTGTTTGTTCTCTTGACTATTTTTTTGTTTTCAACACTATTTCCTTGACTCAATATATATGTGTTCATTGGGTGATTCCTCGAGCACATTATTCTTGAGTCCATCCATATTCATCTATTAGCATTGTCATCATACTTTTTATCATTGGTGCATTATTTTTTGAGTGTTTATTAGATTTAGAGTCAATCCTTATGCATATTTTGGCCAAGTTTTCATGGTGTTCTATCATGAAGCCTACCATCACATGCTATAGCAAAAATAAGCTTCAAGAAGGTCTATAATAAATGGAGCCACATAAGTTTCTCCTTAGCACCTTGGAAAATTCTCCCATCCCACCCTTGATCAAATCAACCCATTAGCCATTCTAGTCGTATCATTGCTAATAAATATTAGCATCTCCTCATTGGTATGTACAACTAAATCATTCACAATGATCAATATTATTCTTCTTTTCATCTCTTTCATCAATTTTCACCCACTCATATTTAATCTATATTCCAAGTTATATCCTTGAGTTATGCTTGTTAATTATCCCTAACTAGAGCAACATCATCTTTAGCCAATCTAGGTTGTCTTAATGATTATAAATGCCTATGGGAAAATCATTATTTTGACTTTTAATCTTGATTATAACCACCTTTAGGTAAATCAACATCATTTTTACATCAATACATGCAAGCATTTTTTTATTTGGATTAATCTCAACCATAGATTAAATACACCTTTCTTCTTGTTTCTTTTTGAGGGACCATCCATCAACAAATGTGATGGCCACTCCCTTGGGGGCATCATCATAGGCTTCCCAAAACCATTTGAAGCTTTGTTCTTTAGTCATCATCTTCTTTTTAGCATATAGGTCATTTCTCATTCTTTGAGAAGACATTTCTTTGCCTATAGTTTACAATGCCTTCCCAAATAAGGGAAAATTGTAGACACCTAAAACTGGACATTGATAACCTTTAATCAATCTTTTAATCAATTTCCACCCAAAATGCACAATTTGACCTTAAACATGTTAAATGATGTGAAACTAACATATTAATGTGTCAATTTTGGCTAAAGTATCATTAAATGGGGTAATACAATTCATGGGCCAACTAACTTTGATCAGATCATTTTGAGTCAAAATGTCAATTTTGCACCTGGGTGCTCTGGATTGCTCTTTCTTATCAAATATTCTACACAAGACACATTCCTTTGTTATTTGGTGTTGGTAAAATCCTAAATGTGAATACGGATCCAATGCATCTAACATTTCCTTCCAATTCTAATTCAATCAAATTTTGGACCAATAATAAGGCATTCTGATTAATTTGAGTAATTTGTGCACAAAGTGCTTTAACATGCTTAAGAGTTAATTAAATAAAATCAAGGGCTAATTAATATTTTCATGGAAACTTATTGAAAACTTATTTTTGGAAATGAATATTGAATATCTACATTATCAGGTGACCTCATTTCTTGGGAAGACATCCCTAGGCCATAAATGCCATAAATATCAAGATTTGTGCCCTACATGCCTCATCAAATCCCTCAATTCCTCTTAATTTCTCTTCTATCCCAAATATTTATGAGGATATTTATCAATTTTAATTTCATAATTGGATTAATCCTTAGTCACACATATCAATCTTGAGATGGATGATTCAGGTTGATTTTGATCATTCTCAAAAATCTATAAATAGGAGGCCTTACCACATCATTTTTAAGATATTTTAGTGAAAATTTACTATGCTCAAATATCTTCAAAGTATTGATAATGAAAATTTATAATGCACAAATATCTTCAACAATCCATTGCAATTAGTGTTACTATGCCAAATTATTTCCAAGCCAAGCCAAGCCAAAGTCACAAGGTGCCAAGAAGAAGAGGAGATAGCTAAGCCTCCTTTGATGAAGAACTCATGAACACAAGATAAGAAAGCCACTAAAACAAGCATTTTTTAGCATTCCAAGGAAGGTAAAATAAGGTTTATTTTGCATTTTAGTTGTTTGTTTATTTCATGTTTGTTAACTAAGCTTTCCCTTGTGTCTAAGCCTAGAGATGTTATGCTAATTAGTGTGTTTCTTTCATTTTTTTTTCATTTTGGAACTAACATGTTACTAACCATCCTCTCTTGAGTCAAATTCCTAGATTCACAATTTGTAGAGTTTACAAAGGACACTTCTGAAGGATAGAGGACACTTTCAAAGCTTCCAAGGGACATTTCTAAAGGAGAAAAGGACACTTTCAAAGTTTCAAAAGACAGCTTGCAAAATCATGAAGGGTAGTTTGAATAGAGAGAAAGGACACTTGAAATTTTTTCTAAAGACATAAAACACTTTCACAAATGCCAAAGGACAATTACGTAGGACACAAGGGCATTTCAAGAAAGTTTAAAGGCTTCCATGACAAATTCCCAAATGAACATGGGAAAAGTTAAAGTTTGAGCAAGTCTGAAGAGTTCAAAAGAGAAAAGGCAATACATAAATGCCAAAGAAAATAATATGAATTCAACATGCATAAGTTTAATGACCAAGACAATATAAAGATCATGCATCTTCAAGAGATTGAATGGCACATGAAGCTCAAATGGAAAGATTGATGAACATGTTTCAAAGTTAGAATAAAAAATAAATGAAGAACCAATGAAGTGAGTTAGTTATGAGAATCTAGAGAGATGGTTGAATGATATAAAAAACAATGGTTGATGTGAAACATTTTTCCAATTTTATGAGTGTGGAAATTGATGCAAAAAAAGGGGTAGAATTCAAAGAGGCTCAAAGAATGGAAGTCATATAGTCATTTATCTTGGAATGAGAAGAGACAAGAAACAAATGAAAAAAGTATAAAGTAAAGAGACTCATCTAAGTTTTGATTGATGAAAGACAAAGAGAAAGAAAAACAAATAGTTACTTTATTTTAGGAATGAAAGGAGTCGAGATGTAAGTGTAGATATATGAGACTCATCTGAGTATGAAGAAGTAATGGTTGAATTGGAGAATATCAGAGTGTCAAAAAGATAAATTTAGACATAAAGAAAGGGAGCAGGAAGAGTGAATGACACACAAAAGTGAGTTGAAAGAGAAATTAGAAATTATAGATTGGACTTGTAATAAATAATAGAGACTTGGATTCTTTTATGAATCTGATTCATTAACTTGAATTTTAATTCAATTATCTGATTGGTTGGTGCTCAGTATAGGGAGTGGGTGTTTCCTTAGAGTTGGTGATCTTAAAGTTAGGGCATTGGTGTCTCCTTGGGATGGGTGTCCTTAAATGTAACTAGTAAGGTTCAATCAGTGAGACAAAATTTGTGAGGTTAGATTAGAATAGTAGATTCTAGAAACATTCTCACCATGGTTTTTCTCTTTGGGTTTCTATGTATAAATTATGTGTAATGTGTTGTTCTTTTATGCATGTGATATCTTTATTTTATTTTTTTAATTTTTCATTTGTTTAACATTCATATTGAAAGTTGTAACTAACTAGGTTTTGAGATCTACTAATTCACCCCCCTCTTAGTAGATAGGTGTGTTCAACACATTGAGATTCAATGCCCAATAAATATTTGTTAACTAGAGCCAAAAGAGAACCAAATAGATACTAAGGAGATACCTCATAATCCCAACATAAAGGATTCAAGTGTTGTTACCCTACCCACATAGCTCCAGGATTTTAATCAACTTCACCTCCACTCTAGGACTTCTTCAAGATAACAACTGCCAAGAACCAATCTAAGTATCTTGTTCATATTTTAAGTTTTAGTTATTTATATTTAATATTTTAAATCTTGTAATTACTTTACACCTCTCACCACACCCTCTCTTGTATTGGAGTTATGTACCTCCAAACACAGCCTCTTCTACTAGACACCCATTAACCATTCTCAGCCCCTTAAATATCAAATCCCTAACCTAAACATCCTTGAGGATTCCTCTTTTATCCTTGACCATTAACATACCTTAAGAAACTCGTAAAATCATTCTACAACCTACCTATATTCCATTCTACCCAAAACCAATAACTTGTCAAAACCCATAGTAACTTCCAACAATCATCTTCAACCATCAGTAGTCACGTGTTGATTGATGATGGTTAGCCTTGACCACCAATAGTCATACCTTGATCGATGATGGTCACTATGTAACTTATTTCACCCAGAAAATCAAGCTAAAAATTCCTATGCACCTCAACCTCTATCACTACACAGACTTAACAACACCCTAAACCATACCTTAATAGCTTAGCATTTCTTTAATGTTATTTTTTTAGAACTATCATTTATTGAAAGGTATTTATTTAATCTAGATTAAGTATTTTTATGTATTTTATGGAATCTTTCTTATCAACATTTTCATAACATTAACTTGTCTAAAAGGTGGATTGATAGCCTCCAAGGAAGTCATGTACTTCTTGGATCTAGCTCATGCTAGGTAATCCACCCACCTACCTAACTAATTATCCATTTTATAGTTTATATATTATATATAGGTCATCTTCTCAAGCCAAAAATGATTATCTACAACTATCTAGATTACGAAGTACAAACCACATCTAGGTTCTTCTATCTCACCCTCCTTTTTAAGTTTTACTCATTTTTAAAGGAAATCAAAGCAAAAAAATAGTGAAACAATTTTCTTAGTCTAAATTGAGTAAATTACATTCGATATCATGGACAATATTGACTAGTATGAGATAGAAATGAATACCATTACTGTCCTGAGATGATCAATCTTTTCCTATGAATGTTTTCACAATCAAATTAGAATTTGAGCATAGAAATATTGCTACTTTTTTGATATTTCACTTAATTCCATAATACAAAATAGTTCGTATGCATGAAAAAACTTTATTTTATGTGATATATTTCTCATGCATGTATGTTACATACATAAAAAATAATACATTTGATTATATGAGGATGTAAAATCATTCATATCCAATTTACTACATGTCTTACAACCACAATTCATATATATATTGGGGGCATCTAATTCATACATGGACACACCATCATTTTTAAAATGCATGCATTTTCCTTAATTCATATTAAATATTTTTTAAATCCATTCCATTTATTCTACTTTTTAATCTATGGTTATCACTAGTCTTTTTCATTCTAAGTTTTAAAATTCAAAAAAGCAATAAAAAAAATCAAATATTGTAAAAATACAAAATCATTCTAAATATTTTACAAATATAAAATTAGGACTTGAGCATGATTAGAAATTTATTATACATAATTTTAATGATTTATTTATCTCATGACTTTTAGATAGCATACTCTTTTTACATCACAAATGATTTTCACTAGTATTCATGACTATTATGTTAGACATACATATTTTACATGGACTAAGATGTTGGACTTATTGCTACCTAGTAGCCTTGCTAAATTTGGAGCATATTTTCCATAGGATATAGTGTTTATATATGTTACCATTATATAAATCATATACTATTAAGCTATACATATTATTTACAAATATCTTTCTAACATCTCTATCTTACAATTATGTACAAGGATATGTTATTTGATAGGATATGATCACATTACATATACATGGTGTAGATTATCTTTCTATTTTCATGATTCATTAATTCTATTAATTTTACATAGTTTATTATACCATTTCCTATCTATGGTGTATGTCCCTTGGCCCTTGTGTTAATTTTCTTGAGCATCTCTACCAAATCATTGTTTGGTATGTGTGAGATTCAATGTGTCCATTGTTTATGGCCTGTAGCCCTTTATTTTGTATGAAATTTGAACATGTCCTTTATTTTTGACATGATTAATGTTAATTTAATATGAAAATTTTGGTGTTTTTAATATTAACTTATATGAAATGTGAACATGTCCCTTATATATGGCCCTTGGCCTTTTTATACGACATTATGCTTTTTGTTTTGTTACTTTTTTAGCTTATTAAGTTTGATGAGTGCCATGATCCATATCATGCACTAACTATTACATAGGATTATAATTTTACAATTTAATACTATTAAATTCATTTATATTTTTCTATAGTCCTTGCCTCATATGTTACATACATGTTTTGAATGATACATCTTACTATGTTGACATAATTTTCACATATGCTACAATACTCAATGCTTACATTTTACTATGCGTGATACATTAACTTTTATTTTGAGATGATTGGATTCCAAGATAAATTCCATAACCTAAAAGGGGATTAATTTTAGTTTTATTTTCATATATGAGATAAGCCTCTTAAAAAAATCAAATTTTTAGTAGAAACTACAATTTCAAAGGTTTCGTAATGGTTCAATATTTTTTCATTAGAACATATAATGGGGGAAGATGTCATTTATATACACTCACATGATATTAATTAAGTATAGATTCATACATTTTTAGGTGAATGATATAGTGCATGCATAATATTGAAACAAAATTTATAATTTTTCATCTATATATAGTTATATATTATATAATTATCATAATGGTGGCATGATAAAAAACCATTCCATAATTTCAATTTTACTTGATAACTATGGACATGGGAAGAGCATAGATGTTATCCAATCTATTTTTATCATGCATTCATGAATTAAGGAACAAAGTGACAATTTAATAAACAATCCATATGTATTGGTTGATTCAGTTAAAGTGCATAATGCATAACTTTGAGGTTCAATGCCCTTCAGCATTTTTACATGTGGATCCATTATGAATTTCAACTCATTTCTCTTTTTCTGGTTACAAAGTCCAAAATAATAAATTTATATTTTTACACCCCATAATGGATTTTGTTTTCCATATAATTTTAATTCAAATTGGTATTTGATCTCCCTTAATTATCCATTGGTTCATATATGAAACCAACATGTCTAAGTGCTTCATGGGAAGCATCACATTAAAGAAAAGTTACAAGAGAAACATTTTTTTAACACACACAATTTTACTGTTTCCTTTTTCTTTTCAATATTTTCAAACATTTTAATTTTTAGTTTCATATATATGTGTGTGTGTGTGTGTTTGTGTGTGTGTGTGTGTGTGTGTCTATATATATATATATATATATATATATATATATATATATATATATATATATATATATATATATATATATATATTGATGTATAAAAATTATCACAATTACATAAAGGACTCTGATGTAGGGGCATCGTATAAGGACCCCAAAGTTGACTGATTTTTCTATTAAATTATTTTAGTGATTTTATCATAGGTATTATAGGTATTTAATAGTCATAATATGGAGTCTAGGCAGTCTTAAGATGCATGAAATTTGAATTTTGGCTTTTCTCGCTAAAAACGTTTTTTTTAAATTTGAATCTTGCCAAGCCTTTGTAAGGACTCTTATATTTTTTTAAATATGGTAAGATGTTAAAATAACATTTATAATGGGTTTTTAGACTATATTATTTCCATAAAATGTTCATGGGTCTAAGGTCGTGGTTCTATATGGCTCATATTATGGAAAATCAAGAATGATGCAATGTAACCAAAAGACCTCTACAAAGGAAAGGAACCAAGAAGTAGTTATGCATATTTTTATGAGGTATAGGATTTATTTCTGGTTTTTAAACCTCATATATCATTAAATTGAGATATAGATAAAGGTGTTTGATTAGTTTTTGAAGGAATGAATTAGATGTTTATAAACCATGTTAAAGGTATGTGATTTATGTATTGAAAAAACACTGTGATCAAAATGTTTAAGAAAGGAGATTCTTAAAATGTGTTATATCCAATGTTTATAATGAATTGGTAAGTTTATTATGTATTTATTTAATGAGTTTAATTTTTTTTGGATTTTCTTTATGGTAACTTGGCTTGAAGCATTATATAGACCTGTAAAGAATGCATGCACAAGCAGTATGTATACAAGGTATATGAAAAGAGTTTAAATCAAGAAAAAAATGAATTTATTAGTGTTATAATGGTCTCATATTATTTATTTTAACTTAAAATACTTATATATAGGTTTTAAACCTCTCTTTGGATCCAAAATCCATAGGAAAGCATAGGTAGACTTTGAGAGAGATGACTGTTTGAACAGAGGTAACAAGAAATTGAGTGAAATGTTGAGTAGCTAGTATAGATTTGTTACATTAGTAATTATATAGATTTTATAAGGTTTAAAAAATCATATTAATTCTTTAAAAAATTAATAAACCATCGTTTTAAGTCCAAACTTTCAAAACAGTGCTCTAATAGGCCTTACAAACTATATTTTGGCATATTATGAATGCAAGATTAAAGTGGAAAAGAGGAATATAAGTTTATGTGTTGTGATTTAATGTTTTTAAAAGTTTTATAATCATTATATATACCTAATAAAAACATTATATTGTCTTGAAATTCTTGGTTGGATGTTATATTCAATTTTCTTTAGTCTCGGCTTATACAAGTGCTTCAAACCCTGACTTTTAGGGTTTTAACCATAGGGAAATATTTAACCCTTAAAAATTCCTAAATTTTTTTAATATAATGTGTATTATGGTATATTAATTTAATAAAAAAAACTCATACCTTTATCCTCTATATTACTTACTATACTACCGTGTAGGTAGTCAACTAGCCTAATAGACCTAGTGGAATAGAGGCTAAAGAAGGAAGTAGACTTAGGGAAAGAGATGAGGCACAAAAATAAGTATAAATATATATTTTCCAAATGGGTGATTAATTGTTTTTTTCAAAATTTATAAATTTTGGTCAAATATTGAAGCTTTGTGTATGTAGAGGGCTGATTGGAGTGTCAAGTAAGCCTAGATGTACAATATTTTGCAAAGGAACCTAGCCCAAATTTTGTGTGAAGTAATGGCATAGAAAATGGTTTTAAAAAACCTAATTATTTTTCCTTTTAAGTGTTTTTTTATAGAACAAAACATGTAATTTCTCTCCTAATAGGGCTACAAGCCAAGTGAAGGGTTAAAGAGATAAGTCAGTGAAAGACAAGAGAGAGATTGTTTCAAGAGATTTAAATGTGTTGCATGAGTAGGATAAGGGTTATTTATGTGTTATATAATATATTTAATAATATTAAATAGTGAAACCTATATTAAAGATCATAAATAGTTGTAGGCTAAGAGAAAGCTCTGAATCATTTGGTATCAGAGCAAGAAGATACCTTGGGTACAAATAGGTGATGGATATGCAATGTTGAAGATTTTATGTTGTTAAATATTTTGTGAATATTTTATGGAATAATAAAGATAAAGATAATGTGAGTGAAAAATTTCAAGATAGATTAGAACAGGAGAAGGCAAGAAGCTAGTATAATTCATAACAAGGTATGATTGTTTATGATTGATTTGACAAGGTGTCAAATGTATTTTATCACATGATTTGCATTTGGTTATTTATTTGAATAAGAGGAAGTATAAGTGAGATATTGGATAACTTTAATAGGTGAAATAAGGTAAGATATTTTGGTAAATAATCCTAAAGACCAAGAAAAGTTGTGAATAATATAAAGAGAGACAAGCTCAAGAGAGAGCTTAACAAGATAGATAAAAGTCCCAAGTAAGGACCAAGTAAAGAAGTATTAAAATTAAAGTGAGAATCCAAATAAATATAAAATATAATAGAGGTGACCAATATATGTCAAGAAATAAAGTGTGATAAATAACTTATTAAGAAAGAGTGAAGAAAGAAAGGAAAGAGAATGATGGGCTTACAACAAAAAGATTGCCACAAGAAGATGAAAATGAAAGTTAAAAATAAAGAATTGGATGTTGATAAGGATATTTCTAAGTTTAGGAAAGAAATAATAAGTATGGAAGAGATATTGAGAGATATTTTAATGGCATGTAAAAAGAATTACAAGATCAAGATCAAGAAGATAGTACATTGTGCATTCAGGGATAAGATGGAAGAAAGAAAAATCTAGCAGGCAGTTACTTAGATGAGATATCAACTAGAGGAGATTATTGAAGAGTTTGAAAAATATAAATACAAGGAAGAGGGATGTTCAATTGATTATGCAAACACAATTTTGTGTTATACTAAGAAATGTGAACAACTAGATGACATAGAAAGAATAAGTGGAGAAGTTCAAATTTTCATTGATAGCATATAGAATGAAGAGTTAAACCCAGAAGAACATGAAGGGTCTAAAGAGGTAAACAAATGTTTTTATCATTCTAATTTTAGTAATGTACATAAAAAAAAATTAGGAGGTGGATGAATTAATTCCTAATGAAGATGACAATGTTGTTGGTCTAGCTTCTAGGCTATTGATTGTAGGCCATAAGGAGTTTACATAATAGGAGGAATAAATGAAGATAGGCACTCAACTTAAGAAGGTTTTTGTAGTTCAAGAATAACATGACAAGCCATGGCACAATCAAGTTTTCTCATGTGATTATGTGAACAATTTATTTACAATCATATCTAAGCATTTGAAAATGATGTTCTAATTATTAATATATACAAGGGTTTGTAGATAAAGTTAGTTATTTGATAAATTTTTTTGAAGAAGAAGAGGAGAGCAATGGGATGGTAATTGGATAATCAGTTCATGAAAAGCAAGAAGTTGAATCACAAAATAGTATTCAAGAAGTTAAGGGCCAAGAGTATGAGGAATTGGTAGGATTTATGGAAGAAGATAAGGGAATAGTGGAATTATACAATCACCCCTTCAAGATGGAGGAACAATATAACAATTTATATGAATATTAAGTTAAGCATGTACAACCATATGAAGCATGCAAAGAACAATAAGAAGAGCCATGAAAGGACCAAGAACATGTTGTACATGAGGAGAAATAGACAAAACAAGAATCTTTGATGAAGGAAGAGGACTTAATATTTGTAACAAGAGTTGATCATGGAGATAAGGAGAAGGTGGATCAGTTTGCAAAATTAGAAGAATGGTATACACTTTCAAGGTAAGCAGAAGATAACAACAACTGCTTTTCTTAATAATTTAATATCATGTGTAGGTATACCATTCAAGAATGTAAACCAAATAATTCAAAATTTTGATTCCCAAGAACATGTTCAAATATATGAGAGGAAAGTATAAGAAAATACCTCCTAAAATGAGGTTCATTTCATTTAGACAGGAGTATACACCAAGTTCATCAATAAACACCTATGGTAAACATTCTTCATCTTGGTATTACGATGCAGGGGTATCCTATAAGGACCCCAAAGTTGACTCATTTTTTTATTAAAGTAGTTTAGTGAGCATTTAATAGGTATTATAGGTCTTGCCTAGTCATAATATGGATTTAGGCAATCTTAAGATGCATGAAATTTGAAATCTATCTTTTCCCACCAAAAACCACTTTTGAAAATTTGAATCTTGCCAAGACTTTGTAAGGACTCTTATATGTTTTTGAATATGTTAATATGTTAAAAAAAACTTGTATAATGGGGTTTTACACTATATGAGGTCCATAAATGTTAATGAGTCTAAGGTCATGGTTTTATATAGCTCATATTATGTAAAATCAAGAATGATGTAATGTAACCAAAAGACCTTTATAAAGGAAAGGAGCAAAGAAGTAGTTATGAATTATTTTAGGAGATATAGGATTTAGTTTTAGTTTTTTAACCTCATATCTCATTTGAGGGAGATAGAGAGAAAGGTGTGTGATCAGTTTTTTAAGGAATGAATTAGATGTTTATAAACCCTATTAAAGGTTTATGATTTGTGTATTGAAAAACTCACTATGATCAAGATGTATGAGAAAGAGATTCTTAAAATGTGTTATCTCCAATGAATATAATTAATTTTTAAGTTTATTATGTATTTATTTAATCTATTTAAATTGTTTGTGGCTTTTGTTTTATGGAAACTTGACTTAAATCATTATACAAACCTGTAGAGAATGCATGCACATGTAGTATGTATACAAGGTATATGAAAAGAGTTTAAATAAAGAAAAAAATGATAGTAGAAGTGTTATAATGGTCTATTATAGTGTATTTTAACCTAAAATACTTATACATATGTTTCAAACCTCTCTTTGGATCCAAAATCCATAATAAATCACATGCAGACTTTGGAAGAAGTGATGGTTTGAATATAGGTAATAAGAAATTGAATGAAATGTTGAATAGACTATAGATTTGATACCTTAGGAATGATTTATACGTGAAAAGGTTTTAAAATTACTATTAATATTTGAAAAAATTAAGAAACCATAATTTGAAGTCCAAACTTTCAAAACAATACTCTAACAAGCCTTATAAACTATATTTTGGAATACTATGAATGCAAGATTAAAGTGGAAAGGAGGAACAAATGTGTATTTGTTATGATTTAATTATTTTTAAAAGTTATATTATCATTATAAATACTTAATCCAATTATTAATTTGTCTTTAAATCCTTGTTTAGATGTTATATTCAATTTTCTTTAGTCTTAGCTTATATAGATGCTTCAAACCCTAAATTTTAGGGGTTTTCAACCATTAAAAATTCCTAAAAAAAAATTAATATAATGTGCCTTATGTTATCTTAAGTTAATAAATTATTTTCATACCTATATTTTCTATATTTTGTATTTTACTACCCTTTAGGTAGTTAACTAGCCTAAGAGACCTAGTGGAGTAGAGGCTAAAGAAGGAAGTTGGACTTAAGGAAAGAGTTGAGGCCAAAAATTGAGTATAAAGTAGGATTGGCCAAATGTGTGGTCAAATATAACTTTTTTTGGGTCAAAAGGTATACATTATATTTAAAAATTTAAGCTTTGTGTATTTAGAGGGCTAATTGGAGTGTCAAGTAAGCCTAAAGGTACAAGATTTTACAAAGGAACCTAACCCAAGGTTTTATTTGAAGTAATGGAATGGAAAAGGGTTGTCAAAAACCAAATTATTTTAATTTTAGGTGTCTATTTATAGAATAGAACAAGTAATTTATCTCCGAATAGGGCTACTATTTTATTCTTTTGGGAATTAGGTGTTTAATTTCTAAGCAAATAAAGGGTCTGATTAGATGTAAATAAATAATTAATGTCTTAATTAGCTTACTAATTTTCACAAATAAATATGTATTTTATTTTTTCTAAAAATAGAAAAAAAATGTAGAGAAATCAAACTTAGCTTAATTTGGATTGAAACAGATGATTCAACATCTAGAAATTATTGTGCAAGGATGGTAGACTATCACAAACAAAACCCAAAAATATGTTTCTAGATTAAATAAGAGTGTTGAACTCAGAACACCCTGCTACTTGGTGTTATAGTCCAATTTTTAGAGCTATTGTCCACTTCTAGTGATATTTTCCAATTTTGATGCTATTGTCCTTATGACTTGGCTTTTCTAGGTTTTGTTAGACAACCCTATAACACCTTGATAGTGAAATATTGAAGCCTAATTCTATGAAAAAATTATTATGCATCTGATTTGACCTTCAAAACCCTTAGGATATCCTAGTACTTGAACTTGAGTAGTAGACTTAGGAAAGAGAGAAGGGGTTAGTGTGTAAAGGATATGTTGGGCATACTTCACACCCCATGTGTGGGCACACTACCTACATACCAATACTTCAAAGAGGGATCAAGCTAATTTAGTTCTCCCATTTGAAGTAGTTGGTATAATTATGTGATGTATTCAAGCTATAATGCAAAACTAGAATGTACTTAAGATGACTAGGGACTAGTATGAGTACTTTAATAGGCTTGAATTGGTCTTGGAAGGCTATATGCAGAGAATAGGGAAGAGTGTTGGAGTGTACTTACTTGTATTCTTGATCTTTTCTTGTGAATGAGTACCAACCCTTATAAATAGACATTGAATGGAATTTTATATGGAAACTGATGATCATGGGTTAGATAAAATTGTATTAGGCTGATAGGAGAAAAGATAAGGAATCAAGAAAACTTGATTGTTACAGGTGAAAATGAAGTTAGACAATAGCATTATAAATAAGACACCCCTAAATTCTAGTGCTCTTATCCAAATTAATCACTATTGTCTTAGGAGGATGAGCCCTAGGGGGGTGGATCTAGGTCAAATAGGGCTTCCTAGGTCCTAAAAATATAAGTCTAAGAAGCTATAGGTGACTAGGAATCAGTGAAAGTTTAGCTGAGAAGGGTTGAGTGAGCAAGAAAGAGGACCTATAAGTTGAATGTTATTAGCCATGCCTAAGTCATCCAATTTCACATTTTATATGATTACATCCCCCCCCCCTTATTTTAGTGATGTATCAATGTGAAATGCTAGGATAAAAGGAAAATAGAAAGCATACCTAAACTTACCTATAAGGGAAAAGCTCATGAAGCTATGTGATGTTGGATGTGCATAGAGAGAGCACACTGTGATGTGTGAATCTAAAAATAAAAATATGAAGTAGACTAGTTCTTACTAGATACACTATATCTAAAATAATAATGTACAACAACACTGAGTAAAGGAAGAGAGAGGAATGAATACACCTCACCAATTACATGAATAAATACAAAACTTGTTGTGATGTTTCATTATGTTGAGTATGTGTTGAATCAAGAGTAATATCATGAATCGAGCTAAGTGCTTAATTACTCAAAATGTGGCTCAATAATGAAAAGGTTGGCCCTTTGGCTCCATCATCACCAACTAAGTGAAGTTAACAAATCATGCATGTGTTAATCAATATCTAGACTATATGTCCAATCCCTCTAAGTATGTAGCTCAAAAATACAAAGGCTGGCCCTTTGGCTCCATCATTGCCCTGTGAAGTGAATCCATGAAGTGATATTGGTATAGAATATATGTCATATGGGATGGCTCATGGATCCCATGAATGTGTTTGAAATTTGACACTATGGCATGGATAGCCAAATATGTGTTAGAAACTAGGCCACTCTTGGCCATTTTGAAAGATAGAGATTAGGCTTGTAAGAAAGCCACTCTAAAACTGAAGTACTAGGCTTATATGAAAGCCAACTTGGAAACTTGAGTACTAAAAAATCTAAACTTGTGTGAAATTTTAACTCAAATCTGATGCCAACCACTTTTATATGGATTAAGGCACACAACTATTAAAAATTCTTGGAATAAACTAAACTTAGAAACAAAAGAAGATTAATATGTTGTGCACATTGCCCCCAATCATTGATGTCTAAAACATGTATTTTGATCTAGAATTTATGCCAACGACCCACTCTAAAATAAAATTGATAACCATCATGTCACACATTATAACCCCTTGTATCTAAGAAAACTATGTTGAAACTATTGAATATGAAGGATCTAGAAGTGCAAAAACTATCCCTAAACTAAACTCTTTACCAATTTCTAGAAACCCTAAGTGTTTTTCTACCTAGATAGGAGCACCAAAATATGGAAACCCCTATTTTTTCTACTATTATTTAATTTTTGGTGTGATTATCCATTTATGGTGCTACTATTTGGTGTGAAAATTGACTACTGATTTGAGATTGTTCCTATTTTTCTACTCTAAATTGACTAACTTGACCTCTAGATTCTATCCTGACTATTTTGAATATTGTTGTTTTGATTGTTAGAATTTTTTATCTCTGTGACAAAGACCCTATTAGATTCCCCCTCTTTTGAGGGTAGGAATAATAAAACTATAATGACTACCCTCAGAAGAAAATATTCCTACAAGTGTGTTAATTCTAAATAGATATATGATATATCATTTGATGTTTGACAATATGTTTTGAGATATAAACATATTTGTACTGAGATATTATGATATCAATATGGGTATGCCTTGATAGATATAATAATGTGAAATCATGTACAAATTACTAAACTAGAACTATAAATGTTAGTTGTTAGTTGTTACTTGTTAATTTTTAGTTGTTAGTTTTTAGTTGTTAGCCATTAGTTGCCAGTTATTAGTTTAGAGGGATAGAGCATGATTTGCATTATGGCATCCAAGAAAACAAGGTAAATTCATGATATGGATCATGACATGGCACTTATTTTACAAGAAATAAGAAAACAAGTAAGAAGAAATAATCAAAAAGCAAAAAGCATGTTAGATGGGCCAAGGGGCCAAGCAAACAAGGAACATGGGCACATGTCACTCAAACTAGAAACAAGCATGGAAAGCATGTTCAAATTCATCTTACACATACAAGTGAAATAATTAAAGTTTGCACAAAGGCCACAGGCACATAGAGGAGTAAAAATAAATGACATTGGCAAATGTCCTAAGGCACATACATGAAAAAAAAGAAAAAGACATTAGCAAATGTCCTAAGGCACAAGTAGGAGACAAGCTAGAATTTAAAATGCAATCACACAATATATGCTAAGCAAGTAGAGAAAGCATATAAGAATTGGTAGATAAAAACACATCTAACTAATCAAATTAAATGTGAAAGTATGAAAAACATCTATAATACAAGACTAAGTATATGTGAAAAAATACATAAGTGTTAGATACTAGTGAGATGTCGATATAGTATTTTTTGTAAGCTATAAAGTAATGTATATCATCATGATAACTCAGAGTGTGTGGTATAGAAATTACAAAACCTAGATGGTGTCATCATGTAAAAGATGCCCCCAATGGGTGTGTATTGCAATGTATGTCTTGAATGTAGAATTAGGAATGCCCCCTGTACGGGTAGAATAAAGAAATCAAGTAGCTAGATGTCACTATACACACTCAAATAAGATCAAGTGAAGCATGGTAATGTATAAATTTGACATACAATAGAATTAACTAGAAAATGTAAGTCTTAGCATGATATTAGTAATTTAAATCATGGATGATGCATATAATTGAAATATTTTTGGAATTTTTGAAAAAAATTATATGCTTTTGTGTTTTGAATTTTTGTATTATTTTTGTTTTTTGAAAATATTTAAACTATGTACAAGTAAGAAGGAGATAATATGTACAATCAATGATAGAAAGTAATGATACTAACTAATGAGTCTCAGATGAGACTCCTTGTCATGGTATCTAATATCAAATAATGGGATCGTGCATGATCATGAGGCACGAATATATGACTAAAATTGTAAAGCTGAAATACAAGTGTATTATAACTAATCTAAAATCTCTGAAGTGGAAGCTAAATGTGGGGTCCCCCTATGAATATGTGAATTGGATACAACTATAGGGCTCTTTGTGACCCATATAAAATTAGGAGAAGAAGCTCTATGAATAGGTACTCTCTATGTAGCTAAATGAGACCACAATGTAACTACTCTAGGTGTGAATACTCTAGATAGCTAGAAGCTATCTAGAATCCTAAATCTATGGGGGTGTATGAACCCTCTGTACTAGTGATGGATTTTATAATTGTGGCTGATCCTAAAGTGAACTTAAAATAGAAGCTAGAGGAGAAGCTAAAATTAGTGGAAAATTTGGATTTGATGACTAAAAGCTAGTAGATGGCTCTGAAGTGGGGATTGGTGACTCATAAGGAACTCTACCAACTATAATAACTTGATTAACATGAATTAAATTCACACATATATGAACTATAGAAGGTATTTCTTATGTTTTTGAATCCATGATCAACCAAGTAATATGTCAAAAAATCTTGCACTAGGAATTATAGTGAATGGTGTAGCCACATGTGTAGGACTAACCAATAATAGAAGTACTATCTCACCCAATAAACTCTGAACATGCCCACTAAAATAAATAACTATATTTGTTAGAGTGATATCCTACTCTAAATAACCTAAATGTTTTAGTAGTGTGAAGGTACACATATTAAGACTAGAACCATTGTCAATGAGTACACTATAGATAGGTTAATTATGGATATATGCTCTGATAACAAGTGCATTATAACCTGTATCATCCTCTACAATCTCCTGATTTGAAAAATATATCGAAGGTCTGGTTGGAACTATAGACTCATAGATACCTATCTACCCCTTAAAGGATATATCTTAATTGAAGATGCCTGGTATGTAGATGGTGGAGGATGAGTATGGAATGTATGATGAATGCCTAATGTGTCCTCTTTCTCTTATTTTGAATGCTATATAAATAGATATAAAAATATTTTCAAATCCTTATCTTGTGTTGGTTTTGTCTTTGGAGGCTTAGTTGAAGTGCCTAGGTATATTAGATTATCATCTATCAAATCTTGTATCTTATGTCGTAAACTAATGCATCTCTTTTTTATGTGGCCTGACACCCTATGAAAATCACAAAATGCATGCTAATCATATCCCCATGGAAGACGATTTGTTATATATACTTCCCAAATAGGTGGGAGAGTTATGATGTTACATTCCAATAACTATTGTAGAACTCTGGCAGGAGAAACTAGAAATTTGGTAAATGCATGTCAAGGAGGTGTTGAAAAAATCACATGTTGAGGGGGATCTGAAGCTGCATTGACTATTGGTTGATTCTAGTTCTTGTTGCCACTAATTTTGATCTTGTATGGGACTTTACTATTACTCTTATTTTTTGTGTTTGGAGTACTTGAATACTTGAGTTTCCCCATTGAGATTAACTTGACTTCTCTTCCCTTAAGTGCACGACAAATTTGATGAAGGAAGAGAATCATTTAAACATAATGGATTCATATAGTGTTGGTAGAAGGCTCTATTTGAAAATATCATGTAGTTCTTGATCAACCATGGGGCTAGTTAACTTAGCCAGAATTGTCTTGTATCTAAGAAAATAATCTATGATAGGATCATTTTACATTTATTTCTATTGTGCAATATATGCATATGAGGCCTTATCACCAATGTTGAGACTAAAATGTGATAGGAACATGTCTACTAAAGGATTTAATGGTGTGATCGATTGATTTGGTAGACTATAAAATCATTATAGAGCATAATCCTTTAGGCTCCATGAAAAGAGATTGGTAAGTAGCCAATCATTGGGTACATAATCCAAACATGCTACATGAAAGATCTCAAATATGTCTCTAGATCACCCTTGACATCATAAAGAGTAAGCTTGGGTTGAATAAATCTTTGTGGAAAGGGTATATAAGCAATGTGATGTGACAATGGTGTATGCAGTAGTGTAAAAGAATCCAATCCTATGTAGGTCTAGTGGTACCTTACTCAAGATGTTGCACCTTATATTGAAGAGATATTATCTATTGTATAAGGTATTCTACATTAGGAGAGGGGGATGTACTAGCTATAATTAATCACATAGAAGAAGTTTGGAATACTATAGGGGTGGTTGAGACATAGGTGCCCCTATAGTGTCATTTACTATTGGCTACTATGTGCTTTGAGAAGATTACCCATTGGTTACTTTTTATTGTTCTTCTTGTAAAATTTTAATCATGTCATCTTGCATATACAGATGTTTGGTTAATATTTCTTGAAGTTCTCTTTGATCAATTTCATCAAAAGTAGAATATTGGGCCATTGATAAATGAGGAAAATAATATAAAATGTGTTTAAATGTTTTACAATATGTGTTAATAGGAAATATGCTAGAATAAAAAAGTACTAAATATAAGAAATGTAAAGTCCAAAAAAAAGTGACTTGGGATTTACACAAAAAGGATATTGAGTTGTTAAACATGTAAGGTGATACCTCAACAAGCAAAACGAGCTAGTATATATAACTACAATTTTTTCAGAAATACTGTTTGAAAAATACTATGAACTTGTGAATTGGAAATTGATTTTTTGAGTTAGATAGCAACTAAATTTTTAGAAAATTATGTGAAAAGTATTGGAAAATACCTGAGAATGTATTTAATGCAACTAGGGTTTTGAATGTTTTTTTCCAAAATTAGTGCAGTAATTTGAAAATTTTATAGAAAATTTGTAGTTTTAATTTTGAAAATTTGAGGATAAATATGGAAATATTTTTAAAGTTAACAGTATATTTTTCCTAGTGGTTTGAAAGTGGTTTTATGCAAATAGGACCTAGTATGTGCCAATTAAGGTTTTGGGTGAATTTGTTGAAAATATTTCAATTAATTGTCAATTTTATAGTTTTTAATTTTAGGAAAATATTGAAAAAAATCAAAAATAATTAGCCCTAAGTTTTCTAGGGTTTTTTTTTTAAAGTTGAAGTAAGTTAGATTCACCAAATGTTTTATTATTTTGGGAATTAGGTGTTTAATTCCTAAGAAAATAAAGGGTTTGAGTAGATGTAAATCATTAATTAATGTGTCTTAATTATCCTACTAATTTTTTCAAACAAATATGCATTTTTATCTTTTTTAAAAATAACAAGAAATGTAGAGAAATCAAACTTAACTTAATCTGGGTTGAAACAGATGATTTAGGATCTAGAAATTGCTGTGTAGGGATGGCAGACTATCATAAACATAACCTAGAACTCTATTTATTTATTGGATAAGAGAAAAAAACACAAGACACCCTAATACTTGGTGTTATAGTCCACTTTTTAGAGTTATTGTCCACTTCTAGTGCTAATGTCCAATTCTGGTGTTATTGTCCTTATGACATCGATTTTCTAGGTTTTGTTTAGTATCCTTGTAACACATTGGTAGTGAAATATCAAAGCTTGATTTTGTGCAAATATCACTATGTTTTTGATTTAATATTCAAAACACATAGGATATTCTAGTACTTGAAATTGAATATCAAACTCAAAAAAGAGAGAAGGGGTTAGTATGTAAAGGATACGTTGGATGCACTACACACCCTGTGTGTGGGCACTTTGCCTATATACCAATACTTTGAAAAGGGATAAAGCTAATGTAGTTCTCCCATTTTAACTTCTTGGTGTAATTTTGTGATGTATGTAATTTATAATGCAAAATTAGAATGTACTTTGAATGATTAGGGACTAGTATGAGTGCCAGAATAAACTTGAATTGGTCTTGGAAGGCTATATGTAGAGAATAGGGAAGAGTTCTTGAGTGTACTTACTTGTATTCTTTATATTTTCCTATGAATGAGTGTCAACCCTTATAAATGGAAATTTAATGGACTTTTATAGGGAAATTGATGATTATGGGTTAGATAAAATTGTATTAGGCTGATAGGGAAAAAAATAAGGAATTGGGAAAACCTGATTATTAGAGGTGAAAATAAACTTGGAAAATAGCACTGGAAGTAGGACACCCTTGAATTCTAGTGCTCCTTTCCAAATTAGGCACTATTTTCCTAGGAGGATGAGCCCTGGGGGGATTGATTTAAGTCTGGGAGGGCTACTTGGGTCCTAAAAAGCTAAGTCTGAGAAGCTATAGGTGATTACAAATCATTGAAAGTCTATCCAAGAATGGTTGAGTGAGAAAAAAAGAGGGCCTATAGGTTGAGTGTTAGTAGCCATGCCTGAGTCATCTAATTCTACATTTTATATGATTATAGCTACAATCCAAGTGAAGGGATAAAGAGAGAAGTTAGTGAAAAGACAATAGAAAGACTATTTCAAAAGATTGAAATGTGTTTCATGAGTAGGATAATGGGTCCTAAGGTGTCATGTAATCTATTAAAAAAGATTAAATAGTGAAACCTATACTAAACATCTTGAAGACTTGTAGTCTAAGAGAAATATCTACATCAAACTCTAAGTGGGATAACTACATGGGCTTGATTTCCTTCTTTGGAGTATTAGATACAAAGGCAATGATTAGTCATCATTGTGGTGATTGGGTTAAATTATCCTATTACACTCCCCCTTTTTTATTTAAAAGTATTTCATTATGTAATCCATATTAGGGTTTCAAATTTTATGAAATTAAATGTAGGTTTTTCATGCACATTTATAGGTCAAATTTATACACACAAGTTTTAATTAACCTCAAGGGATCCTGTCCTGATTTCATGTATTTTGGTAGAGGACAAGATTGATTATCAGAGAAAATTAGTGTTAGTTTATCTTGTTCCCTTTTGAATGTTCTTGTCCCTCAGTAGTTACACTCCTATTTTCTATGTCACTTGAAAAATCAATCATTAATTATCAATTTTAGTCATTGTTCAATTTTACATAGTCATATCACAAACAATAAATAACTATTTTGTTTTCTTCATAGTTAGTGTATTTTCATTTGATCAAGATTTCTTGATTTTAGTAATTATGTTTCATTATACTTGTCATAAGTCACTTTTATAGTGTTCTCTATCATTTTATTCAATGTTATCTTAATCAAGGTTAATGCACCATATTAATTAAAAATTCTAATAAAGAAGTCACTTATTAATTTTGTTGTGTACTCCTTATTTCAATATACATCTCATATAAGAAAGGGTAACACATTTAACTTATAAAAATTTGGTGGGGAACACATATTTATATTCTCACAATAATTGAACTACCTCTAAGATATGTTGTTGTGTCCAATAATCACCAATGGTTGTTGATTTTAGTACTATCTTTGAACCAATGTTCTTAGTTATTTTTAGCATCAGTTCCTGATAAAATTTATTTAGTTCAACCTTTATGTAATCCCTTAATTTTTTTTCCCTTATTTCTCTATGATAATTATATTTTTCATTTGATCCTCTTATATCTTATCTACGTTCTTACTCTCATGTATCATTGTGTCCTTTTCATTTTTTTTTAAATCCAAGTCCTCCTCACTTTTAGTGTGATTAGAATAACTTTTACTATTCTATATTATATTACAATATTTCAAAATATATTCTTATTTTTCCTTCTTATTATGATACTCATTTATATTTTTTTGAATACATGTGCTTGTTTCAACCTATGATTTGTGTTCATTCACATAAGGTATATTGTCTTCTCACCCATGATACAATAAAATTACTAATTTATGTTGAACCTTATGAACCATAAGATTTTAATCTAAAAATACAAGATTTTTAATAAAATCATGTTGAATTTGAGACCATGTCTACGTCTCTCACATATTTTCTTGATGCATAAACCAATATTTCGGTAGAGGATCTAAGGTACATTGAAAACCATTTACCCAATATATTTGCTTAATTTTTTTGATTTTCACACTTTGACACATTTATGGACATGTATCATTGGACATTATCCCTCCTAGAAAAATGGCCACTTATCTAAGATAAAAGTTAAATGTGAAAATTGGCTCATAGTATTTCACACACTTTCTCCCAACATTGGTTTTATACATTTGGATGACCCATTTGCAATTCCTTTCAATGCATAATTAATTTCACTAACTCACATCTCTATATCTAGGATATAATTATCCATCTTGTGCAGGAACTCTATCACATCTTTTGAAACAAACATATTATGGTAGTTATCTTTATATGGTGAAAACCATTCACATGGGTCTTACTTCATGATATCCATACACCCAATTAATCATGTGAGCATCTGAATCACCACTAACCAAGGAAATTAATTCACATGATATGTTAGATTCCTTAATGGGTTTAATATAATCTCTATCAATAAGAATTAACTGATATATATGATCATTTAGGAGAATATTAAAAATGAGACTTACATGCTTATATTTGGAGTTGAGGGCATGTCTAAAATGTCCAGGTTGGTTAAACCCATGTTTTTTATATTTTCTAAAATACTAGTGTCTCTTGCGTAGCCTATAAAAAGTAAGGAAACTCTCTACTTTGAAGACATTCTAGTTTTGGATATGAAATAAATTTTAATCAATTATCATCTATGTATGTATATGGCATATTGGTTCTTTTGGTATCAATTATACTTAGAAATCATCTTTATTCAAATATATGCTAATAACAAAATATTCTTGGTGTGATTCTAATTGGATTTCCACTATGTTGATGGTCATGAGACCATCATAGGCCCATTTTTTACAATTTAAGTAGGATAATGAGTCACATACATATTAATTTCAATCACTTTAAAATACTCACACAAAATAAATTCATCCACCTTTATTTCTACATCTTTGAGTCTTCCAATTGGTTTAATTCAGCCATAGTCTTCTAGCAAAAGTGTAACATGACTGTAGCTCAAAGTTGGCCTTCCAATAGATTTTAAATTAGAATGGGAAATAATATTTATGGTAATATATCAATTAAAAACAACATTAATAACTTCATATATTGTGAACTTAATGTCCAATCTTGCATCCAAATCCCATGGATTTTTAGTTTTAACATAACCAACAAATATCTTTGTTTTTTATTTTCTTCTTTGTGAGAAATCCAAAAAATTGTACAATATATTTGGAGATATATTTTTTTCATAAGTGTATTAACATATTTAATAAGTTTTTTAGAGTTTTGAATACTCCCTCTTATCACATGATTTGGATGATCTATCCATACATTTGAGCATTAAATGTCATAGGATCTCCTTCAATGGTATATTTATTCTAAATTGACTATAAAATTTAGGTTGTTTTATTTATTATAACCTTAACTCTCATAGTATCTAAATAAATTTAATTTTTCAAATTTCTAATTATGTTTTTTGAAGGCTTTCCTAGATGTGGAAAACCTTGTTCTCGATGTTCATTCCTAGTAATATCTTGGACAAAAACATATTTATTAGGATGGGAGCATGTCATGTTTACATTTCACACTTGTTTATTTCCTCCATTTATCCAAAATATGGTAATATTCAATATTATATTCTCCTTCAATTTTAAAATATGTACAAAAGGTCTCCTGATATGGGTTACATGGATTTTTTTACAATATGGCTCATTTCTCCACATAGATAACAAGTAATAGGTTTCATTGGTTGTTTATTCCATTTCATTATTAAAAATTTCCTCCGTGATAACCTCTCTATCTTTTAGGTTATCCCCACCCTTATTTTTGATTTAAAAAGCATCAATATTGCTTTTGAGGAGGAGGTGCCCAATTTGGTTATTATTATGGAGATACAAGGGCCTGTACCTATTTCTATTGAGGTGATGGAGGTGTCCATATAGGTTGATACTAAGGATAAAGAGGATTACATACTACTTTATACTAATGAGAATGAGGAATCCACCTTGGTGTAGATTGTGCTACTAAAAAACCCCATCCACCTTGTATTACAACCTCATCTTCCTAAGCTAGCACATTTGGTTTGGTATGAGAGAGTGTTGCATAGAAAATATAAAGACATTTTGACTAATTTCCTATTTTTTATCTTTAATATCCATAAAATTCTTCTCGACATGGTTATGGGGTTTACAAAAACTATAGAATATGTTGTGTGATTGTTGTAGATACTATTTTAGTAAAGGACAATTAGTAGTTGTATGTCTTACGATGTGACAAAATTCACATAACATTTTTTAATCTATGTGAATTCATTATTTTGTTTTTTATCTTATAAAATTAATTCACCATATATAAAACCTTGGTTTATTCCCCTCCTAGAGTTTACTTATCCTTTATATTACTACATTTGACTTCGAATCAATGTTTGTAATGCTTGGAGGGCATACTCCTCTGTCTATTGACTATGATTTAAATTGATATTAACTTAGAGTTTGTGATAAAATAATCCTAGGATATATCAAATTTAATCTTAAATTTCATACCTTCTACAAACCAAGAATATTTATTTGGATTTTGAAACTAAAACATTCATTGTGTTGATCACATTAGAAAACTAGTGTTCATAATCCCATACAAATTCTCTAGGTTTTTGGCTATATTTTTTAAAATATTAAATGGTTTGGATGAAATCCTTATACATATTTATTTTCCATATTAATTTTTTTTAACTATTTTAATCTCATAATTTCATGATTATTATTTAAAACTAACTCTATAGCTCAACCAATCAAAAGTCCTATAAGATCACACTTTTTATCTGCATCATCTATTACACCCTTAACCTACCACCTCATTTTGTATGTCAATAATTAAACATTAATTTTGGTTAACCTATCATATTAAAACAATGTAATAAAATATCATACAATCATCAACATGTTTCCTAAAATTGGGCTAGTTACGATTAGTTTGAGGGATGATTGCTATCTATGATGGTGTTTGATATATTAAGAATATTGAATTAATATTTTTACTAAATTCACCCTCACTTTCCTTCTTATGTATATCTAATATTTATACAAATTCTTCAAACCACTTATCATATATTTTTAACTCTTTGCATACTTTATATATACTATTACCAGTAATTAAAATAGATGGATGGGATGTATCCCGTGGAGTGAATGAACCAAGCATGGAGTGTCTATTGTGACCATCACTAAACTTATGTTTCATCATTGATTTTTTGAAATAATATCCTTATAATCCAAATTTTAATCACTACCTTTTTATTTTCTCATTAAAACTATTGTTAAGTTATTTTAACTTCCTTTCAAGAGCCTCTTCAATGTTTCTCTAGTTTGTTCCCTCATCTATTTCTAAGTTGGTTTCCAATTCACTATCGTTATTTACATTATATTCAATTAAATAATTTAATTCAATATATTCTATTTATTTATAATATTTAAACTTGATTTATTCTTATTTAGGTCAAATTCATCCTTCCCTTATGCTCCTACTTATAGCTATAGGTGGCCCTTCATATTCTATAAAGTTTTTCATGTTCCATATTTTATGTTGTCACATCTCTCTTTGAATCCCCCAAATTATTTTATCCTCTTGATCCTTTTTTTAATCCATTATCTATATTTTGGTTAATATTTTGTAGTTCACATCTTCTTCATTCATCTTCCTTTGGTTCACATCCTCATAGTGCCATGTGTGACTACGCCATATCATCTAGAATGAACACCTTGTTATTTTCCAAAACTAACATTTTTAACCACACAATAAAACACTTCAAAATAATTCCTATGATACCACTAATAAAAAAATTTCATGCATATTCAAATGCAATTTAAACCCTACACTACAAATTCAACAACATAACCATCAATTGTATCCTTGACACAATAGTCAATCATGCAATTCCATTCAATATATAGGTTTTGAAACATTTCTAAATTTATTTTCTCTACATAAAATTTAATATTTCCTGGGGTCAAAAGTAATAGTATTTAAGTCTATATCATCATGTTTTTATCAACTCAGGAAATATGATTAGAAATAATTTCCTGTATAGACACTCTTATTCTTACAACTTCTTTCTCTGTAAACTTATGTATCCTTAAATCTATCCAATTATAAATGTCACTTTGACCAAGTAACCATTTTAACATATTCAAGCCTTGGAAATGGAACATTTTTTAGCAGAAGTCCTTATAATCACTCATAATGACATGTTATATGTTGTATTTGATAAACATTACACATGATGCTAAATTAATATAGGAATTATAGACAAAATTTAACCTAAATGCAATGCACTGTCATACACATCAATTTATTCTTATTCATTATAGAAATATATGCACCCATTATCATTCTTATTATTTTGCTAAATTACACTAAAACATTATATGATAATACATGTATTCATAAATAAATATATATAAAACATACTATATATTTAATTTATTACATGAGAATTTATTTCAAAATAATATTAAGCTCAAACTATTCCCAAACATTATAATATTTCCTTTACAAATGTAGGGTATATATAAACTTCAAAGAGACTATGATTTTTATCTTCTTAACCTTTTTTTTCCTTCTTTTAAGTATTTGAGGTGTTCATTCAAACTTTATTTTGTTTAATCAACTTACATCAAACCCATTTTCATTTAAAACATGTACCCATGGATGTTTAGTTATGTAAGAGGGTTTGTGATCGGATGCAGAGCATAAAAACTTGGTATAGGGCATGAAAGCATTCACTATGGGGAGAATAAGTATTCAACACACCTATGTGTGTAGAACAACTATTATCTCATCTCAATGATGGTAATGCCCCTAAGGTGTGATACCATTATGCTCCTTGGGACAAACCTTTGGAGTAGGTTAGATTCCATGTACTCTGAGTGCACCTAGCTTAGGACTAGCATGCAAACCTATAAAGAGAAAAAAGGAAATATACCACTAATTTTAAACCTAAATATTATGAATAAAAAGGGAGGGAAAAGGTAAGATATTTTTTCAAATGGAAATGCGGCGATGCACTAAGAGTAGAGTGAGCACCTCACTCGCTTATGGAATAATGAAAATAATGGGACTGAATACACAACCAACAAATTGGGTTTCTAATGCATAAGTGTTTCACATAGGGGTAATGGAAAATAACAAAACATTGAGAGGGATGACCAAAGGTCCACAAATAATACATATGTAGATCTGTGTATACATAAAGTGTGACCTGCATAGGATTCAGATTCTACACAAACATGCAAAGGTAGGATAATAATGAGAGGGACAAATATCCATAGATAAATATTAAAAACCTTATGTATACATAAAACACAAAGAAAAAAGGTAAAGTATTCTAGTTCACATTAATTTTAATGCCTAATCCAATACTATAAACTCAAATGGGTATATATTTGTTATACTAAGGAGAGAACCCATTATACAATAATAATATAGGATTTTATAGAGCTAAGCAAGCTCTTATGCAATAAATTTATCACTTAGGGTGGTATCTATAAACATTAATCTAAGGTTGGCACACAGGGCTCTAGATCAATTAGGAAGACCAACTTGTCATGTAAAATTCACTAAGAGTTATCCTCCTTAAATTCTATCTAATAATTTAAATCTAGAAGTGGTTGAAATAATTCTTGTGGATCCACATGTGCATATAGGAATGAAGAATGCTTAATTATCTAGGGGAATAATGTTTCCATTATCTATAATATAATAACCACAATTAACTTTAACTTATTTTGAAGTGGATTCATTCATTACCAACATGGCCCAAAATACTTTCAATACTTGACTGCCACTTATCAATCCATCTAGGCTCACTTGTTAATGTAAAAGTTGTGCAGGCTCCTTTAAAATTTTCCATGTCATCTTTCACGTGTTTTTTAAATATAATACTTTCACCCTGAGTAATTATCTTTACCCTAGATAGTGTGCACTCATGACCCTATATAGTTTTACACATGTGGCATTCTTTTGCGCAAAGAGATTGCATGGGAAGAGGCTGTGGGACCTTATTTAGTCTCTATAGCCTAATTAATCTCAACACTTTTAAATTAATTAATTTAAGTACCCAATAACTTCCCACATTGATCTATGCACCTTTTAATACTTGGTTACATTCTATGTGAAGTTTGCACACTAAAGATTGTATAGTAGGGTGAATGTTGATCTATGTAGGTGAAGGTGCATATTGTTAGTGTAGGGTTTTCACCTCATATAGGTTTTACCTTCAATTGTATAATTTAACTTACTTTGGTGGATAATATGTAATTTAGAGTGATTTATTTGGTAATTTAGTTGTACACCTACATGTGTAAATTTTGGTTAAATAGGTTGGTATGGATGCATTGTCATTCACCAACCAATGTTGACTTATTTGTAGCACATGGGTTTACTATTCATTTGGTAACTGACCCGTATTCTCATTTCCAAATGGATGTGGCTTTCCCTCTCCTAAACCTATTTAGGACCTACACTACATTTTATTTTATGTAGATTAAGAGCTATTACTCTTGGCTTAAATCTGATGGATGTTTGATTCCAAGCTTGTGCAATAATTATCTTATTATTATTTTATTTACTTTCAGCATCATTATGTGTTTGCTTATCTTAAGTTTAATGAAATGGTGTATTTATTGATCCAGTGATCTTGGAAAACACTCTGACATGGTATTAGAGGCAATCTAGTATTTGATTGTTTGGCTTTTTACTATTTTTAGTTTTTTGAAATCTTAAGTTTATTTGTAAAATTGAGCTAGTTTTATTCACATCCATTGCTAAAAAAATTCTATGTTAGCCAAGGAATTAGCATTTATATATTTTTAATCATGTGTATTTACATGTAGATTTTTAAGAGGGATTTTAACCACTCTTTTTAGCTAAATGCATCCTTCAAACCTCTCTCAAGATAATCATTTGGCCTTCTAATTAGGACATGTAAATTTTTATAAATCTATTTTTTATGATTAAAAGATGTTTGTTCTTTTCAATACAAAGGTAAATCTATAATTAAAAACTTACAAATGTTTTTGGGTTTTATGCACCCTACTGTAAATTTTCCATATCAATTTTAAAAGTAGATTTTAATTAAGAATTGGCAATGTTATCATAGTTTTATTGACTATCATAATATTCAGAAAAAAAAAAAAAAACCAAGTGGAATTTTTTCATTTGATTTACATAATTGGGCAAATATAAAGATTTGTTAAGGTTTGGTGTTGTGACTGAGAGGTCACTTATTTAATTTAAATTCCAACGAGTGGTTGGAAGGCCAAGTCCACTCTCACCACAAGATTTTTTTAAAGTTTTAGTACAAGTTTTATTAAATAGGCCTCATTTATAGGAAATTGATTATGTAATAACTTTTGATTGATAGCTCAAAGTTAAGCATCATCTTTTTCAAAATTTCATGTTTTTAAAATTCTTATGCATTGAAACTATTTTTATTATAAACTCACTAAATTTTTAAAGTGCCATATTTGAGGGGGTTATCTATGTTATGGGCCCTACTAATTTCTACATTATACTTTGTGCACTAATTACTCACACATGGATACATTTTCAACTGTGTCCAACATACCCATTTTTAGCATGCATTATCCATCATCATTCCAATACTGATTACTCACTTGGATGCATTTTTAATTATGCATGATGTTCCATTAGATAATATCCCAAATGGGATATTTACTAAAATCACCCAAAAACTATAAAATCCAAACTTAAGACTTATAGACTTGGACTCAATACCAAAATTATTTCCAAAATAAAACATAGGTATTAACTTACACATACTTTTATTAGAATTTAACAAGATACAAATATATATGATAGGAAATAAGAATTTGCTCATATACTAATAAAAATGATATTAAACCACTATAACACAAATCAATAACTGGTACTCCAAAACTATGCTCAAATCCACTGTAATAATGACATTAAATTACCACAACTCTTCCATAGAATTTAAGACCACAAATTTTCACACATTCAAACAAAGGGATTACAATTGATATTACTAAAGGCAATATCCATACATAATAACTCTATTTTAGTATTTTTCTATTTATTTTCTTAATAAGAATAACTTACTAAAATGGAAATGATATAGATTTTGAAAGAGGAACACCTTTGATAGGGGGTACACACCATTATTCCAATGAGATAGGAGATTCTTTTTGGTTAGGAAGGAATACCTACACAACAAGGACAACTTGGACAAGATTAGATTAATAAAATAAATAGGTGGACTACCTAATAAAATATCAGTTCTAGGAAGTGGTACACTTAGAGGGATGTTAGTCTACTATTTATATGTAATAAAAAAGATAATATAATAAGATAAATTACAATTAATCATGTGATAATATTATGAAACTGAAATGAAACAATTTAATCAACTGCATAGATATTATCAAAATGCTTATTCCAATATGTTATGGCTAAGTTCTCTTGTTCTTTGATTACATTGAGATACTCAGTGATGGATTTTAGAGTCAGGGTAAAGACAATCGTTTAAATTCATAACTTAAAAGATATGTCACTTTGATTGAAAAATAAGTGATGAGGAACTATGGGTAAGTCATGAATTGAAACCAAAACATGTATAACACCAAACAAGGTCATCTAGAGACATCAATGTATGACTTCAAGACTTAAAATAGTAAATTAGAAACATTTATGATTGCTAATCTAGTCTCAAGTTAAAGATACAAGTTAAATCATATGGATCAATGCTAATTGTCTCAAAATAAACATAGAACAAGTAATCAATGTTGATCCATAAATAATCATGGTCAATCTTTGTAGTGGGTGTTGAAAGACTTGGGATGGGCCTAAGGAGGGATTTAATAGATCCTAAAAGGTTATTAAACTTGTCATTGGTATATCCAAATATACTTATGATAGTAAATAGAATATAAAGGAACTATAAAATAATCTGAAACTAATCAAATACATAACATAATTACCTCTGTAAAAGCTTCCCATGTTATAGAGAAATACCTCATTGATAGGGATATGGTTGGCTTTGGGCAGAGTGTGGATAGATTGGAACTAGGATGGAATTCTTCCATAGTGATCTATGGGATTTTTTTTAGTCTTCTAGTGTGAAAAAATTATGATTCATAACCTAAGGTTGGCCTCACTATAAATCAACATTGATCCTAATAGAATCAGTGATGACCATGGGAAACGTTACTGATTCAGTCTAAATTTTAGTTGTTATTTCCAAAAACTTGACATCTTGGATAAAATTTCAATTTAAATTGTTTTCAATGGGGCTTGGGTATGGGGAGATTATTAGTAAGCTTAGAATAACTTACCCTTATTAGGCTTGGAGAGATTTAACTAGGATTTAGGGGTGGTTAACTAATTACCTAGGTAAAATGGTTATTAACTAGATTATTTACACAACATTAGGCAATAAATAGTAAAACTATATTAAATATTTAAATAAAGGTATGGAAGGGATAAGACAAATTTATTTGTAATAAAATGGTGTAAATTTATAGTGTATACATTTTCCCCCTTTTATTGATTAGTTTGTGATAAACTGCTATGAAATAAAAACTAGGATCACTCTAATGCCCCAGGTTTTAATGTGAGGAGGTATTCCCCCTCAAATCAAGAGCTATAAAAGGATAATGAAATGGAGATGGGTTCAAAAATGAGATGGTAATGGATAGATTAAATATCAAATGAGTGTGGAAGATGCAAGGATAGGCATGAAGTATAATATTACACTAACAAGATATAAAATATCCTAAATAGGAATTCCACAAGGAAAATAATTAGTGGATTGCTACAACTAGGAATGCATGGGATCTATTGAAGGTATTAAAAAAGGCAAAGGTTAAGATGGGTTGACCAAAGCATCCAGTGTGTTTAGTACATGTGTGCTACCTAAGAACATAGTGCTCTCAAGATTATGTACATTTTGAGGACCATAGGTGATAAACATTGAAACAAATGTAGATCTCTCAAAGGTTGTGGGAACATCAGGGGGCCTATGTCCATAATCCAGTAATGCTATGTAACAAAGGATAGGATAGTTGTAATAAAGGATTACTTAAGTGGCCTTGGAATAGGGTTGTAATGATGTAAGAGATTTGCAAGTAGTGTTAAGGAGTCTAAAAAGGGACCAAATCACCATTGATCTAATTAATATATTTAAATTAGGAAGGATCGACATTGATCATGAAATAATTGTCATCAATCTAAAAGGGATTTAAATAAGTTGTTGAATGACTTTATTACTCATTTTTCAAATGAGATCGAATGACTTGAGCTAGAGATAAAAAATTTGACACATGTCAATGTATTAAGTGAGATATAAATAATGGAGGATAACAAAAGTAGATGATGATGATGATGATGATGATGATGATGATGATGATGATGATGGTCTCATAATGAGGTAGGGGTAACTTACTTTTCATGTTTTTATGAATTTTTGAATTTTTTAAATTTTTAGCTAGTGTAGTGATAGGGTTTAAATAGTGGTAGGATTTTATAAGGATTGGTATTGATCCTATGAGGATCAATACTGACTCCTTAATGATCATCCAATAATTGGTTAGGATTGAAATCAATCTGATGGTCATTGATGATCCATATCTAATCACGATAAATCTACGAAGGGTTGATGCTGATTTTTAAGGGTAAAATAAAAGTTAAAGGATAAGATGATTCATCAGAATACTAAATGAATATAGAGGGAATATGGGATTATAGGAATGTGTACTATTTACAATGAAAAATAGAATGACACATTTGATGGAGTATTTATGAGAGGCCAAAAGAGATGTAGATTGGGATCATCTCGAGGTAGTCAACTTAGGAGGACTGCACCACTATCATTAGGTACACCAGGATTAGAGTTTACTAATGGCATTGTTAGAGCGATGGGATCTAGATGCAAGGAATTTTTATCTATCAATAGGGGAGATGATAATGACCCTATGGGATATCTATAGGATACTCTGACTACTTATAAATGGCATTGATATCATTCCAATGGATGAGAGAGGATGGGAAGCTACTTTAACATGATTATAAGGTGATGGTGTTATAGATATTAATTTATAATAGGAGGCTTTCATTTTGAGGGTTTGTATGATTGAGATCATGATGGTAGATGGGTTATGACCATGATGATGTTGGATATCTCTTTTTATGCATTGTCAAACTTAGGTGGAGGTAGGTTCACATGGAGCTTAATAAGGGTGCTTGTAGATATGTGGGAGCATCAAAAAATATTTGCATGGGTGTTGACCTTACTAAAATAGATACACATGGATTTGTGGGGGTGGAGAATACAATAGTGTTATGGAATCAATGTTACCTATGTGCTCTAGTGTTAGGCCTATGAGCATATCCAAGTAGTATAGCCACCAAGGCTACCATGGATGGGTCATCTCAAGTTTTCTTTTACTGTCAGCTTTCTGAGATAGAGGGATGACTTTCCCATCCACATGGAGATCAGAGAGTTTGAGACTTATATTTTTATAGATAGGTGTTAGAGTATTTTGATGAGGACAAGATTATATGGAGGCCTTATATCATATTCCTAGTATGTATAGGGATGGAGATAGAGCTAGCAGTAGGACAATGATCTAGGTGGTTTTAGGAGAGACACCTAAAACATGTGGAGCTCTTTCATTTTGGGAACTTATGATGATATTTTGGGTTACAATAGGTACTACTTGAGGAACCTCAAGTATATAAGAGAGATGACTCAGAGGTGGAGATCCCTAAGCCATAGGTTACATGGCTAGAGTAGCTAACAAAGGAGGAGCCAGAGCGAGAGGGGATAGATGATGCCAGGGTGATAGAGGCATATTTAATATGTTGGGTAGATAAGCATGGAAGGGGAAAGGAGATGGTGGTGCTCCCAAATTGGAAGGTATGTGATAAAGAAATGGAGGATGTAGAGGTTGTAGGAGGAGATGGGGAGGGTGATGGAGATATACAAGTTATCATGGTCAAGAGGGATGCAACTGGGGCACATTACTCCATAATGGTTTTTGAGAAAGACCAATTACAAGAATATATGATAGATTTACAAGGGAGTTATGATGCATTGCATCAGAGTTATGATAAGCCATTCTAAGTGAGAGAGAAATATGCAAGAAACATAAGAGGCTCTAGGTACTAGTAAGTACAGTAATGGGAGTAGTTTTAGGATCCACTATAGGAGGAGGGGATAGGGTATGAGGATGGGGCCTCTATGTAGTCTGAGAATGGATATATATATCAAGAGCTGGTATTGGAGCTATGATATTATGAACAAATTATTATATACCATTTATGAAATATTCTTAGATATGCCATTCACCTAACCAGGCATAGTTAGACTCCATGAGGGGCACAGATGACTAAAGTTAGTCTAAGGAATTTACCATAAAGGGAAAAGAGGGATGGAGAAGGAGATGGAGGGGATAGCATGGGAGTTTGGATGGATATCCACCTTAGCCAAATATATTTTACCAAGTATCCATGTATATGGATAACTATATGGATTGGTCCTTTGTACATATAATATATTATGATACTTTATGATGTATATTTGATTTGTGGATATGTATTCATGATTATGTGTTTATTCATATTGATTACATGAGCTTGTGTTATATTATTATGCATTTTCATTATGTGGATTACATTTTTATAGAATTTGATTTTAGTTGCATCATGTATTATAGTGATTATGTAGTTTTGTCATGGATTATGATAGTTAGATTTTTATTTGATGTGGATATTATCTTGATTATGGATTCATATGTGTGTGATTTAAATGGATTAGAAGTGGATTATGGATTTTTACTTACATGTGATAGTTTATAATTCTTTATGGATTAATTGTATATTGTGTTATGGATGTTATATTACATGGACGTTGTTTATATAGCTTTTCTTTTTTACTATACTTATTAGATTATATTGATGGCATTTTATATCATGGATGATTATGGATTATGTAAAAAAAATTATGGAATAGAATTTTTATATAACTGATCAAGGATGCATGTCTAATAATTGGTTGGGACCCTAACTAATGCTAGACCCCTTATTACTTTTGCATATACGCACTTTTACCTAAGGTTGAAATCCAGAATAAATTGCATTAACTAAATTAATAAAATCACTACAAGAGGTGCTTATTTATAAAATAATAAAAGATATTAGATCTCCTAATTTGTAGGAGATTGCAACTAATTGTAATCTAGGAATTTGACTCAAGAGAGGATGGTTAGTATGGTGTTAGTTCAAAAATGACAAACAAAATCAAATAAACACACTAATAGCATACCATCTCTAAGACTAAACACTAGAGAGAGCTTAGTTAAATAAAACAAATGACAAACACAACTAAAAATTAAGGAATAAAACACAAAAAATCCTTCACCTTCCTTAGATGTTCCAAATGCCTTTGTAGTAGTGGCTTGCTCAACTTATGCTCATGAAGTCCTTGGCACTGAAAGCTTGGATACCTCCATCTCTCCTTGGCACCTTGTGCCTTTGGCTTGGCTTAGCTTAGAATCAATTTGGAATTATAAATTTTAATTATCAAGTCCTTTTAAGATATTTGAGCATAATAAATTTTCACCAAAATAGCTTAGGGATGATGTTCATGGCCTCTCTATTTATAGAATTTTGAGAATGTCTAGAATCAATTTGAATTATCCATCCTGAGATTGAGATGTGTGGTTGAGGATTAATTTAGTTTTTGGAATTAAGTTTATAAATATTCTCATCATGACATGGGAAGAAGGAGAAATTAGGAGGCATGGAGGGATTTGATGAGGCATGGGAGGCATGAATCCTGATATTTGTGACATTTATAGACTAGGGATGTCTTCTCAATAAATGAGGTCACCTAGTGATGTAGATATTTAATATTCATTTCAAAAAATAATTTTTCAACAAATTTCCATGGAATTATTTATTAGAGCTTGATTTGGGTTAATTAGCTCTTAATCATGATTAAGCACTTTATGCACAAATTACTCAAATTGACAAGAATGCCTTGTTATTGGTCTAAAATTTGACTATATTAGAATTGGAATTCCATGTTAGATGCATTGGAACCATTATTCCATTTAGGATGTTAACAACAAATAATAAATTCATGCATCCTATGCAAGATATTTGATAGGAAAGATCAATCTAGAGCACCTAGGTGCAAAATTGGCATTTTGACTTAAAATGATCTGATCAAAGTTAGGAGACTCATAAATTGCATTACCACATTTAGGGATACCCTAGCCAAAGTATGCATATGTTAGTTTCACATCATTTAGCATTTTTTAGTGTTTTTACATCAAATTGTGAATTTTGGATGTAAATTGGCCAAAAGCCTAATTAGAGATTATTGGTGGCCAAATTTAGGTGTCTACAATTTGCCCCTATTTGGGAAGGTGTTGCAAACTATAATCATAGTAATATCTTTTCAAAGAATGAAAAAGTCTTTTATGCCTACAACTACAATGATGATAAACTAACTATATGATGTCCCCTCGAGGGAATGATTGGCACAAGTAGGTCAGTAAATGAACCCTCGAAAGAAAGAAGCAAAGTGAGGGGACCAAAGAAAGAAAAGATGATGGGGTGAAAAACACAATGAGACTAAAAAATTAGTCAAAATCATTAAGAATTCAAGTGGGATGGTGTGCAATGATTTTCTCAAAGGTGGTTATAATCATTGAGAAGATGGAGCTGCCCTAGTTAAAATAGACAAACAAGATAATATCATGCCCCTGTATAGGCAAAAAAACTAAAGTGGTGACAACATAATGATTTACCCAAAGGTGGTTATAATCCTTAAGAAATGCAGGTGGGATGGTGTATAATGATTTACCCATAGGCGGTTATAATCATTGAACCTCGATTATGGTAAACATGATAAACTTGGTCAAGGATGATGATAACTTAACATAGAGGGTAATGATTAATTGAAACAACATACTAGTAGGGAGATGCTCGTCCTAACTAATAAAGGTTGAAATTCTTTCATGGTTAATTACTTTGTTTAGGATATTATTGTGAGTGAATCAAGATGTCAATTCTGAAGAGATGCTACCATTACTGAATAGACTTCTTAAAGCTGAGGTTTATTATAGCAAGTGTTGTTAGGCATCATGATATAACATCGTGAGGACTTGGATGAAATATGCATGAGGACTGACTCTTGTAATCTAATACTTAATAGAAAATAATGCACCAATAATAGAAACTATGATGACAATGTAAACATATGAATATGGATGGATTCAAGTGTATGCATGTGTAAGGAATCACCCAATGAACACACATAAACTGAATCAAGGCAATAATGTTGAAAGAAAACAAATAAGTAGACAACTAAATAAAATAAGTATAAATGAACAAAGTAATAGAAACCCTATGAACATTATCCCTAGAAAATAGGTGACAACTTAATAAATGAACAAAATGGAGGAATAGAAGAAAAGGAAGGGGGTGGCTGAGCTATCTCCATATGTACTAGGCAAGTGGATGTTGCCTACATAGTTCCATGGATGTAATATCCAATAAAAAACTTCAAGCCAAATGTAGTTCTTCCAGGGAATGGGAAGAATGTGATAACTGAGGAAAAAAATAGAATGGATGTGATAGAAGAAGAGGAAAGGTCTTGCAAAATGGCAAGTGCACGAGACAAAAAGGCCAAAAGGATGGGGAAACTAAATGACAAGTGATTTACTTATAACTTAGTAAGGGTTCCCAGAATCCTTAAGGCAAATAAGTGGTCAATGGTTTTTTTCTTTCACAATGCTTTTATAATTGTTTTTGGAATTTTTGAAGTATCTCAACTTGATAAAGAATGACGAGACACTAAATGGTACAATCTCACAAAATGGTGAGAGCATGGCTTAGGTTGTTCATAAAATTGTGAAAACATGGGTAAAAGGGTGACTAAGCTAACCTCAACAAGTATCAAGCATTTCCTATGTAGTCTCAAATTAGGACCTTATGTCACTGTAGTTCTACCCTTATAGCAGAGGAAGTTGACTAGTCTAGTAGTCAATTCAAACAAAGCAAGCACAATTGGTAAAAAGGCATAGTATGACACAAGAAGTGGCAAGTTGGTATGTCAAGGCTTAATGTTTCCCCTAGATTTGCCATATATGTTTATAACTAGGACACAACATCATAGATTGATGGTACTAATTTACCCAAAGGTGGTTATAATTAGTAGCAAGACTGATGGTAAGAAAGGAATAACAAATGAATGATGTAAATACCAAAACTTTTATCATACTATCCCAAAATATGCTCTCTATTTGAAGTACTTGAACTAACTAATGAACTGATTAGATACCTCAATGTTAAAACTATGTAATGAATGACAAAAACCAAGGTCAAATAGGCTAGGCTTTAGAACACACTAGGTTGGTAGGATGGAAACAAAAAGTGTATATGGTGAAGAGGATGGATAAGGATGGTATTTTTATAAAGAAGAATAATGATAAAATGGCATAACTAAAATGGTCCTTATAGACAATATACCTTAGCACTCGAGCATAGTACTGCTTGAGATGAATAATATTCATTGGCTTAGAAAGTTTCTCTCCATCTAGTGTGGCAAGACTATATGCTCTTGATCCATAATCTACAATGATGATGAAATGCCCTATCCATTTTGGTTTGAATTTCACCTTATGCTTCTTTTAAGCCATGGTATTCTTTTGGTTTTATTTAAAAACAAGATCCCCAAGTTCAAATGTTCTATACTTAACACACTGATTATAGTGGACTTTGAGTTAGTTTTGATATGCTTGAAAATTTTTGAGCATGGCTACGTGTTTCTCATCAAGTAGGTATACATCTTGAAAGCAAGGTACTTGATAGTCATGATTATCTAGGACATGATTGAAAGAGATGCATAGTGAACACAATTCAACCTCAATGGGAAGGATGGCTTTAGTACCACAAACAAGTGAGTATGGACTAGCTCCTATGGGAGTATGATGATTGTTATGGTATGCCCAAAGGGTAGGGAATATCTAGAGGTGCCAATTGCGACTGATATCATTGATAATATTTTTGAGAATATTGACAATGGTTTTATTGGATGCCTCAACTTGGCCATTACCCTGAGTGTAATATGCTATAGAAATTTTTTATGTGATGTTATATTTAGTACATAACTAGTCTAAATCCTTATTCTTAAATGATCCTCTATTATTAGATATAATGTTAGAAGGGATACCATAGCAAAAAATGAGGTGGTTGAAAATGAATTTGGAAATTTGCTTTCCAGTCACGTAAGTGAGGGGTATAGCTTCAGCCCACTTAGTGAAATATTCAATGGTAATAAGTATATGTTTATGGCCATCAGATGAAGTGGTGTTAATATTTCTAATGAGGTCAAGTCCCCATGTAGAAAATAGCCATGGCATCAAAATCAATTTTAGAGTTTTTGTTGAGGCATGAATCAAATTAGCATGCCATTGACATTTGTCACACTTTTTTACATATGCAGTGGCATCTACATCCATTACGGGCCAACAATAACTAGTAAACAAAATATTTTTGGATAGGACTACCTGACTAGAATGAACTCCACATACTCCATGAAATTTTCTTAATGCTAGTGTAAACTTTGCCGAAGTTAAACAATGAAGCAGAGTTCCATCAAAAACTATGATGGTAAAGGGTGGATCCAAGTAAAATATAATGAGTGGAGTAATGAATGAAGGCCTTGGTTTGTTTTTGAGATAGGTTAGGTGGTAGAACTTGATCATGAAGGTATTTTTAAAGGTTTTGAGTACCAAATAGAATGAGGACCAACAATATCACAAATCATGGCAATGACTAAAGATTCATGAGTTGGTGTTGACAAATTCTTAATGAGGAATTGATATTCTCTAGCTTTATATTTTTGTTGAATTAGAGAGCCAATAGTATCTATGACATATGTAGTTCTATTACTAGCCCTTAGTATGTGCTCAAGCTAAATATTGGCAATTTGTCGCTTAAGTTTGTCAATCATGACTTTATATGGAACCAACTTGTCATATTTGGTATAAAAATAATCTATGACCTTATTGATGATTAAATTAGAATCACCATAAACTTGAAGATGATATATCCTCCAACGCACTACTTATCAAAGTTCTGAAATAAGTGCTTCATACTCAACCATGTTCTTCATATAAGGAAATCTAATTCTGAATGATTTAAGGATTAAATCCCCATTTGGTGTAATAAACAATAGGCCTACCCTTGATCCATGTGCAATAAATGAACCATAAAAATACATCTTCCAAGGTTTTTCCTCAACAGGTGTGTTAATGATGGTCATTATGGATTCATCAGGAAATTGAAATATGAGTGGTTGTGTGTCTATAAAAGGTGCTTCCTCAAGTTGATCCATAAGAACTTATCCCTTGATTTCCTTCTGATTGAAATACTCTATGTCAAACTCACTAAGACACATGATCCATTTATCCATTTTACCTTTCAAATATATTTTAGATAGTATATACTTGAGCGGATCTACTTTTGAAATGACCATGGTCTTATTATTCAACATGTAATGGCATAGTTTCTGAGCTATAAAGACCATGGCTAGATAAGCTTTTTCAATAGGTGCATAGTTATGTTCATATGTAACTGAAGTATGGCTTAGGTAGTATACAGCATGTTCCTTTCCATTGTCATTATGTTGAGCCAAGAGTGCCCCTAGAGCATGGTCGATAGCTAATAGGTATAACAAGAATGGATTTCCTAACATAAGAGGTAATACAATAGGTGGATTAATAAGATATTCTTTGACTTTTTGAAAATATATTTGGTAGTGATCATCCAAGTGAAATGCAACTCCCTTCTTAAAAAGGTGTGTGATTGGGTGGCACTTGTCTGCTAACTAAGAGATGAATCATTAGATTGACTAGATCTTACCCTACAGACTACAAGGTTACTTCAAATTAGATAATGGTGACATCTTGGTTATATCATGGACTTTAGCCAGATCAACTTCAATACCTCTATGAGACATAATGAAGCCAGGTAGTTTTCATAAAGTTACACCATACACACATTTTTTTGGATTGAGTCTGGCTTTGTACTCCTATAATCTTTAAAATATCTTATGTAACACTACTAGATGGTTAACCCTAGTTTTGGATTTTCCTAATATGTCATCGACATAGTCTTTAATAATACCATACATCATATCATGGAATATGATAGTCATGGCCCTTTGATATGTAGCTCCAACATTCTTAAGGTCAAATGGCATTACTTGATAACAAAATGTTCCCCTGGAGTGGTGAACATTGTTTTATGTTGGTCTTCCAGTGTTATGCTGATCTTGTTATATCCTAAAAATCCATCCATGAGTGAAAGCATTTCAGAACCAGGCATGGAGTCGATGATCATGTCAATATTAGGCAAGGGAAAATCATCTTTAGGAAAAGCTTTTTTGATGTCTCAAAAATTAGTATAGATTTTAATCATTTCAATATTTTTACTAACAGGTATAACATTAGAGATCCATTCTGAGTAGTCAATGGATCAGATACATCTTACTTCTAAGAGTTTTTCCAACTCTTTCTTTACCAACACAATAGTGCGAGGATGCATCTTATGTAGATTTTGTTTTACTAGTTTAGCATCAAGATTAACCACAAGATGGTGTAGAACCAAGGTGAGGTCTAAATTGGCATGTCATAATAGGTCCATGCATAGATATCTAAGAATTCTCTCAATAGAGATATAAAGATGTCATGTTCCTGATTAGTGAGGGATGCTCCTAATTTTATCCATTTCAGGTCTAATGGAGTCTTGATATTTACCTATATTATATCTTTGACTAGAAGGGTCAAACCATCTTCTAGGATATTAGGTAGTGACTTGAACTATTGAATTATGTCAAGGTCCTCTGTTAGGACTTGCTCTTCAACTTCTCCTAAGCATGATGAATCTGAGTCCCCTAATGAGAGATTTGGCCATGTGATAAAAATAGTTGGAAATTCTTGAAGAATTTGATAAAATACTTATTATTACTTAAAGCTAAACTCTGATCCATAGGTAAGTTCATCATTGGTGGTCTCTTGGTCTAAATTTGAAGAATAATGAACACCCCCATTTAATGGCACCTGAAACAGGTTTTCACCACTAGACTAGACTTTATCTTTACTTTTTCCCTAGTCGAAAAGTGCCTCAAAGATGTTTTCACTTTGGGACCTCAATGTTTTACTTTTTTTTGGCTAAGGGTGTTCACTCACTCTCCAAAATAGGCTACATGATCCAATGTGATTGAGAACCCTAATTTGTGATCTCACAATGGAACATTGTTTCTAAGGCCTAAAAATTCACATAATGCCTCATCATTCTAGAACTCATCAATCGACAGACTAGACTCTTATTGGTCCCAATCTATTAGTTGGGGATAATATAATGGCAAATGGTTATGATGAATGGCCAAGGTAAGGGTAAAAATGGCATTGTTATCAAATAGGTTGGTTTTAACTAGGTCATCAAAGGTGAGGCTATGATCAGACACTATTTTGTTATCATCATCATCATTACTAGTCACTAGTGATGGAGTTTGAATAAGATATTTGGGGTCACCCCTAGGTGGTTTAAATCTAAGTCCATAAGGTATTTCATACTTAGTCATGGAAATTGGCTCGATGGTTCCTTACTAATTCAGTCTAAGGCCTCTTCCTTCATAATTATGATGCTCCATGATCCCATTAGGAATAAGATACTTGGCACTTTTATAACATTCAGCTTGGTTGTCATTGTATAACCATGATTCATCCACTTTAAGAGGGTCAAGTCCTAGGCCAGATGATGGTACAAATGTGATAGGTCCCTAATTTTTTTCTTTTGTTGCCAATGCATATGTGGGATGACTTTAGGTCACCCAAAGGTTTTTGGATTTTGAGGAAGATTAGCAATATGAAATGTATCATGGGTCACATACTCTCCAAGTCCATTATCTAAAATGGTGAAATGATTATAAGCTTTAGGAGGTGGCATATGGGAAAGGGAATCCAAGGTATTAGGATCTATGTAATTATCTAGTAAAGGATCAATAAGTATATCTTTTCCTTTATCCTATTTGAAACTTGGATTCATACCATATTGATAATTATAGCTTTAAAATTCGGCCTCAAGATGCTTTAAACTTGATACATTCGTGTAGCATTGCAAGACTACACAAATCTCATATAACCAAGGCCTACATAAAAGAATATTGTATGATAACTCAAGATTAAGCACATGGAAAAGTGTATCATGGGTCAAAATCCTAATGATAACTAAAAAAATAATTTTTCCTTGTGATTCTCTTTCTTGATTATCATAATCTTTAATGGTTATTGTTTCTGACTAAAAATATGCTATTATGTACCCAAGAAGCTTGATGAGCTTTAGAGACACTATATTGAAGCCAAATCCACTATCTATAAGGACACATTTCACTTTATGCCATCTGATACAAACTTTTATGTACAATGGGTTATTATGGAGTGGGCCAAGAGAAGACATATCGCTTTGGTTGAATGTGACTTGTTGGGTTAGAGCTAGGTGTCTAATCAAAGCTTGAAAGTTATCAGGGGATATGTCACTAGCAATAGTGGATTGGGTCAAAAACTCATTCAAGATGTTTTTATGGATTATTAAAGTTTGTAGAAAATCTAAAATAGAAATTTGTGCTAGTATTTTTGTAATTGTTCCATAATATCAAACTTCTTGTCTTGGTCAATAGTGAATGGTTTATTCTGAGGATGAACAGTTGGTTGGATGATAGGTAAAGTGGTAGATGGTTGTGGGCTTGGGATAGTAATCTTTGACCTCTGAGTTGTGATTTCATAATCAAAATTAAATATTGGACCATTATTTCTAACTGATGTTGGGAATGGTGTGAGACTAGACTGGACAAGTCTCAATTACCGGTGCACTTGAATGTGGTCACATGGCAAGGACAAGTTATTGATATAAGATCTAAAATGGGAAGTCCTAATTTTTTAGTTTGCTTGTATGCATTCCCAAGTAAAAGAAGGATTATCCATGTAATTTGGATGAATTTTGTTGTTTAGCAATGGTTTAGACTGATTAGTGTTTGGTCTAGGATTAATGGAGATGGTATTAATGCTAACCGCCTACAATATGACCTATAACCCTATTGTATTCATGTGAAACTACATGGAAGGTTTTTTGGTTGTCACCATTCTAACCTTGGTTTTGTCCATTGTGGGCTCTATTGTCAATTTTGTTAATTTTGTTGGTTTGGCCTTTGATTTTGATACTGTTGATTTTTTTGTTACACTAGTCATTGTTATTGTTGATTGTTCTACTATTGTTGATTGTTATGTTAGGAAAAGGGGTTTTGATATATCCCAAGAGTTTTATTAGAATTGGAATCATGATTATCTAATTTTATCTCCCTATTCTCCAACATATTCTCAATTAAATTCTTGATTTGGACACATCTTCATAGATTATACCCATTAACCCGATGATAGTCACATAATTTGTTTTCATGGTACCAATCAGGATAAGGAATGCATTGAAATTAATGCTTTGGTATAGGCCAAATAAATATATTATTGGTAGAAATATTTTTAAATATAAACTCAATAGGTTCTCCTAAGTCACTAAAGACATGAAGTACAAGCATAGTTCTTCTAAGAAGAGGGGTTTGAAATGGTAACGACTTCTATATTTATTGTACAAGTTTTGGTTGTTGTGATTATGGCACTAGTTAAGTATGAGTAAGTTAAAAAGGTGGTATAGATGATGTTTGCATAATTTACACATGAGGATATTTAGTTACTCCATTTCCCACAACATTCCTATTGTGGTTGAATTGCTTTGGTCTTTCATGGTTATTGGCATGTCCCAGTTGTAATGCTTAAATTTGGATGGGATGTTGGTCATTTTTATAATTAGTACCTTGATTTTGATTATTTTAATTAATCTTGATGACTCTTTTATTTATGATAACCCTCTCGATCAACAACCCTTTATGAATGATCTCCTTGAACGTATGTGTACATTGTAGTTCTAAATGATAAGCTATCTCACTATGCAAATTTTTAGTAAACAAAGTGACTAATTATTTATCTAGTAAAATATGTGTGAAATGGCTCAAAAGGGATCTCTATTGCTATAAATAACTTGAAAAAATCTCACCAATTTTTTGATTTGCTTGTATTAAATCCACTAATGAAATCTCATGCTTGAGATTATAGGAAAAGTACTGCACAATCTTATCAAAAAGATTATCGAAATCCATTACTAAATTTTTGGGCAACTTCAAAAACCACTCCAAGGCTTATCTATCCAAACTTATTGGAAACAACAACAAAAGTTATATGTCACTATATTCCACTGATTGACATGTGATGAAGAATTCGGTCAAATGAGCCTTAGAGTCACCTTTACATTTATATTTATCAAATTTTGATGGTTTGTATCCTAGAGGAAATGGTATCTACAAATACTCCATGTCAAATGGATAGGAAGATACGTCATCCAATTTTAACATTTTAGTTTGTTTACCAGCTTGAATAGCAGTAACTTCATCCTTCATCTATTGTAATTCTTGGGATAGGAAACTAGAAAGAATATTAGTTTGAGGGAAAATTTGGGTTTAGATAGATGGTTGGGAGGTCACAAGTGGAACACTTAAACTAAGGTAGGATGGATATACCTATTTAGGTACATTGGTTTGGTTAGGGAATAGACCAGGAATACGCATGCATGGATTAGGATGTATTTGAAATTGCACACTTGGTTGTGTGATATTATGGTTAAGATTGGTGATAAAGGTTTGACTCGGAGGATTTTATGGGTGGGACAGAGGGATATAATTATATTGTGATTGTTGTGGTTGGAAAAGGACATGTTTCCAACTAATCAAACCTTGCTATTGAGTGGGAACTTATGGACCAAGACCCTGTCTTTGGATTTGTGACACATTTTGAACAAATAATTATCTAGTAGGTACTTAAGAAACATGGGGAGCTCCTTGTTGCATGAATCCATGTGAGGAAATGAAAGTAGGTTATAGATTTGGCATACATCATTGACCAATATTTGTATGTTTTTGACTCATCATTGCTTGGTTTTGGATTGGCATATTAGTCTATGACTAAAGAGGTATGTTTGTCATTATCTAGTGAGGTGGAACATTTGTTGCCCCTGGTTGAGGTGGCAATGTATTTATCCTCTATTACATTTATACACTAGATTGTGCCTATCATTGTGGAATACTACTCATTACTTGTTGAGGAGGAGTAATTTTAATCACATTCTATCATTGAGGCATGATATTATCCATTATTTGATTACCTAATCCCATAGATTGTACATTTGAGGAAGCAATCAGTTGAGGTTAGGGTGTAGAAACTCCCACTCCATGGTATGATAACCTATTCATAGGATTAACTATAGGCACATATTTTATAGTTTTTTGTGCATTAATACCACTTTGATCGACACAAGACATTAGTTTCACATTATCTACTACATTTGGCTCACTATTCAGTGTAAAGGCCAAAGACACTTCTTCAATAATAGGCATATGTTTCCAGTTATCTATTGAAATGGTTTGTGTGAATGGGTCAAAAATTGGATTCTCTTGTCCAGTTAACTCTATCAACACTCTTTTTTAAGGAACTAGGTCAATGAGATGCTTACTTACCATGTTCATCTGATTGAAATCACATGCTAGATTCAAATATGTTTGATATGATGTCTACATTTGGTTAAAGTGCTCTTCCATGATGTTTTGCCTTGATCAAATATATTAAGATCTTAGTACATTATTTGGACTAGAGCCATAGGATTTCTAGAAGAAGCCTATTGATCCTAAATGATATTGTGGGGTACTCTTATTAGACTTGGTAAATTTTCATGGGGGAATTCTGCTAGAAACTTAGCCCCTACCTCAATGGATCTAACCAAAATCTTGTCTTTGTTCTCTAAAAAATGTCACTCAAACAAAAATTGATCATGTGTGAAAGCCATATTATTATAATATGACTGTTGAAGTACTAGTTCATTCAATACAGGTATTATATCTAGGTATTACATAGTTTTCTCTTGGTCCTATTCTGAATAAGTTGGTGTGTTAACCAGATAGTTGACCAATAGATCTTGGTTTTGTTCCCCTGATTGAGTATTATAAGAGGGATAAGAATCCATCTAATAATCAATATTATCCACATAAGGGTCTTGCACCATTTCTTTCTGTGCAAAAACATTACTAATCCCTAGATTATACGTGAGTCCACTATGAGTGTAGGAATATATGTTGGGATCCATAGTCAATGCCTTTTTGATAAAAGGTTAAAGAGTTCTACAAACTCTAAAAAGGATAATGTCTAAAACAAATGATGTCCCAACTTAGTCTAGATTTGTCAAATTTATGAAAAGGTTTATGCATTTTTTTGTGAAGAAACAAGCTAGCATGAAGTATCTAACGTTTCATTGTTCACATAAAGATAAGCAAGTAAATGGTCCTAAAAATCAAAATGCCAAAATCTAAGGTCAAAGTGTTTCAAATCTATCTAATCTAGAATTTAAAATTTGTTAGGTGTTTTAGCCAAATGTGATGTCAAAAGCTAAGATCAAATAAGGCATGTGCTAAGACTCTTGGCCAAAAAGCATCAAAATCTACGCTTTGAAAATAGATTCAAGTTTTAATCTAATGGATTTGAAAGACTTCTAAAAAACACTAGGCATTTGATTCTTGGACATGAAATTGATCAACTAGGTTTAAGGTATGAAACAAAAGGCACTTTAGAAATAGTTTATTTTCTCACAAAAATTGGTATAAAATTAGGTTGTTTTAACAAACAAGCTAGACAAAAGTGAGCAGTATAACTATTTTAGACAAAAAATCACAAAAGTACACTTTGACTGGTTTGAAAATATAGGAACAAATTTCAACCCTATGTAATAAGGTCTTTAAAAAAATATTCAAAATGTTTTGGGTAGCGTAACAATGATATAATACCCAAAAAAGTGTGATAAAAAAGTTTGTTTCAAAAACTCTCTAAGACAAAGATGCTTTCCTTAAATTTTGACAACATAACACTACCTTTCTTGACTCAAAATGTTGTGGTGCATAGACATAAAGTGCAATTGTTTAGCGCAAAACAGCTTAAGTCTATCAAATATTGATAATGATTATGAGTCTTATATGACGTTCAACCCAAATTAGAAATTAAACTTAAGTTCCCTCAAGTTTAGTATAAATATTGAACCCACTTAACACATCAACCTTATGAACTTGTAAAGGTGCAATTCCAAAATTAGGTTATAAGTTAAGGACTTTAAACAACTTTGGTAAAGGTATAGACTCAATTGGGAAACATAAATATGCCAAAGTGGATGATATTACTCTCAAGCTTTTGATGAACTTTTAAATAAGACAAATTGATGATCTCATGCAGGCAACATAATGCCTCTTTGTTCAAAGGAAAATTTAGACTATGTGTTTGGTTTCAATTGTTTGTTTACACCAAGTTTTCACTCCAAACAAGACTTTAATCTAGGACAATACCAGCTAATTAAGCATTTTTAGATCCTAAACTAACAAGGTTACTTGGTATTATTGGAATCCATCAATATACATCATTTGAGACTATTTTAAGTGTTCATCCAAAAGTAAATGTGCATTATATAGTAGGGTTTTTACACCCCCCTCCTTCTCTCAAATGATATTATTATGACATGGACCTTGAGGTGCAGCTTGAACCAATAATACTTATATGGTAAGTGAGTATTTGTCTAAGATATAACAAGTTTCTAAATGATCTAGGGGAATCAATTGCACAATGACTTTCATGCCAAACAATGCAAAAAAAAGTACTTATTTTGGGTCTGTATCACTTGGCTTGTTGCAAAAGGGTCTAGTCTTTTTTTAAACCACTACATCCTATTGTTTGCTCAATGTAGTGTGATGTCAAAAGTGCCAATACATCCTATGTGTAACTCCAAAGGAGTCATATAAAGTCAATGTTGAGAGATGAAACCCTGGGTCAAAGCTTCCCTAAAGAACTTGTGGGAAGTGATGAAGTCCGCCTCATAAGCTAAAAATGCATAAAAATAAAAGAAAGCATGAAAGTAGAAAGACTTTAGGGTCATTTTTAAGGTCACCCAAACTTTGATGAGCTTTTGGGGAGTGATTTAGATGAATTTCTTTATAAGCCTTGGACTAGGTTATTTGCAATAGGAATGGTGCTTTTGATTCCAAGGGTTCCCTATAGGGGACAAATGGAAGAGCATACATACAACATTCCTCTTTTTTCCAAACAAAAATTTGATTAAACAACTATTATAGATAAGAATTGAAAGTTTGTTCAATTTTAAACCCAAAATTAAAGATTTGGTGGTGTTCATTTGACCCCTTGGTCTTAGTTGCAAACTTTGAAAACATTCACCAAAACATCTATGTCCTTTATTAAACACCAAAATAAGGTTCCTAATTGATTGTTAAGCATGAAAAGGTGATTTAAACATGTTTGGAACAAATATCAAGCTTGGTCTTGCAGCAAAAATGTTATCATGTCTTTTAGCTTTGAATCTCTTTTTAGCTTGAAACAATAAACTTTGGAAAAATAGCTCTTGGGTCTATTTTTTTAGAAAAAAACAATGATTGATGTCAGTTATTACAACTAATGATGATTACCTTGGCTAACCAAAATATAATTGATGTCAGTTTTTCTAACTGACATCGTTTAAACCATGTAACCGATCTCGGTCTTGCCAACATCGGTTACTGTGTAAAACTGTGGTAACCAAAAATGACAACCTAAAGTTAGAAAATTAATTTTCAAGAGTTTTAAAGGTCCAAATAAATATTTTAGAGTTACAAAATGATCTTATTTAGGTTTTAGATGCATCTTTTCCCATCAGGCATGCCATAATGTGATCTAGGAATTTGACTCAAAAGAGGATGGTTAGTATGGTGTTAGTTCCAAAATGACAAACAAAGTGAAATAAACACACTAATAGCATAACATATATAGGCCTAGACACTAGGGAGAGCTTAGTTAACAAAAAAAAATGACAAACGAAACTAAAAAGTAAAGAATAAAACACAATAATTCATTCACCTTCCTTGGATGGTCCAAATTTCTTTATAGTAGTGACTTGCTCATTTTGTGTTCATGAGGTCCTTCGCAATGGAAGCTTGACTACCTCTATCTCTCCTTGGCACCTTATGGATTTGGTTTGGCTTGGATTGGAATCAATTTGGAATTATAAATTTTCATTATCAAGTCCTTTGAAGATATTTGAGCATAATAACTTTACACCAAAATATCTTTAAAATGATGTTCATGGCCTCTCTATTTGTAGAGTTTTGAGAATGTCTAGAATCAACCTAAACTATCCATCCTGAGAGTGAGATGTGTGGTTGAGGATTAATTAATTTTTTGGAATAAAGCTTATAATTATCCTCATCATGACATTATAATAAGGGGAAATTAAGATACATGGAGGGCTTTTATGAGGCATGGGAGTTATGAGTCCTTATATTTATGGCATTTATGGCCTAAGGATGTCTTTCCAAGAACTGAGGTCACCTCATGATGCAAATATTCAATATTCATTTCCAAAAATAATTTTTCAAAAAGTTTCCATCGAATTATTGATTAGGCCTTTATTTGGGTCAAATAGATCTTAAGCATGATTAAGCACTTTGTGCACAAATTACTCAAATTGATCAAAATGCCTTGTTATTGGTATAAAATTCAACTGGATTGGAATTAGAAGTCCATGTCAGATGCATTAGAACCATTATCCCATTTAGGATGTTACTAATATAAAATAACAAATGCATGCATCTTTTCCAAGAGATTTGATAGGAAATATCAATCCAGAGCACCTAGGTGTAAAATTGGCATTTTGACTCATAATGATCTGATCAAAGTTAGTTGGCCCATAAATTATATTACCCCATTTAGGGATACCCTAGCCAAAATAGGCACTTGAATATGTCAATTTCACATCATTTATAATTTTTTAGTTTTTTTAGGTCAAATTATGTATTTTGGATGTAAATTGGCCAAAAGCCTAATTAGAGGTTATTGGTGCCCAGATTTAGGTTTCTACACTAATCACACCTAGGAAATACCCTAAATAACTAACCTATGTCAATAAAAGGTTAATAATACCTTGAGACATTTATTAAAATATAGATATTATTAATTAATTATTATAATATTCCCACCCTTAATTGATCATATCTTGAAGATAAGAAGAGAGAGAATTCTTGAATGCCTCAAACTTATCACTTGCAAGTGACTTTGTGAAGATATCTACACACTGATCTTGAGTGGGGAGATACTAGAGATGTATGTTATTCTATTGAACATGTTCACATATGAAATTAATCTAAACCTATATGTGTTTGGTTCTCTCATGAAACATTTGATTATGAATAAGATGTAGAATACCCTGATTGTCACAATTTAAAACTATAGGTTGAGTCTATGGAACTCCAAGTCTTGAAAGAATGTGACATATAAAAATCAATTCATAGATAACCCCTACTATATCATGATATTATACCTCTATGGAAGATCTAGAAACATAATTATGCTTTTTACTTCCCCATAAAATTAGACCATATCCTATAAAGAACACAAATCTAGAAGTAGATTTCTTGTCATCAATAGAAGTTGCATGATCTAAATCTATGTATCCTATCAATAATAACTTATCATTATTCTTATAATCTAATCCATAATCAATTATTCCTCTAATGTATCTCAATACCTACTTTGTCTCTTTCCAATGTGCCACCTTTGGTTCCTACATGAACTGAGAAAGATAGTTAACAACATAGCTAATATCTAGACTAATATATGTCAAGTAAATGAGACTCCCAATCAACTGCAAATAGAGAGTTGAATTTACTTCTAGTGATGAATTTGTATGAGACAATTAAAGTCTTATCTCCATAAGTTTTGTAATATACTTGCAGTCTATCATCCTAAATTTCCTGAGCAATCTCTTGGTATACTTCATCTATGAAACAAAAATGTAATGTTCCTTCTACCATACCTCCAAAACAAGATAATAGTGTAGTAGATTGAGATCTATCATGTCAAATGATCACTTGAGATCATTCTTAGTTTCATCAATCATCTTCATTGTGCTTCTAGTGATGACTAGATCATCAACATAAATAACCACTATAACAACATCCCCCCATGCTCTTTGAGGTAGAGGTTGGGATATGGACTCCTGTTAAATCCATATTGTATGAGATGATCATCAATCTTGATGTATCAAGCTCAGGCAGCCTATTTTATCCCATAGAGATACTTGATAAGCCTACACACTTTCTAGTCATGATTAGGTGCCACAAATCCTTCAAGTTAAGTCATGTAGACTTCCTCTTTCAAATCTATATTAAGAAAGGCACTCTTTACATCCATTTGATGGACTTTCCATCCAAACTTGTAGCCATATCAAAAACCATTATAATATTCTTTATCTTAGTTTTTGGAGTAAAAGTGTCCTCATAGTCAATACCTTCTTTCTAAGCATACCCTTTTGCAATAAGCCTTGCCTTGTACTTATAAATACTACCATCTACTTTGTAATTGGTCTTAAAGACCCATTTTCATCCAACAAGTTTATTCCCTGATGGAATATCAACAAGTTTCCAAGTGTTATTGTTCATTAGTGACTAATATTTTACATCCATGGCATCTTTCTAAGGTCTAGATTGTAAGGCTTCTATTACTATATAGGGCTCATATGTTTCTTGCACAATACTCATAAGGGCTATATTGACCTCTTCTCAAACCATGATTTTAGTCCTCGGTCTTGAAGTGGATGTATCTAGTACTCCATTCAAGTTAGCATCTCATATAATACTTGTATACCACTTGGGCATACACTGAACTGTAGGTGGTGGTGTTGGAGGTCATATTTGACTAGCTTCTTGTTCACTTTCACCACCACTATCTAAAAATATTACAACAATTTTTCCCATATCATTTGCCTATGTAGAAGGTGGATTGATTCCACTCTTTTCATCAAACACTACATCTCTACTGATTAGTACTTTCTTTATTTCTAGATCAAGGAGCCTATATGCCTTTGATTGTGCATTGTAGCCCACAAAAATACATTCCTTTATTTTCTTATCCAACTTATTTATTTTCTTATTAATAAAATGTATATATTTCTTACAACCAAAAACTTGAAGGTGAGTTACCTTTGGTTTATTCACTGTCCAAGCTTCATGTGGTGTGATTCCATCAAGAGCTTTGGAGGGTGACCTATTCAACAAGTAGATTGTAGTGTGACAAGCTTCTACCCAATATGTATTATGCCATTTTTCATCCTCAATCATGCTACAAAACATTCCCATAATGACTTTGGTATGATGTTCTACAACTCCATTCTATTAAGGTGAATATGGAGCTATCAATTGATGATTGATTCCATTTGCACTGAGATAGGTTGAGAATTATTTACTGGTGTATTCCCCCATGATCTGAGTAGAGGGTCTTGATTTTCCTACCAGTTTTATTTTCAATGATGGCCTTGAATTATTTGAAGACTTAAAAATCTTGATCCTCAGTATTTAATAAATATACCCACATTTTCCATGAGTAATCACAAAAAAAAAAGTTGGAAGTATTTTTACCCTTTGAGAATGAGAGTAAAATGTCTGCAAAGATCAGTGTACACCAATTCCAACTTACCAAGTGATTGATACTCATTCTTTCCAAAAGGAGCTCTTCTTTGATTTCCTACTAAGCAACTAGTATATATATCAGAAGATTGTTTGAGTTTGGGAAGACCATGAACCATATCTTTTTTACTCAATTGAACCAAATATCCATAATTCAAGTGACCATATCTTCTATGCCATAAATTTCCTAGTTTTATATCTTTAACTACAAGTTATTGATGATCATTTTGAATAAAATCAAGATGAAACATTTTGCCAATGTTGGAAGATTTGGTAATCATTTTTAAATGCCTAGACTTATCTTTGATATGACAAAAAAATTGACCATTTTGATGATAAAATTCAACCATGAGGTTATGTTTAAGTAGCTAATTAATAGATAATAGATTTTTTATAAGACTTAGAACATATAAAACATTTGAAATCTTACAATTTTTGTTTCCAAGTTGAAGTTTGATGTCACCACTACCATGTACTATAAATGAGGTATCATCTCCAAGTGACACATTTTCCTTTGACTCTAATTTTGTCAAAGTATAAAATGAATATTTTTTTACCTATCATGTGTCTGGTTGCTCCTGAATCAACATACCAAACTACACTTGGATGATTGGTAGACTCATTTCTTTGAGTAGCTAAACCATATTCCTAATTTGAAGAATCATTGTCTTCAACAACATTTCCATGTTGTTGAGGATTGGAATTTTTCTATTTCCACTTATTTTTTTGTTGTGGTTTCTTTTTTTTGTAGTTTTTGGGGCCTTATTGAAAGATGAATTCTTGCTTGATGAGCATTGTTGAAATGTGTTGTACCAACAATGTTTCAAGTTATGTCCTTATTTTCCACAAATTTGACATGCTTTAAGAGAATGTGAATTGTTCCCTTGTTGGTTATGTTGATTATTCTATTTTGGAGACTTATTTTGACCCCTCATGGGTTTCTTCCCCTTTTGATTCGATGTGATTACATGCTTGTCATCTGCTTCCTCTAAATTATGAATAGCTTCTTTTTATTGCAATAAATTGACCAATATCTCAAAGGTTGGTTTTTATCCTGTGACATTCAATGTGGTCACAAAGATTCTATATGAGGGGTGTAGTGATCTAAGGAATATAGGGACCAAAGAGTCATCTGTCACTAGCTCACCCAAAGATTGAAGTGAAGCCTAAAAAGTTATAACTCTTCTAAAGAATGCTTCTACTTTTTTATCTGCTTTGAGCTTAAGAGTATGCAATTGGCTCTAAAGATGTAAGATTTGGTTTTGATTCTTAGCCTCATAAATAGTTTAAATATTATCACATGCATATTTTTTAGTTTTATACTATGGATATGAGGTTGTACCTCATCCAAAACACCAAACATGATTATCAACTAAGCCTTCTTATTAGCCTTGTCATATTTTTATTGTTGATGAACATATTTTGCATGTCTAAAACATGTGCCTTCAAATATTGACCAAATGTATTCAAACTCTAGATGTGTTTGTACTTTTGTTTTCCATGCTGCATAATTATCACCATGAAGCAATTGTATCTCCGGGAGCACAAAATGTGGTCTTGAACTAGACATTTTACAAGTTTGGAATGATAATGAAATACAAGTGTGTTTAAGTACAGAAAATGAAATGTGTGTTTGAAAAATGTAATAAAAATTCAAAAATTCATACAAAAAGATTAAAAATTGTGCACTATCACACAATGGACATTGAACTTTACCGAAAATACGTCCAAACAAGCAAGGGAAAACTAGACGTTAGTTTCAACCAAAAATGCATTTGAGGAGAAAATGAGGCTATTTTTTATTTTTAGATTTTTATAATTTAATGACTTCAATATATATAATCTAAAAATATTCACTTTTTATAAAGATAGCATGTAAATTGGAGATACTAATCAAAATTTATGGTCTCTTAAAGGTCCAAAATACATGAACTAGTTAGTGAAATTGACAAGAAACTAAAAATTATAGAAATACAAGTGATTATAATGTTAAAAATAGACTTAAAAATATGTATATCTTGAAAAAAATCTAAGGTGAAAAAAAAATCACCTTCCCAGGCTTCAGAGGTCAAAAGTAATGAACTTTGAAAGAAAATATCTTCAAATATGGATCATAGTCGTGAAGGACAAGCCCTCAGGGGCTAAAAAGAAATGCCCAATAGGTGCTCATATGGTGTGAATAAAGGCTAAAATATTTTTTTGGTGTGATGGTGGTGCTGATGCTAGAAGTGGTGGATCTGGGTGGTACTCCACCCAAAATTTTGACTTTGTACCAAATGAAAACTTCTAAATTGCACTCTACCTTCAAACTTTCACCATGGGTGCCTTGATTCTCCATTTTTATAAAATGAATACTTTTAATAAATATCTTGACAAGAGGAATCTGGTGATATAAAATTTGATCTATGATTCTACAAAAAAATTCCATAAAAACTGCCATTTTTTGTTGTTCCTCACTTGTTCTAAGAAATAGAAACTCAAAAAAAAATCATAGAAAATCACCAAGAGCTCCAAAACTTCTGATTTTTTTTTTAAAATTAGTATTTATCTAAGTAGAGTTCAAAAAAAATTCAAAATCATTTCTAGAGATTCTATATTTTTTTAGATCTGATAAATAATCATCACAATGACATATATAATCATCTAAAAAACTTAGATCTATTCCTCCATATCTATACCTCCACCAATTTAGATTTGGATCCTGACTAAAAATAATTAAATAAAAATGAAAGATCTCAAATATGATCTTAGATCTGAAATTTAGCCCAAAATTTAATATAAATATGGCTAAAATTTATCAAAATAAACAAATTTGCCTGTTTTGATAATTATTCTCCTTCCACAAAATTGGCCAAAATTCTAATAGCATTTCAGCTTGGAATAGCTAAAATTGGAGTAGTGTGACACATCTAATGATTTCACAAATCTTTCTCTTTATCTCCACCAATTCTCCAATGCTTCAAAAAAAAACTCTTCAAGAATTTCATGATCTAGTACCAAATGAAATCTAGAATAAATTGTATTAACTAAATTAATAATAGCACTAAAAGAGGTGCTTATTTATACAATACTAAAAGAAATTAGATCTCCTAATCTATAGGATATTACAACTAATCACACTTATGAAATACCTCAAATAACTAACCTATGTCAATCAAAGGTTAATAATACCTTGAGACATTTATTACAATATAGCTACGATTAATTAATTATTCTAATAATATGCCATTAATTACAAGAGGTGCTTATTTATTACATTTATTACACTATGTCATTAATCCATAATTTATAATGCTTTATGGATTAATGACATACTATATTATGGATGTTATATTACATGGATCATGTTTATATGGCTTTTATTTTTTACTATACTTATTAGATTATATGGATGGGATTTTATATCATGGATGATTATGGATTATGTAAAAAAAATTTATGGATTAGAATTTTTATATAAATAATCAAGGATGCATGTCTAATAATTTCTTGGGACCCTAACCAATGCTAGACCCCTTGTTTCTTTTGTATATATGCACTTTTACCCAAGGTTAATGAAAATACTTAATAATATTTTTTTATCCAAATTTATAAACCTGAGGTTTTAAGAAAAGGGGATTATAGGAATGTGGGAAGCTTTCATGGGATATAATTTTGATTTCATATATATTTTTCATGATTTGCTTTTAATAGGAAACTGAATAATGTAGAAAGTTTCCTGAATCATAGGCACATAGTCATCCTTCAATGGAGTGGTCTATTTATTTAGAAATATGTATCTTATCAGCTATCCTTTGAGGGATCAATCTACAACTTTTCCTTTTATTTGATTTTGATAGCAAATATCCTTCAAAGGATCAATTTATCTTTTACTCTTTTCCTGATATCCCAAACCTTTTTTGTCATTGATTAAACTCAAGGCATTTTTATAAGCCATAAAATAGAGCCAAATGTCATTCTCTTTGAACAAGCTTTTAGGGTGATATATTGTTAGGAGATAATGATTTGGGACTCCACTCTATTTTAAATGGAGCCAATCCATGAGAGTATTATATGAACAAATCTAGGGTGTTCATATTTAAGGATAAAATTGGTATACTACCAAAAATCCATATGATTCTTGATAATTATGAGGTATGTTAAAGATAATGGATAGGATTTTTAGGAAAATTTATGTTGATCAGAGATTTGTAATAGGATTATTAACAATAAAAAGGCTCACATTCTAGTTTTCCATCAATAAAGGATAAACAATATGCCCTAGATCCATATTTATGAGTGATAACATAGGGTCCAAGCTAATTAGGAGCAAAATTTGCCCATTTCCTTCTTTCTATATTTTTTACATGTGATTTAATTTAAGGATAAGGTCACTGATATTAAACTCTCATTCCTTCAAATGTTGATTATATGCATGTTTTATTCATTCTTGATATACATGAAGGTGATTGAGGCCTATGGCTTGATGCTCATATAAAATTTCTAGTTGTGTTAATCAATCTTGATGATAATCCTCTTTAGAAATGATGTCTTTTAGAGATATTCTAAGGAAATAAATTTGGACTTTGAGGGGGAGAAGTACTTCAGTACCATAAACTAACGAAAAAGGGGTAACACCTATACGTGTATACTAGTTCAATAATCCCATAAAGTAAAAGGTATACAAATATGACAATCCTTTCCATCCTTATTGACCATTTTAGTTAGCATATTGATAAGGGTTTTATTTGATACTTCAGCTTTTCCATTCACTTGGGGATAATAAGGTGACGTGAAACTGAACTTAATGCTAAAAGAATCGCACAACTTTTAGACTTGTTTATTTTTAAAAGATTTCCCATTATCTATATTGATTTTATGCATGAAATTGAAATAACATATGATGTGATGATTAATAAAATCAATAATATTACCTACCTTGGTTGAAATAAGGGAAATGGCTTCCACCAACTTAGTGAAACATTCAATAGCAGTAATGATAAAACTATGTCACTAGGAATATTTAGGATTAATCTTCCCTGTAAGGTCTAAAACCTATTGGGAGAAAGGCCCAAAAATATCTAGCTTTTTACAATAGATGAATAGGGATATGGGATAAGTTAGTGTGTTTTTTACACTTCACACATGTCTTGACATACTCATAATAGTCTTAATTCAAAGTGGGCCAATAGTATTATAATTGCACAATTTTCTTAGCATAGGTAAACCACTAAAATGGCAACCTCAAATTCCATCATGAGTTTATATTATTTTGAGACTTAAAAATTTTGGAGAAAATAGAGGATGATACCATTGAGTCCCCACTTATAAAGCATACCCCCTATTATTATGTACTAGGAATTTCACAGCTAAAAAGTACGCTTAGCTTTTTTGGATAAATATAAAAGAATGATACCTTTAAATAGGTAATCAAAGATCTATGTGTGCAATATATCCACATGGTTTTATTATATATTGTGGATAGAAGGAAGATATGTTTAGGTTTAATAAGGTTGATTGACCCTTTGAATAAGGAAAAATAACTCAGACTCCTAGGAAGAAGATGGGATAAAGCAGGCCAAGGAATCTATGGTGTTAGCAAACTTGATGGTTGATCAAGGACTGGTCTAGATGATGAAATAGTTAAGGGTAGCTAAAAAATTCTCTACTATTCGATGGTATGCTTTCCCAATACTATACCAATTTTTTAACTTAAGGGTTAACAAGTTTTATGGGAGGTAGTGTGATAGGGTAATTTTATAGGAGTTGGTTGAGAATCTTAGAGTAAGACCCCCATAATGGATCTTGGTTAGGTTTTTATACATTTTGATGCATTGGAATGAAAGTTACATTTAATTTTGAGTCTTGATCCTTTGCACTGATTATTTGAATATTTACCATGAAAGGTACTTTATGTTTAGGATAAGACCTTACACCTATGCCCTATGGGTAATAAGGATTTAGGTGATTATATATTGGAATTATTACATTGGGAAGATCCATTTTTAATGGTATATGTTCTTTATCAGAGTATTATACAATGGTGGTTTTTAGTTTTTCCAAAGGATGAGGTCCCAATATGGATTCTCTAGTTTGAATTACTAGCAGATCCATTTTCTCTTATCAAATTTGGTTGGGGGTATTAGGGATATCCTATTTATGGAGTTTAATTATTATGGTAGGATGTTGTAATTAGTTTCCTTGTGAAACCAAATGGTTTTTATTTCCACTTCTTGAAGAACTTCTAGTTTCACTCTTGACAAGATTTGGTTCTTCTTTAGATATAAGGGAAGCTGGTCTTGGGTTTGGTCAAGGTAATATAATAATACTTTTAGGAGTGATTAAGATAAAGGGATAGGTATGTTATGTAAAGGTGTTGTAGAGATTAAAGGAGTGGTATGAGTATATTATGGGATGTCTAAACAAGCATCCTCCTTGATAGCTTTCTCATCCTTTATTTTCAGTGATTGTCTGGAATGGGTTTCAGTAATATTTCCTCAAAAGGATCCAAAATAATGAGATCCATAAATCTTGAATAAGTCTTGGGGATAGATCCACTTGATGTGGATGATTTGAAATCATCCCTTATAAGGAGATCTAGGAGTTTAGTTGTCTTTGAAGGTGATTCAGAAGCATTACTAACCTCTTTAGGTATAAGTTGATCATGGATCATACTTACCACATGGGTCTCATGGTCTGAAATACATCCTGAATTAGAATGTATGGAATTAGATGTAGAGGTATGATTTGGAATAGTTGACTAAAAATATTATAGTCATATAAAATACCCAAATTGATAGTTTGAGTGTGGCTTGTGACACCCCATCCATAAGTCCTTTTTGCATGCTCCTATGACCCATCTAGACACCTTTTTTTCACTGCCAATCATTTAGAGCCTTTTGAATGGTCATTTCACCTCAAAAAGATAGTATTCCCCATGCCAGTATTGTTCCCCTAGATCCAAAGCCTATAGAATAAGAGCACTCCATTTGGACTATAGCACCCCATAGATAAGTGTCTCATTTTCAACAGTCCTATCCATTTTCACTTTGAGCCCCAATAGTCATTTTCATTTGGTCATTATCCTTAATTAGGTTAGCCTAGTGCAAATACATCTAACTAATGACCAATTGTTCCCTATAAAATTCCACACAACACTCATTTACAATGGAGGTGAAAAAACTTACAAATCAAGTAAGAATAGAAATAAATTACTAAGGAAAACTTCCCTATTATTTACACATAACCACCCAACATAGCTGCAAACCTACTCAAATCCTCATACTAGTCCCTAGCCACCTCAAACACTATCAATTTAGTAATTGTATCCTGCATCACACTATTTCATAAAGCACACTAGGTGGGAGAACTACATATTGCTTGATCCCTCTTCAAAGTATTGGTATGTTGGTAGTGTGCCTATACAAGGGGTGTGGATTGTATGTTCACTAAATCTTTCACACTAACCCCCCTCTTTCTCAAGTTACTCAAATGTCATTTTATCAATCATGATGGAGGGTTAGCGTTTGAAGACAAAATCAGATCCACAATGAGTTCTATCAAAAACCAACACTCAATTTTTCATAGGAACATTCACAAAGGCACATCAAAACTACCTAGAAAGTTTCATGTCTTGGTGATCATTTTGGATAATAGCAACAGGAACAAAAACAACAATGGACACCAAAGAATCCACTTTTGGATGTTCCTATATTTTTTCCCAATGAAAGCTAGATTTAGGTTTATAACACCTTCCCAGTCTTACATAGACATTTTCAACCTCTGTGTCAACCATCTTAGTCTATTTTTTAGCTAAGTTATATTTTTTCTTATTTATTATTATTTTTAGAAAGGTGAAAAAGACAGATAGTTACACAAATTAAGACTATATTTATTACTATATTCTATACTAATTTATTAATCCAAACCCTTAACTAAAATAGGAATAAAACTCCATTATTCCCAAATAGGTTAAATCATTTGGTAAACCCAACTTACTTCATTTTCACATAGAAACCCTAAAAACCCTAGGGAAAATTCCTTGCTGATTTTAGCAATATTCTTCTAATTTTTATTGCATATATAAATCAAATTTTCAAATTTTAATTTTTTAAACTCATCATAGTAATTTTAAAAATCATTTATTTCAAACCTTATTTGAATATACTAAGTCCCTATGATTTTGAGGTATCACCTTACATGTTAGTGAGCTTCGTATCCTTTTTATGCATATTCTAGTTTATTTTTTTAAGACTTTACTTTTCATTTATTTAGTACTTTTCTTCCATCACATTTTTATTATTACAAATTATTGTAAAAAATTCAATCCACTTTCACTTTATTTTCCTACTGTAACAATGGCCCAATATACTAGCTTTGATAAAACTAATAAGAAGGACCTTCAAGACCTTTTAACTAAAAATCCTAATATACAAGATGATATGATTAAAAGACTACAAGAAGAACAAAAAAAATAAAACAATGGTCAATCTTCTCAAACCATAGGATAACCAATTGAAAATGACACTATAGAGGTAAATATGTCTTAAACAACCCCTTATAGCAACCCAACCTTCCTATGTGGCATCACTAATTATGGTTATTACATCTTTGCCTCCTGATGTGGCTACCTTTGTGTAAGAGATTAAATATCTTCAATATAAGGTAATACATCTTGAGCAAGGTGCCTCCAGAACAAAATATGATTTGGACTCTTTTTATCTACTTCATACACCACTGGCATGCAATATTGCTTCTACACCCTTGCCATTAGGTTTTGTTCAACCCAAGATAACTTTATATGATGGCAAGGGTGATCTAGAGACACACTTTAGAGATTTTCATGCAACATGCTTGGCCTATGTGCCCAATGACTAGTTATTAGCCAAGATATTTCTATGGAGTTTAAAGTATTATGCTCTACAATTATTCTATAGTCTACCAAATCAGTCAGTCAAATATTTCAATCCTTTAGTTGACATTTCCTAGCTCATTTTAGCATTAACATATGTGACAAGTTTTCTTATGTCCAACTTTCACAATAGAAACAAAGGTTAAATGATCATCTCATAGATTATGTTCTTATATATAAAATTATCTTGGCTAAAATGACTAGACCCATGGCTAATCAAGAATTACAATATCTCTTCAAACAGATTCTTCTATCAGCTTTGCACGAGTCAAAAATGTTCAAAACATTTTCTTCCTTCACTAATTTATGTCATACACTAAAGGAAAGGGAAGTCAAATTACTTCCAATGGGTAAACTCAAGTACACAAACATATCAAAAAAAACAAACAAGAGTAACAATAAAGTCCCATACAAAGTAAAGGTTAATGATAGCAAAAGTCAAAATAAACCTATAGTTAATGTAGATTTAGAACCCCCTTAATGAGTGGTTTTATTAGTGCCTCCTTGATGAGACTTTACCAATCTACTAGTATCTCCAGCCAGAGTCTTACAATAGCTATTAGAATGCAATGTCCTATCTCTCCCTCTTATTCAAAAAGTTGATAAGACAAAGCCTATTTCACATGGATACGATCAAAATGCATTCTAAAATTTTCATAGGGGACTGGGCCACATAATGAATAGATGCATTAGTTTATGACACAAGATACAAGACTTGATAGATGAAAACCTTATTTATTTTGGCACTCTAGTTGAGCCTTCTCAGGCAAAGAAAATACAAGACAAGGCTCCAAAAAACATTTAGATCCTTTCCCATAACATTCTAAATAGAAGACATGGTACACATCAAGTGTTCACCATGCATATCATGCACACCTTCTACCAGCTAAATACTAGGCACCTTCAGTTGAGTCGCATCCTTTGAGCAACATGATTGGTGTGTATAATTCTAGAGTTTTAGATAGACCTTTGATCTTCTTCTTAGAGCAAGAAATAGTTGAGGATGATCTGGATTACTATGTACTCTCTATCAAAGCCTACATTGGTAACCATCCCATTCATAGTGTTCTCATAGATAATGGATCTAGTGTGAACATGTGCACTATGGCATTACTTTAGCATTTGGGATATTCAGAGCAAGATATCACCCTAACAAACATTGTTATCAGTATATCCAGTGGGCACACACAAAGTTCATTAGGTGAGATTTTACTTCTTCTATAGGTTGGTCTAGCACATATAGACACACCATTTACTATTGTTCCCAGTGCAGGAGTCTTTAACATGTTTCTTGGTAGACCATATATCTAGAAACTTTGTGCAGTACCTTCTACAGTTCATAGATACATGAAATACATTTATGATAATTAGGTTGTTACAACTAGTGGAGTTTTATATGAGTTACCACTCCCCACTTTAGATCCATCTCTTAATTTATAGTCACCAATTTCATCTCCTCCAATTATAGTTCTTCCCCCAGTTAAGGTTCACACACAGTTGAGGCCTCCCTCACTAGCATAGAGATTTCATACACTTGAATAGAGGCCTCTCTTAGAGTAACAACTACATCAATGATAGTTTCAACACTCTAAATAGTTTTAAACTATAGTATTCACACCTAGGGTAGTATCATTAAGGTCTCATGCCTCTACACACAGATCACATTTTTAGAAATCTTATTCTACTATAAGATGGGTCCCTAAGAGCCCCATAGTTGTATCCACTTCTTAAATTTACAGGGGCACCCCATAGTTTTCACTATAAATATTTTAGAAAACTTAGAGCATACACAAATTTTATATTCACAATCTCAACCCTTCCATCATGCTTCATGATCATGGATGATCCCTCTCATTGATACAGGACACCATGATAGGAAGTCTCTTATGAGACTCATTAGTTAGTATCATTTCTTCTTAGTATTTATTGTACATAGAGTCTTTTTACTTACTTGTACATAGCTCATTTAAAAACACCAACAACAATACAATGTTTCAAAATACCAAAAACAATAAAACATTTCAAGATACAAAAACATTCAAATAACTCAAAACATCATAAACTTATTAATTATACACATTATCCATGATTTACATTTCTACTACCATGCTAGACTTACATTTTGTTGTTCTATGTTATTTTTTATTGATTTATCTACGTTACCATGATTCACTTGATCTTCTTTGAGTGTGTGTAGTGACACCCTAATCCTTGATTGATTCACTCTGCCCATTGAGGGGGCATCCTACTTCTACATTTGAGACATACATCGACATATCTACCCATTGGGGCATCTTCTACATGACTACAACATCTAGGTTATGTCATTAATACACCACACATTCGAGTTATCATATTGATATACATGACTTACTAGCTTACATAGATTATTCTATCAACACTCACTAGTATATAGCACTTATGTATTTATTAGCATCTACCTAATATTGTACTGCATGTTTTTCATACTTTCACTTCTTTCTTTGATCAGTTAGATGTGATAGTATTTCCAATATTTACATACCTTAATTTCTTACTTTGATTAGTTAATTTTGATTGCATTTCTTAGTTTCTATTTTTTTACTTATTTGTGCCTTAGGACATTTGCTAATATCCTTTGCTTGTACTCTTGTTTGTGCTTGTGGCCCTCATGCCAATCTTGTTTCTTTGAAATTTTATGTGTATATTGGTTTTTGAACATACCTTGTATTATTTTTTTTCCTAGTTTGAGTGACATGTGCCCATGTCCCTTATGTTCTTGGCCCCTTGGCCTCTTTTGTATGATTCTTATTACTTACATTGTGTGCTTGTTTGATTCTCAGTTGTTTACAATGCCATGATCTACATCATGTATTATCTTGCCTTCTTATATGCCATGATGGACATCATGCTCCATCCCTCCTTGAAAACTAACTAGATTTCTAATTTTAGTTTAGTACACTACACATAATATTACATTGTTACATCTATCTAGGCATACCCCTATTGATCTAACAATCTCCAATACAAACTATGCTATATCTGGAGACATATTTTGAATTATCATTGTTATATCATGTATTTTGTATCATAACACACTTTTAGGGCTCTTTCTTCTAAGGGAAGTCATTACAAGGTGTTCATTCATATCCTTAGAAGAGGGGGCAATAAATAGGGGTTTTAACATAGAGATTAGATCCCTCTATTGATCAAAATCAATTTTTAGAACACTTAGAATAGCAATCAAAATTCAAAACATGTAGAATAGACCAAAAAATAAGGATGAACATAGAATAGCCATCAAAAATAGTAAATGAGAAGAGCACCCTATTTAGACTACAATTCTCTATAGAAAAGTATCCACTTTTTGATGCTCCTATCCAAATATCCAAAAACCCAAAATTTTCAAAAATAGATAGAAAGGTAAGGTCAATTACAATTTTTTCAACTACAGTCTAGTTCAGATTGGGTAGTTTTAGTATAAATTTACTTAGATTATAAAGATATAGGGGGAATCACGCATGACATGATGGTTCTATCAGAGTTGTTGCTAGAATCCAGATAGTGAGAATGCAATCGAGACGTGATCACATGAGATGAAGCAAGTGCACACCACTTAGATGCTAAAGTAATTTGAAATTATACAAGAAGCTAAATTGCACAAGACAAAATGGAGAAAACCAAAATCTCATTAACATGAGATGGCCAAAGTGAGGAATACATATAGGAGAGTACGTAAGTAACTCCTCCACAAAAGGTGGACAAGGCACCCCAAGAATAGACTGTAACTCCTCCATGAAAGATGGTGACAAGGTGCTAAGAATAGAGAAGTAACTCCCATCAAGGGAGTTACTTATGACATTCTTATGAAACCTATGACACATGTATGACACACACCTCCACATAAGCTTGCCTATCCCAAAAATGTAGGAAAACTCCATGTAAGCACAAGAAATACAATTTCCCTAATTAAAAAATAGGGAAAAATAAAACCCTACACTAATAGGTTCTCACTTCCAATTTTAGATTGGGTAGTTTGGAATAACTTCCAAATCAAAATCCATGTTACAGATACCAGTGATTGGGGGCGATGTGCATGGCACATTTTCCTTATTTTCATTACAGTTCATTGTATTACCCAGGTATTCTCAATATTTGCATGCTTTATTCCATCTATAAGTGATTGGAATCATTTTGTAGTGGATTTCATATAAGCCTATTTCTCAACTTTACGGTGGATTTCATAAAATCCTAATCTCCACCTTTTAGAGTGGCCAAAATTAGCCTATTTCTCAGTACACATTCAACTATCCATGCCACATTGTTAGATTATAAAACATTCATGGGCTTCATGAGCCATCTCATATGGCACACATTGATACCAATATCAATTCATAGTTCATACTTAGTGGGTAATGATGGAGCAAAAGTACTATCTAACCTTTTTATTCTTGAGCCACCTACTCAAAAATATTGGACACACAATCCAAACATCAATTAACACATGCATGATCACATAGCTTCACTACATAATGGTCATTAATAGATCCAAAGGGCCAGCCTTTATATTCTTAATCCACCCTCAAGTAATTAAATGCTCGGCTCCATTCATGATATTAATTTTGGTGCAACACATACCCAACATCACTCAACATCACAACAAGTTTTGTATTGGTTTATGTACTCGATGAGGTGTATTTATTCCTTTCTCTTCCACTCTCTTTTACCCAGCCTTTATATATTCTTATTTTAGACATAGCATGTCTAGTAAGAACTGATCTACTCCTTGCTTTCTCTTGTAAATTTACACTTCATGATGTGATCTCTCTATGCACACTCAACATCACACATATTCATGGGCTTCACCCTTGTAGTAAGTTTAGGTACATTGTCTATTTTTCATTTATCCTAGTATTTCACTTTGCTACATCACTAGAATAAAGGGGGGTAAATGTAGTCATATAAAATTTCCAAATTGGTAGTTTGATTGTGGCTTACGACACCCCATTCATAGGGCCTTTTTACATGCTCTTATGACCCTTCTAGATACCTTTTTATTGATTAATAGTCATTTAGAACCTTCTAAACAATCATTCTACCTCAACCAGATAGTATTCCTCATGCTAGTCTTTTTCCCCTAGGTCTCAAGCTTGTAGGATATGAACACCCCATTTGGACTATAGCTCCCCATAGAGAAGTGTCACATTTCTGGTGGTCCTATCCATTTACACATGGAATCCCAATGGTCATTTTCATCTAGTCCTTATCCTTAATTAGGTCAGCTTAGCATGAATACATCTAACCCATAACCAATTTTTCCCTATAAAATCCCACTCAAAGTTCATTTACAAGGGAGGTAACCAAAATTACAAAGTAAGTAAGAATATAAAAAAACCACCAAGGCAAACTTCCCTATTCTTTATACATAATCATCCAACACAACATGAAAACCTTCTCAAATCCTCATACCAATCCCTATCCACCTTAAATACTATCAATTTGGCATTTGAATTTACACCACACTATTTCACAAAGTACACTAGGTGGGAAAGCTACATATAGCTTGATCACTCTTTAAAGTATTAGTGTGTAGGTAGCATGCCCATACAAAGGGTGTGGATTGCACATTTAGTACATCTTTCACACTAACCCCCCTCTTTCTCAAGTGACTCAAATGTCATTTTATCAAGCATGATGGAGGGTTAGGGTTTGAAGACAAAATTAGATCCACAATGAGTTCCATCAATAACTAGTGATTGATTTTTCACATGCACACTCACATAGGCACAAGACAACTACCCAAAAATTTTAATGTCTATGTGATTAGTTTGGATAATAGTGGTAGGAATAGACAATAGTGCTAGACACTAAAGTGTCCACTTTTTAGTGCTCTTATTCTTTTTCCTAATGAAGCTAAATTCAGGTTTACAACACCTTCTTAGTCCTACACAGCCATTTTTAACCTTTGTATTAGTCATCTCATTCTAATTTATAACTAAGTTATATTTCTTCTTATTTATTGTTATTTTTATAATGGTGAAAAAGACAAATAGTTACATAAATTAGGACTATATTTATTGATGTATTCTATATTGATTTATTAATCTAGACCCTTAACTAAAATAGGAATAAAAATTCATTATTCCCAAATAAGTTAAATCAGATATCTATGTGTTGATTAAGAGGACCATTAGAGTCATCTAATTGTAACTATCCTTGGTTAATAAGGTTTTGAACTATACCTTTGAAGTAATGACACCTATTGACATCATGACTTGGTACACAATGGTAATTATAGAAGTCATTTTATTTGAACTAATTAGGCTTGGGTCAAGAGTCATCAAGAGGTATAACCAAAGGAAGTTTGATAATAGAGGATTTTATGATCTTGTATAAAATATAATTATATGATTCCCCTAAAGGTGTGTACTATCAAGGAGGAAACTGTGTTAATGGTTTTTACGGTTGCCCTTAGGGGGAAGTGGGTTTAGATTGACTCTTTGTCTATGGGGGTATTGATTTTAAAACCAAAGCATTAGTAATGCCTTTGGTTTTGGTATTGTTAGCTCCTTTGGATGGATCAATTTTTAATTTATTATTACATAACTTTACCTTCCCTTCTTCTAAAGTTTAAGTTTCTAGTTTACAAGCCATGGAAAAGGCTTCATGAAAATTCTTGATGGATTGAACCCATAATGTTGACAAGATATGATTAACACATGATCTCACAAATAATTCAATTAGTTTTGGTTAAGGAAGTTAAAATTTAATTTGTTTTATAAAACTTTTTAATCTATCCATGAAATTGGTGATAGATTCATCATCGAATTGTCTAATGGCATAAAGGTTGGTTATGGTCACTTTTTTATGATGTTAATGGAAAACTATTCTAAAATGATTTAAGATAGTTGCCTAAAAGAGAATAGGGAGTGTTGAGGGATAGAACTATACCATTATAAATTTGGTCCATCTAGTGACTTGAGTAAGGTTCTTAGGAGAAGAGCATTGTCATGGGCTATGAGATAACAATCATGTCTAAATACTCCAATGTGTTACTGAGGATTTTTTTGTTTTAAAATTTCATGAATTTTATAAGTTCCTATTGCAATGGATATGGTCTAATAGGGATATATAGATTAATGGGTTCATTCCAAATTTGCTCATATGTGAGCATATTTTTTTACCTAGAGGCAGAGGCTTCTAGATTTTCCATCCTATTGATAAGGATGTTTATAAGTTCAAGTTGGGTATTATATTAAGGAATATCACCTAAGACATTCTATTGTGGATGTTGATAGGTATGAAATGGAGTGGAAAAGGGTTATGACAAGGGTTAACCATCAAAAGTGGTCATAATCAATTGGGATACCTTCAAATACTATGGGGATGTCAAGGGTATATAAGTAGATTTAAGGGATTGTGAAGGATCTACATATTGAGTAGTCAATGGGATGTACTTATAAGGAGGTTGACTTAAGGGAGATTTTTTTAAGAGTTGAGTTTTGGGATTTAAATCTATGATATTTTAGATGGGTGGGAGAGTTATAGGGATTGAAATAACTAAGTTATGAGGTTTTGTGGTAAGAGGTGGAGTAAATGTGAGTTGAGGTGTGGTAACATTTTGGGTTTGGGTGCTATTCAGAGATGGACAAATAAATACTATTGGGCATGGGTTGTTCAAAGGTTGTATATTTTTAGTATCATAACTTGTTGGGGGAGGATTGTTGAGAGAGGAAAACATGGTTGCAATGAGCCCTTCAGGTTCCTCTAGGGGCATGCTAAAAATATTCTCAAAAGACTATGTATGAGAGGAAATTGGAATACAAATGGATCACATACTGAGGTAATGGTTAAGATAAATTTGATTATTATCTAATATGCTAGTGAATTTAGGATATCCTTCAGTATAGAACTAGGGAATACCCTCTCCCATAGACTCAATAGAGGAAGGATGACTCAAGGTGTTTTCCATGAATGAGGATGAGGTTGGGGATTTAATTTTTTTAGAGACTATTGTCACATCAAAACCATGTAGAACCAAAGTGAAATGAATAAATAAAATAAAAAAACACACAATGTTCCTTTGATTGTCTCATTTTAGTGAAAATATATGTGCGCGCACACACACACACAAAATGCACTTAAAATATTTTAATTTTTTAAGAAACTAACTTTAGAGTGTGATAAGGAAAAAGGTCAATGAGTGTACTAATAAATTATAATCTAAATATGGTTTCAAGTTTTTATGTAAGTATGGGAACCTATATATACATGAATGTACATTGAGGCCTAATTCTGTGTTGGAAGAATCTACATGGCTTGGTATTGGGGCCTACCCCCTCACTTCACACACTACAATGATAAGGTTGTTGGGTGATTAGGATTTATACCTATTTCTAGAATTTTTATACTCAGCAGAAACACCATGTTGGTTTTCCCCTTGGTGATGAAATCTAAGTGGGTCCACCTTAGGTACTAAAATGTTACAATGCTTATTTTAAGATTATGTGGTTTTGGTTATGTGTGATAAAGTGTGGTTATTATGATATATTGATCTACCTAGATTAATTTATGTGAATTACCTAAGCACATAGAAGATGAAAGTCATTTTTTAAACCTTAAAACTAAAAGTTAGAATCTTTGGCTTTTTCTCTATTGAATGAAAGAAAATAGTTAAAGAATATACAACTAGTGAGCAATTTCATAATGAAAAAACAACAACAACAATGAGACTTTAGGGGTCCCACCAATCATGCCAAAATGTTTTTATATTTTTTCAATTCATTTTCTAAATAAAAATAACTTACTAAAAAATGAAATGATACAAGGTTTGAAATAAGAACACCTATGATGAGGAGTGCACACCATTGATCCAATGAGGTGGGAGCTCCTTTTTAGTTAGGACGGACTACCTACACAACAAAGACAATTTGGAAAATATTAGATTAATAAAATAGATGGTTGGACTTCTTGATATAAGATCAGTTCCAAGAAGTGGTACACTTCCATAGAGGGATGTTAGTCCACTATTTTTATGAAATCAAATGGATAATATAATGAATCATGTAATAATATTATGAAACTAAAAAGAAACAAATTAATCCACTACATATATATTATGAAAACATTCATTCTAATATGTTATGGCTAAGTCCTCTTATTCTTAGATTGCTTCTAGTTGTTCCATGATGGCTTATAAATTTGAGGAAAATAAAATTATGCAAATTCCTAACTTGAAAGAGATGTCACTTTGATTGGTGGATAAGGGATGAGGAACTATGGGTGAGTCATGAATTAAAACCACATCATGTATAAAACTAGGCAAGGTCATCTATAGATAGCAATGCATGATTTGAGGACTTAAAAATAATAAATTGAAAATATTTATGATTGTTAATCTAGTCTTGGGTTGCAGACATAAATTAAATCACAAGGATTGATTTTTATTGTATGAAAATTAGTATCAATCATGTAATCTATGTCGATCTAGAAAGAATTATGATCAATCTATATAGTGAGTACTAAAAAAATCAAGATGGGGAATAAGGAAGGATTTAATATATCCTAAAAGGTTCTTAAGCTATTCACCAATTTATATAAACAAACTTATGATAGTAATGTTGGATGAATATTTTGTCATCAACTAACTGAAGGCAAAATGGGTATATCAACCACAACATAATGAGATAAATCTCTCCTCTCAACAAGGGTATGTTCCCTATAAAATATTATAAACTAATATAATTAAAAATTAACTCAGGGGTGAGATCATACCATCCATTTCTCGTTTTTCAAAAATAATGTTTACAAAGTAAAAGAAAACTTCCTGATATGGACAGAAACCACAAGAAACCCACGAGAGTATAAATCCTATTGTCGCTTCTTTTACTGATTTACAACGTATGTAATAGTAGAATGAAGTGCAGCCCAAAGTCCACCAAAAACTACAACAAAGTATATGACTAAAAAGGATAAAAGTAGTTCAAAGCCTTTCCAATATTCTTTATACAAAAAATAAAGAAAACACAAACTAAAGATAATTATAGTAGCACAAAGTCTCCATAATCGATCTTTAAAACATCTTTCAGATTATTTTCACTCACTCTACTTATTTAATCAAATAGATAAGATTGCATTAGGAAACGGACATAAGAACAATTTCCTAAACAACACAAGTTATTCCAATACAAAGTTTGAAAAGTCACTTGTTGTCTCATTCATTTAAGAAAATATATGATTTATAATCTGAGCTCAAAGTCTTAAAAGGCATCTCAATTTGGGCAAAGTTTTTTCTTCCAATAAATAAAAAAGGACATATTATAAAAGAGGCTCTCTTTATTTATAGGGAGAGGCCTTGAGGATTTAGAAATGACTTTAATATTTTGACCTAGTCAAAGATAGAAGTCTTTATTGACTTTGAACTTTCCATATTTTTACATGTAATTACACATGACAAAATTACATGTACAAATGTCCAAAGTGGTTACAAAAATGCATTTGAAAAAATGGAAATTAAATCAAAGGAAAATTGATTCAATTTTTATCCCCATCTTTCTTCATGTGAGAATCATAGATGGTGATAGCTTCTTGTATCCTAATACTCTCTGGAGTAACAGTATTCTTAAAAATCACCTTCTCCCTAACTATGGCATCTCTCACTACTGTGACTGATTTTGCATGACTAGTTAACCTAGTTTTTAGATTATCTAGAGTTAACTGATTATCTAGAATATTGTCCACAGAGGCTACTAAGAATGCCTTATATTCAAATTCCTTTTGGAACATACCTTCAAATTCTTGAATCATTTCTTCTGCTGAAAGGAATTGGTTGTCTTGCAATGTAAGCTTGCAAGGTAGCTCCTCAAATTTATGCAAAAGACTGATGTTTCTTTGTTCACTGAGGTCCTTTGACGATTCAAGGTTGATGATCAATTATTTAAGCACTCAACTCCTATATACTAATGCTTCTTTAGTTTCAGTGTAAGAGTCTTTATCAACAATAACACCAATTGATATTAGAGTGCTCATTTTTAACTTCTTCATCTCTATCCATTTATCAAGACACTTTCTTATGCTTTCAATATATTGAGAAATAATATTAATAAGATTATCCAGTTCTACTCTTATTTTTCTCATTTTAACTATTTTCTCAAATAACTCTATGAGCAAGGAAATTCCTTGTGTATGCATCTTGTCCAAGTACTTTTCCCTTGAGATAGGTCTTTTTTATTTTCTGAATCATGGGATCTTCTATGGAAATGGCTTCTGGGTTTACTGTTTTTGGAGTGAAAGTGATCCTTCTTACCACTGCAGTCAACTATTCCACCATTGCTTTATAATGATCCTTCATCTCTTTCTCTCTATCAAACTACTAAACGAAGATGTTCATAGCTAACTACATATCACTTTTAGCACTTTTATGAGTTATCTTACCTAACTCAACTCTAGAGATAGAGTAGTCACTTACATCAAAAATTTTAATAGTTGCATCTTGTGGAGATCTTGAAACTTCCAAAAATTTGTGTCCCTTATCCCCAATCATCTTTGAAAGAATTTTTGGCTTCTTGGGAGCATTGACTTTTACTGACACCATTTTATTGAAATCAAAGTCATCTGGAGAGATGGCTTGTTTTTCCTTTTGGGTGTATATACTAACAACCAAGGTGGGATCGTAGAAGTACTTACATTAGTATCAATCTCCATTGTTGGCATTACTTGAGTTACACTCACACTGGTAGTGGAAACAATAGGTGGAGTATTAGTAAAAACTACACCTTTTGTAGAGTGATCAAGAGCAGAACTATTCTCGATATCAAAAGATAGAGATGACAAACTAGGAATTGACCCAGAAGAATGAATAATATCTCCAAAAGTGCCTTGAAGGTCATCAAAATTTATTTTGGAAGGAGAGGCTGATCCAAAGAGGGAACACTAATTGGAGAAATAGGTGAAAGAGTTACAATAGGTGTGCTAGGCAGGGAAGAAGAAATTTTTATTTCTAGCTACACATTCTCTCACAGAGATAGAGTTTCCTTTTTTTATTGATTTGTGGGCCTATCATCAATCTCCATTTATTCCCATAATGATTCTTTAGCACTTTGCTTCTCAACCTCCATATCTATTGTTTCTGGCTCTTTTTCTATAACTTTTGACTTCTTCATCACGAAGATGATTTTATGCTTATGTGGTCTAGAGGAAGAAGGAACATCACTCTTATTCTTCATCCTATTTTTTATCTTCTTCTTGTTTTCTCTTAAAATTCAACTTCTGATCTTGTGATGAACTCTTTCAAAGTGATTCCCTTATTTGTTAACCAATCATTGGTGTTTTCCAATATTGGTTTGAATCTTTTACTTAAATAAGTCAACTCCTTTTGTGACCATTAGATTGGGAGAAGAGGGGCATTGGTGACCTGTTCAGCATGGTATCTATTATTGATCAAATTTATATCATCCACTAGACTCTCAGGGATATCAGTGAGTCCTAGATATTTTATCTACTCAAGAGATAATCTACTGTAATCCATTTTTTTGACATCTTCTGCTATCCTCAGGTCTACCCAAACATCTTCAATCATAGACTCATGAAACTGGGTTTTCCTCCTGATTATGTCCTTCACACCCCTATTATCAAAATTATGTCTCCTTTTGAAATGATTAATGGTTATGAGCTGCATTTCAGTTTCCATAACTATAGGTTTTCCAAAAGTTAACACTAAAAACCTACCAATTTCAATTGGGAACCTGAAATCAAGTTTCTTGAGTTCCATCTGCTTATTATGCATGACAATTACTTGCCTGCATAACTCCATCAAGACCAATTTATCTGAAGGGAATCTTGGAAGCATGTAAGGATGGCCTTGAAAAAATTCAACCTATAGGTATGAAAAAGAAGGAAATTACAAGAACATATATCCAAAGCCATTCACAACTATCCAGGCTTCATTTGACACTCTTTTTATTCTAATTAAGGATCAAATAAACATAAAAAGATTGTAAAGAAAGCATCATTTACTATTTTGAAATGATGAATAGAAACTTTAACATCAACTAAGAGTAATATTGATACACTAGGGTTACTCTCCTATCTCTTTTTGATGTTGAACCTGGAAAGGTTTTCATCGAAGTTGTAATATACAATAGGTATGAAGTCATGTAGAATTTAGAGGTTGTAGATACCTTCGTCAATTGCTCATGTAGAGTATTACTGATTTGTTCTCCCCAAAAAATGACTTGTTTACCTTGGAAGATTATCTTAATGAAGGGGTACATCCATTCATGAAACTATGAGGAAGTAGGTAAGCCTCTTACCCTATTGAGAAGAGTGATCAAGTCACTGACTTCTTCTATAAAGTCACTTCTTGGAAAGCTTCGTGGCCATCTTGACAAATTTGCCCTTGAAATCTTGAGCCATTTATTATTTATTACTTTCTTCACTCTTTTAAGATCTTTGTCATATTCTCTTTGTGCTTCGATGAAATCAATCTTTAATACTTCGGTAGTAGGAAGACACATGAACACTTTATCAATGAACTCAAGGTCTGGTCTAATCACCACATTACCACTAGCATCTGACACAGCCCTAGTATCCTTGTTTTAGAATTGAGTGCACTGGAGAACAAACTTTGTGTTCTAAGCTGCTATAGGGAAGGAATATCCCATATGAATATTACTTTTGATTTTCTTCTTCATCTCATGGCTGGGATTGCTTGATTTAGTTCTTTCTATGAACTCAGCCATATCCACATGACTGATCTTTCTATCTCTAATGTCATCAAAATTAGAAGTAACCGAGGTGATTGAAAAAACACCTTGATACTTGTAATTCATTATCTTTAACTTATTCAAAGAAACCTCAGTCATTTGGAGGAGCTTTTATCAAAAGGATGTCGATGAAAAAAGATCCTTGAGAGAAACTGCAACAAAAGTCATGATCATGCAATTAGGAAAAATATTAGTAATCTGGAAAAACTAATTGTCAATGATCACAACCATGGGGATGCACTTGAAAGGGCTAGAGTACAAGTAAGCTAAAAAGCCAAAAGAAATTAGGCTCAAAAAAATAAAAATAAAAAATTTTCCTAGAGTTATGAAAATTGAGAAATGAATGCAGGGGCAGCAAAAATTGCCACCTTTGCACATAGGGGGAAGTCGTATTGGCAGAAAAAATTATCGTTAATGCATGTTGAAGTGAAAAATAGCACAGGAGGTAATTTTTTCCAGCTTAGCATGTGAAAGGGAGGTCCATTTATGAATAGGTAGCAATTTTTGCCACCTTTGCATGTTGGGTTTATGTAGGGGTGGCAAGAATTGCCACCTTTACATAAAGCATAAAACTTACATAAAGGCAGTGATTTTTATCACCTTTACACGGATGGAAAAGTATTGTGTAAGGGTGGAAATTTTCACTGCATTTACACAAAAAACTCATTTGATGGTTTGGATTTTATAGGCTTTCACCTAGGACATCTCTTCGGGGAAGAGAGGGAGGAGGAGAGAGGAAAGATAAAACCTATAAAGGAGAAAAAAGGGAAAACTGGACCTTTAAAAGAAAAGAGAACAAATAAAAAAGATGAAAACCTAGAAACAAAGAGAGAAGAACATAAAACCTACCTGGTAAATTGAAATCATACACTTAAAACTAGAGAAATTGCAATCCCACTCATTCATGATATCAACTGGTTGTAGGGAGGGGGAGCAAACAACTCAAAATAATCAAAATGAGACACAAATTGACATTTAAATGGCTCAAAACCAATGCCAACCACTCAACACATGCGGTCATAAATGCCACACATAAAAATCAAGGTCATGTTAGGCAATGATAATCACCACTCCTACATGTAGAGGTGAAAATATGCAAGGGTGGTGAAAATCGTCGCTCCTACATGAAAGGTGAAAATATGCAAGGGCAACAAAAATTGCTGCTCTTACATGAAAAGTCTATAAAATGCAAGAGCAATAAGAATCACTACTCTTGCATGGAAGAGGAATGGATCAAGGATGTAAGGACAAAAAAAATCACTGCCTTTACACATAACATAAAACAACATGCAATAATGGCAATTTATGCTGACTTTGCATGTAAAAAACAAAGGTAACTCCTTAAAATTGATCAAAGTCTGGTGTTCTGATCACATCAAGACTACAATGAGTTTCATATTTTTCAAGAAATCATGATGAGGGAATGTTGTGAACTTTTCAAGGATGCTAGTTAACTACACTTGAGATCAAGAGAAACTCATCTCGAATGATGAACTTAGAGTATGCTTACGAAATAGACAAGTTTCGTAGAGGTTATCCACCAGAATAAGCATAGCTAATTCTGGGGACAACAACTGACTCCTGTTGGAGAACTTCCATCGATTGAACTTTGAAAGGATCAAAGGGAGTAGAAACCAGACTCTAAATTCCTTTATCCATGCCATTGGGCCATGGATTCAAGCTACCAAAAATAAAAATACACACAAAACCAAAAAATAAAAATAAACATAAGACTATACAAATTTACAAATGAACTCATCAGACACTTCAAAGATTGAAGTGTTTCAGATGTTTCCCACTATGAGGTAGTGAGAATGGTGTTCCATCTTGATATTCTAGAAAGAAACTATTCTCACTATAGAATTGATGAATTTTGAATGGACCTCTCCACAAGGAATCAAACTTTCCATGCATTAATTTTGGTTCTCTCCTCTTGTCCCACAACAAGACTTGATCTCCAATCTGAAAATCATAAAACCTTGCTCTCTTATCGAAGAGTTTATTTACTTGATTTTGATGTGTAGTAATACGGTCCACTACCATAGTTAATTTCTCTTCTAATTTAGTTAAGCACATGATCCTCATATCAATAGAATTTTTGAAAGTTTGATCTTTGACTGCCTTTGCCAACTTTAATACTAGTAGTTCCGGGGTGATTGGTATCTCTGCATTCAAACCATACAAAAGTTGAAATGGTAACATACCTATTACCCTTTTGGGTGTAATATTGTCTACCTAAAAAGCATTGAACAATGATTTATGACAAGTTCTCTGATTGTCATCTACCAATTTTCTGATAATAGTAACCAAATTCTTGTTACTTGATTCCACCTGACCATTTCCTTATGGATAGTAAGCTAAGGAGTGGAAAAGAATAATCCCATGATTGTAGAAAAATTTAGTGATCTCATAAGAAGAGAAAAAAGTGGCATTATCCACTATAATATTATTTGGAACTCCAACTTAGGAAACAACATTTTCCTTAAGGAAATTACATACTACTTCCAATGTAGCATGCTTAATTGGAATGGCTTCCACCCACTTGGTGAAATAGTTTGTTGCAGTGAGAACATAGTTGTGTCTGGAACTTGAGGATGGGTTCATGGTGCCAATGAAATCAATACCCAATTACTTCAAAGGTTCTTCAATCACCACTGGCTTGAGAGGTAATGCAACCAACTTGGGTTTCCCAATGAATTGTTGATACAACTCACACCTACCTACCCAAGTGTATGCATCTTGAAATAGTGTAGGCCAATAGTATATAGCTCGTAGAATCTTGTGAGCCATCACAAGTGTAGAAAATTTTCCTCTACAAGCCAAATTATAGAAGGACTCTAAAATTTTATTTTATTTTACTTTATCCATGTAACGAATAAATACCCCATCAAGGCTTCTTCTATACAAACCATTGTCCCACAAGACATAGTTAGCAGCTTTCATCTTAACATTTCATTTTTATTTGTAAGACAGATGGGTAGGACACTCACCATAGGTAATAAAATGAGAAATATTGAAATACCACTCATCAGTAGTAGTGACAAAGAGAACTATAGGCATGTCTTCAACCTCTGTTTCTTCATATCCTATTTCTTTTAGTATGTTATCAACAATTAATTGGCAGAGACCTCTTCCCTACACAAGCTTATCAGGTTTGATATCAAGATCAAAATCTTGTATTTTATCAAACCAATTACCCCTTTTAGTACCAAACTCATATTGAGTTAAAATGGATTTTACTATTGTATCAGGCACCAGAATAATAGTATGTGAATTCAGGATATAGAATCTAAAATGCTTTACCACCTTAACCACAGCATAAGTATGCTTCTCCATGTTTGAATATTTCAATTTGTGAGCTTTGAGAGGAAAACTCATAAATGATATGGGATATTTCACACCATTTTTATTTTGCTAAACCAAAATGGCTAAAAGTGTATGTTTAGATGCATAGTTGTATACTATGAAGTCTTTGGTATAATCTAGACAAACCAAGATCGAGGCATGAGTGATAGCTTTCTTGATATCTTCAAATGTTGCTTTTCCTTCAAAATTCTAATGTAAATTGGCCTTACCCTTCATCATGTCAATAATGTGGTGAGTTTTTTCTATGAATTTAGGAAGGAACCTTCGTAGAAAATTCACCTTTCCAAAGAAAGAATGAACTGCAGTCTTACTAGCAAGAAAAGTAATATTTTGGATAGATTTGACTCTTTTTGAGTCAATTGTTATGCCTTCTTAGGATACAATGTGACCAAGAAGTTTACCTTTTGTAACCCCAACTACTAACTTCTTGGGATTGAGAGAAATATCATTTTGCTGACAGCGTTCCAACACTTATTGTAAATAATGCACATGATCAGGATGATGTTTGGAAAAAAAAGTCAAGTCATCAAGATATACCACAATAAACTTTCCCATTTCATATCTAAAGGCAAGATCCATTGGTCTCTAAAAGGTGGCACTAGCATTGATCATACCAAAAGGCATTCTGTGATATGCAAATGTGCCCCAAGGTGTAGTGAAAGTCATTTTATATTGATCTGCTTCATTGACTTCCACTTGATTATACCTAAAAAAACCATCTAACATTGATAACATTTATGAGCCAGTCATCATTTGTAATACTTGATCCATGATGGGTAGGGGGTAGTTATCCTTTAGAGAAGATTGATTTAGGTTTTTGAAATCCACATAGATATGAATTTCTCCATTCTTTTTCCTTACAGGGATTATGTTAGAAATCCAAATGGAATGATGGATTGGAAAAATTATTTTGGCATTTAACATGTTCTAGATCTCAGAAAGGATAGTACCTAATATTTTGGGGTTGTATGGCCTTTATTTTTGCTTGTGAGGCAATGACCCAACCTTAAGAATAATTTCATGCCAAATTTATTTAGGGCTGAGAGATCTCAAATCATCATAAGAATATGCCAAAACATCAATGTAACAATGAAGAAGAGTAATGAATTTGAGCTTTTCATCAAAAGTGCAACAATTCCCAATGTTAACCATTTTGGGATTTTCTTCTGTACTCAAATTTATGTGATCAAATTCTTTGGAGGAACTTGAATCTATTTGTCACTGCTTGATATACCTATCATGCTTATCAAATAACTTCTCAAGAGAAACTAAACCTTTTAGAATTTTATTCACTTTGAGTTAAGGAAACTTTTCACTAGTTTTTGAATCTATTTTAGGAACCGATTCCCATGGTAGAGATTCACTACCTTCAAAATAAATTTTCTCAAAGACATCCATATTTTACAAAAAAGTGATGATTTAATTATCACCATTAAACACCTAACAATGGTTGGCATTATCAGGTACACTTGGTTGAAAGACCAGCTCAATAGTGTGCTTGCTCCCTTTGAAATATTTATAAGGAACTATGAGGGTTGCAAAGACAACCAATGAATCTACATGATCATTAAACTCCCTAGGCACCATAGAAATATTGAAAGCATCAAAACTTTCAATGTAATCCCATACAAGATTGTGATAATGTCACAACCTTTTATTTTTGGTTTGGTACATATTCCTTACCTAACAAACCACTAATTTGACATCTCCTCGGGCATGAAGAATCTTGACACCTCTAGCATGAGCAACTCTCAATTCAAGCAACAAAGATTCATAACCGATGGTGTTGTTGGTATTGTTGAACTGCAACTTATATGAACAAGGGATAATTTCTCTTTGAGGGGATATCAAAATAATTTTGGCTCCAAAACTGGTAGAAGAGCAGCTGCCATCAAATTCTAGGATCCAAACATCATTAGAATTTGGTCTCCTTAAATATTTCTCTTCATTGGTGGGGGAAGATTTTTAACTTTGCTCTGACAATTCTTCTGATTTTCTATCTAATTTTTTTGAATTGTCACCTAATGAACTTTTATTTGATGAGCTAAGAACATCTTCAGTGGTCAAAAAATATTTACCCATTTCTGATGATTAAAACAAAATTTGAGCTTCAGGGTCTGATGTTTGGGTGATAATATATTTTGACTCTTTCTTAGGAAGCAACTTTTGCATGACACCTTTAATAGGTATCCTTGTTACAAAAAGATCCATATTCAATTCTTCACCTACATCTTTACAAAAGTTATGTCCGAGCAGAATGCCATAAGCTGGAACATCAGCCACTAAGACTATCCTTTTAATCCTCTTATTTGTAAAAGCCACAAATGTAAATTGAGAATCTTTGATTTGACTTAAAAGTGGTACTTTCTTGTTTTCCATGGAGAAACATCTCCCAAAATTCTTAGTTAAGACTGAGAAAATTTGCTACCTTGGCAAGCATAACATTATCAGAAGCTCCAGAGTCTATTATACAATTTCTCAACTTATGACCATTGATCAATAGAGAAACATATAAAGGTTCCTTTTTTGGGGGGCTAACAAGAGGAGTAGTGAAAAGATTATTTTGGATGGATTTGTTATTTGGGGGATCATGAGTCACTTTTGGAAAATCTTGTCCTGTAGGGATGGTTTGATTTTTGATGTATTCAGCCAACCTATCAAACTATTCAAGATTAGCTTGTAAATACTCAAAATCAGACATTTGGATCTTGGTCTTCCTAGCATGATCAATTATATTAAATAAATAAAATGAAATATAAATAGAGGAAGGAAGTCCATCATTCTAGTTTTTATTTGATGTGGTACTAGTCTGTGAAACTAAAGCAGAAGGTACAGGATGGTTTGAGGTACTTACTTTCTTATTGGTCACCAGGTCCTTTGATTGGAAAAGAAGTGAAGTCCCCCACTTAGCAATTGAAATTATTGGTTGAGGTTTTTCTCCTATTTTTTCTTTATCAGCTTGTTGAGTCGACTGATTTTGAGACCTAGTAAAAATAGCGTATGATCCATCAACCACTTCTCCCTTTATTGTAGCTTCATCTTGGTAATTCAGAAAACTAATGTTGGAGTCACTAGATATTTCTTCTTCTCCTTTTACAAAGAGATTAGCATCATCTTCTTGGTCTAACTCAAGTTGGAAAGAGATATCATGTTCAGCTTCATGATAACCAACTACTAAGTTGGCAGGTTTTGCTTCAATGGCAAGCTTCCCTTGTGTGGGAGGAAGATGATTAGAATGCACTTGATTTTTGGCAGCATTTCCTTGATATGAATGGTAAGGAAATGTCTTCCTTGGTATGTTTTGATAAGGAGCAGACATACCTTGGGCCATTTTCCCTTATAGAGCTAGCAATTTATTTGCTAACCTTTACACCATAGGATCATTAGTGCTTGTAGAAGAACTTTCAGCAGATAAGAAAAATTTATTTTTATTAGAATCTTTTCTTATTTTACCTACTACGATAAGATCATCTTTGACCTCACTAGCCAAAATTTGAGCTGTAGAAAGATCTATAGGGCCAACCAACCTCAATATAGATCTTACTTTGGGAAGTTGAGAATTGATAAGGAAGCACTTAAGATTTTTTGATGTTGGCTGAGTAATTACATGGATCCTATTCCTCAACTTATTGAATTTAAAAATAAAGTCTCACATGGGCTCATGAGGGTCCTTCTTCATTTTCTTAAGCTGAGCCAACAAGGCATGAGTATCCTCCACTAGTTTGAACCTAGCCACAAACTTGGCCTTGAGGGTGTTCCAATTAGTTATAGTTTGAGCTTGGAGATGGTAAAACCAATCTACAGCAGTGCCTTGCAATTTTTATATAAATAGTATTACCGCTATATCCTCATATTCAACACCTATTACACCACATGATATGTAGAAAGCAATAATATGTTCATTAGGATGAACCTTTCCATCACCATAAAACTTAGGAAAATTATTTCTTGAACTATGAGGTAGTTCATGTAAAGGTGGGGTTAGATTGAGAGGGCCAAAAGTGTTACCCCAAGGACCATGGACTACCATGATGTGATGATTATGGCATAAGGGACAAAAATCTACTAGTGTTAAAACTAGAAGCTTCACCTGGTATTAGAGATTTAATGTTAGTAGGAGGAAAACTCCTACTTTGCTGAAGGTGAGATTATGGATAAAAATGATAAAAATTATTTTTTTGTACTAACTCAAATACAGGATCAACAATACCTTGAGCTCTCTAGCTTCGCGTGTACCATGGATCTACCAGAGTAAAAAATGGAAAATAACTAGAAATGCTTCAATTTAAAACTTGAGGCTTCAAAGTGCGCATTCATTTGCCAAGTGGAGTCACCAAAAACTATTGGGTGAATATTTTTTCATCAACTAACTGAAGGGAAAATGGATATATCAACCATAGCATAGTGAGATAAATCTATCCTCTCAGCAAGGGGTGGATCCCTATAAACTATTATAAACTAATCTAACTAAAAATTAACTCAGGGGTGAGATCATACCATCTATTTCTCTTTTTTTAGAAATGATGTTTTCAATAAAAGAAAACTTCCTGATATGGACAAAAACCACAAGAAACTCATGAGAGTAAAAAACTTATCATCACTTCTTTTACTATTTTACAACGTATGTAATAGTAGAATGAAGTGCAACCCAAATTCTCCACCGAAACTACAATAAAGTATATGACTACAAAGGATAAAATTAGTTCAAAGCCTTTCCAATATCCTTTGTACAAAAAATAAAGAAAACACAAACTAAAGATAATTATAGTAGCAAAAAGTCTCCATAATCGATCTTCAAAACATCTTCCATATTAGTTTCACTCGCTCTACTTATTTAATCAAATAGATAAGTTTGCATTAGGAAAAGGATGTAAGAACAATTTCCTAAACAACACAAGTTATTACAATACAAAGTTTGAAAAGTCACTTGCTTTCTCATTCATTTAAGAAAATATATTATTTAAAAACTGAGCTCAAAGTCTCAAAAGGCATCTCAATTTGGGTAGATTTTTTGCTTCCAGTAACTAAAAAAAGATATATTACAAAAGAGGCTCTCTTTATTTATAGGGAGAGACCTTGAGGATTAAGAAAAGACTTAAATATTTTGACCTAGTCAAAGATAGAAGTCTTTATTGAATTTGGACTTTCTATATTTTTACATGTAATTGCACATGACAAAAGTACATGTGCAAATGTCCAAAGTGGTTACAAAAGTGTATTTGAAAAAATGGAAATTAAATCAAAGGAAAATTGATTCAATTTATAGCCCCTTATTTCTTCATGTGAGCATCATACATGGTGATAGTTTCTTGTATCCTAATACTGTCTAGAGTAACAGTATTCTTGAAAATCACCTTCACCCTAACTATGACATCTCTGACTATTGTGATTGATTTTGCATGACTAATTAACTTAGTTTTTATATTATCTAGATTTAACTGATTATCCAAAATATTGTCCACAGAGGCTACTGAGAGGCTACTCCAAAAGAGGGAACACTAATTGGTCATCAAAAATTATTTTGGAAGGAGAGGCTACTCCAGAAGAGGGAACACTAATTGGATAAATAGTGAAGGAGTTACAATAGGTGTGCTAGGTAGGGAAGAATAAATTCTTATTTATGGCTACATAATCAGTCATAGAGATAGAGTTTCCTTTTCTTGTTGATCTACGAGCCTATCATCAGTCTCCATTTACTCTCTTGTTGGTTCTTCAGTGATTTGCTTCTCAACCTCCATATCTATAGTTTCTAGCTCTTTTTCTATAACTTTTTACTTCTTCATCATGAAGATGATTTTAGGCTTATGTGGCCTAGAGGAAGAAGGAACATCACTCTTATTCTTCATCCTATTTTCTACTCTTCTCATTATTTCCTCTTGAAATTCAGCTTCTAATCCTTTGATGAACTCTTTCAAAGTGATTCCCTTGTTTTCTAGCAAATCATTGGTATTTAAAAATATTAGTTCAAATATTTTCCTTAAGGAAGTCAACTCCTTTTATGACCATTAGATAGAGGGAAGAGGGGCATTGGTGACCTGTTTAGCATGGTATATATTATTGATCAAATCTCTGTCATCCACTAGACTCTCAGGGATATCAGTAAGTCCCAGATATTTTATCTTCTCAAGAGATAATCTACTCTAATCTATTTTTTTGACATCTTCTGCTATCCTTAGGTCTACCCAAACATCTTCGATCGTAGGCTCATGAAACTAGGTTTTTCTCTTGATTTTGTCCTTTATGCCCTTGTAATCAAAATTTTATCTCCTTTTAAAATGCTTCATGGTTATGAGCTACATTTTAGTTTCCATAACTCTAGCTTTTCTAGTAGTTAACATTGAAAACATACCAATTTCAATTGGGAACCTGAAACCAGGTTTCTTGAGTTCCATCTGCTTATTATGCATGACAATTATTTACCTGCATAGCTCCATCAAGACAAATTTGTCTGAAAGGAATCTTGGAAGCAAGTAAGGATGACCTTGGAAAAATCCAATCCACAGGTATGAAAAAGAAGGAAATTGCAAGAACATACATCCAAAGTCATTCAAAATTGTCTAAGCTTCATTTGACACTCTTTTTTGTTCTAATTGAGGATCAAATAAATAGAAAAATACTACAAAGAAAGCATCATTTACTCTCTTAAAATGATGAATATAACCCTTCAACATCAACTAAGAGTAATATTGATACAATGGGGTTACTCTCCTATCTCCTTCTAATTTAAACCTGGAAAGGTTCTCATCAAAGCTACAATATGCACTGGGTATGAATTCATGTATAATTTGGAGGTAGTAGATACCTTCATCAATTGCTCATGTAAATCATTGTTAATTTGTTCTCCCCAAAAAATCACTTGTTTACCTTGGAAAATTATCTTAATGAAGGGGTACATCCATTCATGAAACTATGAGGAAGTAGGTAATTCTCTTTCCCTACTAAGAAGAGTGATCAAGTCACCAAATTTTTCTATAAAGTCACTTCTTGGAAAGCTCCGTGGCCATCTTGACAAATTTTCCCTTGGATTCTTGAGCCATTTGTTATTGATTACTTTCTTCACTCTTTCAGGATCTTTATCATATTTTCTTTTTGCTTTGACAAAATCAAGCTTGAATACTTCGATAGCAGGAGGACACATGAACACTTTATCGATGAACTCAAGGTCCAGTCTAATCACCACATTACCATTAGTGTCTGGCATAGCCCTGGTATACTTTTTGTATAACTAAGTGCACTGGAGAACAAACTCTCTATTGTGAGCTGCTACAGGGAAAGAAGATACCAGATGAATATTAATTTCAATTATCTTCTTCATCTCATGGATAGGATTACTTGATTTAGGTATTTTCATGAACTCATCCATATCCATGTGACTCTTCTTTGTCATTAACATTAGAAGTAACTAAGGTAATTAGAAAAACACCTTGATACTTGTACTTCATTATCTTCAACTTCTTTAGAGAAACCTCAGTCATTTGGAGGAGTATTTATCAAAAGGATGTCGACAAAGAAGGACCCTCAAGAGAAATTGCAACAAAATTCATGATCATGCAATCAGAGGAAATATTGGTAATTTGGGAAAAATACATGTTGATGATCATGACCATGTGGATGTGCTTGAAAGAGCTAGAGTGCAAGCAAGCCAAAAATCCAAAGGAAAGTGGGCTTGGAAAAGTGAAAATTCAAAATTTTCTTAGAGTTAGGAAAACTAAGAAAATGTATGCAGGGGTGGCAAAAATTGTTGCCCTTGCATATAGGGGGGAAGTCGTACTAGTAGTAAAAATTGTTGCTGATGCACGTTGAAGTGAAAAATAACACGAGAGGAAATTTTTGTTGACTTAGCATGTGAAAGGGAGGTCCATTTAAGCATAGGCAAAAAAATTTCCACCTTTGCATGTTGGGTTTATGTAGGCGCAACAAGAATTTCCACCCTTGCATAAATCATAAAACTTACGTAAAGGCAGTGATTTTTGCTGCCTTTACATGGATGGAAAGGTATTGTGTAAGGGTGGCAATTTTTGATGCCTTTACATGAAAAACTTGCCCAACGGTTTGGATTTTATAGGATTTCACCTAGGATGTCTCTTTGAGGAAGAGAGGGAGGAGGAGGAGGAGAGAGGAAAGATAAAACCTAGAAAAGAGAAAAAAAGGTAAAATCGAACCTTTAAAAGAAAAGAAAACAAACAAAAAAGATGAAAACCTAGAAACAAAGAGAGAAGAATGCAAAACCTACCTAGTAAATCAAAATCCTATGCTTGAATCTAGAGAAATCACAATCCCACTCGTTCATGCTATCGACTGGTTACAGGGAGGGGGAGTAGAAAACTCAAAACAATCAAAATGAGACATAAATCAACATTTAAATGGGTCAAAACCAATGCTAACCACTCAGTATGTGTGGTCATAAATGCCACTCATGAAAATTGAGGTCATGCTAGGGCAACAATAATCACCACTCCTACATGTAGAGGTGAAAATATGTAAGGGTGGCAAAAATCACCACTCCTGCATGAAAGGTGAAAATATACAAGGGTGGTGAAAATCACCACTCTTGCATGAAAGGTCTAGAAAATGCAAGGGTGGAAAAAATCACTACTCTTGCATGGAAGAGGAATGAATCAAGGATTTAAGGGTGGTAAATATCACTTCCTTTACATGGAACATAAAACAACATCTAATCGTGGCAATTTATGCTAACTTTGCATGTAAAAAACAAAAGTAACTCCTTGAAACAGATCAAAGTCTAATGTTCTGATCGCATCAAGACTACAACGAGTTTCACATTTTTTAATAAATCATGATGAGGGTATGTTGTGAAATTTTCAAGGATGCTATTCAACTACACTCGAGATTAAGAGAAACTCGTCTCGAATGATGAACTTAGAGTATGCTTACGAAATGGATAAGTTTCATAGGGGTTGTCCACTAAAATAAGCATAACTAATTTTAGGGACAACAAGTAAATAGAATAGAAAGAAATAATATAGTAATCTAAAACCAATAAAATACTCATCATACTTAACTTTACAAAAACTTCCCATGGTGGAGAGAAATACCTTATTGATAGGGATATGGTTGGATTTGGATAGAGTGTGGATAAATTAGAACTAGGATGGCATTGTTCTATAGTGCTCCAAGGGAATTTTTATAGCATTTAGTGTGAAAAAATAAAGATCCATAACATGAGGTTGGCTTGGCTATATATCAACATCGATCCTAATAGAATCAGTGATGATCGTGGGAAACATTACTAATTCAATCTAAATTTTAGTTGTTATTTCTAGCAACTGAACATCTTGGATAAAAATTTAGTTTAGATTGGTTTTAATGGGGCCTAGGTATGGGGAGGTTTTTAGGAAGCTTAAAAAAACTTACTCTTATTAGGCTTGGAGATATTTAACTAGGATTTAGGGGTGGTTAACTAATTACCTAGGTAAAATGGTAATTAACTAAATTATTTACACAACATTAGGTGATAAATAGAAAAATTATATTAACTAACATAAGAAAGGTAGGGAAGGGGTACAACACATTTATTTGTAATAAAATGGTGTAAAATTATAGTGTCTACAAAATCATATAATGAAATCTCCAAATAACACAATTATAATGCTCCACATAACTCCACTAAAAGACCTTTAAAAAAAACACACATTGCACACTTGTCTTTTGAATCTCCTTGAGGCACCTCCAAAATTCCTGAGTGGAATTATCTTACTGATCCAAAGGGGTTTTGTCCTTTTATTCTATATTAAATGGGTTTTTGTTCATAGAAGATATGTAGCTAAACAAGAGCTCAAGCTTACAATAAAAGGGGTTTTTTATGATATAATAAAGATGATTTTTAAAGGAGAGGAACTCATACTTATAATATTTACAATGAAGAAGGAATGGGAGAGTAAATGTGAGGAAAGAGAAAATGTGGCACAATATTCCTCATGGGGGGACAAATTGAAAATTTTGACAATATTATCCATGTGTAAGAGTCAAAAAGGCAATCCTTCACTTTAAACATAATCAACTCTATCTCACATTCTTCCATAATTTTACCTATCTTTACCATGTGAAAGAGAAATAATGATGGAAATATACAATCATTCACCCACAAGTGTCCATATGCCTCCAAGAGTTTTATAAAGAACCTTTTAACTTCATGACCACCCACATCATTAATCCATAAACAAATATGCCAAACTCCTTACTTATGCCTTTTCCACCAAAACCAAACCCATGTAGTCAACAAAGTGATTATTCTTATCTCTAAAGTGGAGTGATACACCCCACTCCAAGCACATTCTCTGACCCCATGTGAGATTATCTTATGGGAAATTCCACCTCTTTCATAAGCCACCTCATCTATTGCATCATCACCTACATCACCCACCATGTCACCATGTATAGTGACACATGAGTAGTGCTAGTGAATAATACTTTTAAATAGTGACCTCACTCTTGGCCTCATTGTACTCTTTGTTGAATGTCATAATTGCTTCCTAAAAGAAATAATGGATTTATCTTGATCCCTTGAATATAATGCCACTAACTAAATTCCATTCTGAAAATGTAGGTACTCTCCAAGAAATTTGGAGATTTCCAAGAAATGTGAGAAGGATATAAAAAGGGGACATTACAGTTTTCCCCCCACCTGATACTATTTTTCCTCAAGAAATCATAACTTCAATTCTAATTAATCCCATATAGAACCTAATGATGTTTTAGGATCCGAGATCAATCTAGGAGGTTTTCACATTTTCTTTTTTGTCACTCTATTATGCATGACACTCGCAATTAGAATCCTCTAAAAATTTCCAACCAACAGTGCAAAAATCCTCTATAAGTATGCAAAAAACTCCCTTATCATCAACTTTTCTCTTTCTTACTTCCACTACACCCCTATTAAAAAAATGACAACCTAAAAATATTAATTTTTTCCACCTCAATATCCTTTTATTGATGGCCATGATCATGTGGAAATATAGTATCATGTATTAAACCTCCAACATCCTCAATAAATTCATCTTTATTATCATTCCAAAATGATTTTTGCATATCTATGGTTATGATGGAACATTTAGAGCTAATATATTAAATTCTCTTAGCTATAAATTTATGAGGGAGGGGATGAAGAGTGCCCTTCAATGTTACCTTATTCCCTTTGTGTTGAAAACTAAACTCCATGGTCTATTAGTTTTTTAAACTTTATCCTAGTGAATGTAACCATTGGACTCTAAGCACTAGATTAGTCCCACCTAAACCAAAAGCATAAAAATCATCACAAATTATGTATTCAATAATGAGGATACTGAGATTATTGATCTTCTTCTTAAAAGGGATGTTAAACCCACTAGCCACCACCACATCAAAGCCTTTGAATTATTCTACATGTATATCCCTCTTTATCACAAAGACCTCATAAATGAAATTATGAGTAACACAACCATCAAGAAGTATTTTTAATTTGTACCCACACAAAACTCCTAGGGTATTTAATTGTTTATACATAAGTGTGTTAGAAAGAGAAGAAAGTGTACCTTCCTTATTACCCTTATCCTTGAGATCCCATTGTTGATCTTTATATTTTATAGTCTCTTCCTTATTATAAACCACCTCAACATAATGTATATTTCCTTTTTATAGGCACGTATGTCCTATAGTCCATGGATATTTACATTGGAAACACAACTTATTTCTTCTAAGCTCCTTCTTAGATTCACCTTATTTTTTTGTTCTACATGGTAAACTCTTCTAAGGCAAAATTTGAGGTTCTTATTTTTGAAAGGGCTTCTTTTTTTATCTTGCATATGAATCCTCTAAAATAGTTTTACCCTTAGAGTTAGAACATTCCATGTTCCTATCTCTATTTTTTGTCACTTGGATTTACACCCTTTGAGGAGATGTCTTAGATCTCCTATCCAAGAGGCACAATTGAAACACCTCTAGGTTGTGGGTGAGCCTAAGAATGAGGTGAATCTCTAGATAGGGCTAGCTCCCTTGATGTACCACTATGGATCACTAATACACCTAAAATTTATTAGAAAAAAGGGAGAGAGAAAACTAAAATCAAACTATCCTAAGGGAGGTGATACAACAAATAATTTGATGTCTTCTAACCACCTACATGTTACACATGAGAACAAAGAACTAACCAAACATACACTTCTCCAATCTGTATCTTCTCACATCAATGTTTCATTATGAGGCTATGGATGAATGCCTTGGTTAGGAGTACTAGACAAAAGGAATAAAATGGCATTATTTTAATATGCTAACTTACACAACCTTGACACTTCCTAGAACACTTCACATGACCTACAAGAAGAAGCTTTCTAACTGTAATAGGTGAGATAATGACACAACATGATAAGAAACAAGATTTGTCTCTAAGAAAGACACATCATTTAAATAAACACACTTTTAATAGTTATGGAAGAGTTTAAAATCAATATTCTTATTGATCAAATGGTATGCAAATGATCAGGGCTTTGCCATACTCATGTGGAGCATAATTTACAAAGGCCAAAATGGCTAATTCTTATAGAAATTGAGAGAAAGAGGAGAAGAGAGAAGTACAAAGGTCATTAAGACATTTTTAAAGATAATAAAAGGAGTTATACATGAATGAGGATAGTATTTAAAATGAACCATGTAAGGTTAGGAATCACAAGTGTCCATCCAAGTCATGCAAATCATGGAAAGTGGCATGAAATTCCTTTTGTTGGTTCAAAAAACTACCTTCATTATTCACTTATATTTGAAAATCCAAAAAATAATTAGGGACAATTATAATTATTTAAATGAGAGGAAATGATTTCATACATTACTCTTCATGCATTGGTCATAGTCTTGGCCATCTAGAATCATCTGGGAATGATCCATCACCATCTATAGTCTAAGAAAACTCCTCTTCCACACACCTTGCACACTTGGATTCCAAAAAGAATAAATTTTATATGAAAAATCATACAAGATATTTTATGACACTTTTCAATACCCAACATGGCCTTAGAGGCATTATTCACACCTTAAAATCAGCTCACTTGAATTTTTCCACCCTTCTCACTAGCTTGGTCACTATGCTAGTTTTCACTAGCTGAGATGAAACAGATAGTTAAGGAAAATATGAGTTGTTAAAAGGAATTAAATTGAAATGGGGAGTTATATTAAGTCCTAATATTACCTTTCACTTTATTGACATCTTTGAGAACTCTTGGAACCTACACAACAAACAAAATAGTCAAAAATACCCTATTTTGTACTCCATCCATAGATTTTTGTATAACCCAAAGGATGGGAAGGAGACTGAAAGAGTACTTTATAGTTTTCAATAAATTTCATGTTCAAACTAGGTCATTATAATATCTTTTCATCTCCATTTCCTCCATCAGGTCAATAACCAGGGTTTGCAAGGGTTTAAGCCTATTTTACCCTCTTAACCATTCTTCATAAAGGTTAGATGTTGGAGATACCAACCAATCCCAATAGAGTATAGTTAAATACCTCCATAAACTTCTCCAAACTTATTACATTCCCATTCACAACATCAAAATAAATATTAGCATTCAAAGTTTCCCACTTGAACCCTTTCTTCCATTCACATAGGCCTAATGTTGCCTTTGAGCCAAAATATGACTTCATTATGACTCATCTACATTCCAAGATATTTTAAATGTATATAAATACCCTAAAAACATTTTACAATACATTTTAATTATTTCATAAGGTTGGAATTAAAAATGACATCCTCTTTGGCTTCTAGGCCTCACCATGCTTAACAGGCCTGCTTAAAAACTTAGCCACCTAGAACATCTAGATGGGTTTCATCCTAATAAAAAAGGTTATTAATGTTTTTTTATGTGTATTTAAACTTAAAAAGTCACCATATAACCTTATAAGTACTCATTCTCATCTCTTTTTCAAAAATTGTAGGTTTATACATAAGGGGGAGTAACCTCAATCTGAGATGAAATAAAGGGTGCTTCCCATATTTACTTAGACAATTTATATGTTTAATAGGGTTATAAAAATTTTAAGTATTTTATATACCAAATTTTATCCCTTTATCAACTGATTCATCCCCCAAACCTTTTCAAATTCCAAGGTAGACCATGCAAAAAAGGGTATTATGTAGGGTTCCTTCAAATTGACTATGTTGCTTGTTTAGAGTCCCTTCCCTAATATAAATACACTATGATAGTGTCATTAGTATAATATGATCATATTTAATATATTATATTCTTCATTAATTACTTAAAACATTCATGTATTCCTCATACTCCTACCTAATATAGATTGTATGCACAAACTCCTGACTGTGTTTTGTATTTGTCTTCCTCAAGGATAACCCTTAGAGGTTTCATTTCATGAATTAGGATTTTAAAATATTATATAATCCATATTTAAACCTTCCAATATTAATTTCATCAATTTATTTTCTTTACTTCACACTTTGGGGTTTGAATTTCTCACAAGGCTAGTCATAGTTAGTTGATTGTGTATTGTGTTTCCTCTTCAAAAGTGAATCTTGTAGATGTCTTGCATGATTTATTTATATATAGTGTTACAAGACCTTCATATAGTCCTATAGTATAATTTTATGTTTTTTAGACCATTTTAAATCATCATTTTGTTATATTTTCCTTAATAAACTCAACTCTTTTGCTCTATACCCCTCACAGTCAACTATAGTTGACTGTCTAGGCCCTGTAGGTGGTTTTAATCCTTAGAAATTGACTTAACATTACATTTTAATCCTTTGAGGAACATAAATAATATTATAATATTCAATTTTTATATCTAATCCATGCTTAAGATCTTTCTACGAATGATGTGGAGGTTGATAGTCTATTATAGGTGGATGTTTTCAAAAAGAGGGACACCTATAGGTGCATTTGGGGAACAAAATCCTAAATACTAATGTTGTCTTAATTATATTTATGTTAATTTTGTTTCTTTCACTTCACAAGGATATTCAAATAATGATAACATGTTTTACTATCACCAAGAAGTGCTAACATCAGTTGTACCTTCAAAACTTATAGATACTACTACTTGGATTTAGTTGTTTAAGGGACATCTTTAGGTCTCTCAACAATTATCTTCCACTAAATTTATACCATTTAAACTTTGAAAATTCCCTATCCTATATGGGGAATTCAATACAAACACATTAGGATTCATAAAACCCATTTAGAAAAATTTTATAAGATATCAATAAAATGCCCTAGACCTTTATTTTCTCAGTGTAGGGATTGTGCTCCTGAACATAGTCATTGAATGCTAGAAGGTGATCAACACTAACATTTACCATATTAAAATTTAAAGTATGTATAACATGATATACTCAATTCATTATAACTCTAATTAATATTTCACTCATGACTCAACATTTCAAAAGGGTCCTCAAATCTCTATTAGCACTACCTATAGGTGGTTACTCTCATGTCTGCAGGTAGTGAATATATGGATGGGTAGTGAGCATTTTTTTGAATATTTGATCACTCTTAATCCCATTATAACATCTTAAACTATTTTCTTTAAAACTTTATGGGATAAAAACCATTCAAACATGTCTTTTCCCACATTTCATCTTCCTATAGGGCTTATATAAGTGAATATAATGGTAGGAAACTATGAATTTAGGCAGTGGATAGAAAAATAGGTAGTGTGCAAAATATATATGCTTGGGATTCAATCTATATCTTCCCCAAGTGAAAAAATTCACTCTTATCACTCTAAAATATTTGAAACACTTCTCGGAGCTCTCTTTCCATCATGCCATCATTTTGAGATACTTATATATTTAAAGAGTTACATGCATATGCCTAGTTTATTGACTGCACCCATGAAACATTACTTGGAGAATAAGATTATAAATTGAAGGGATTGAGAGTACATTGAAAAAATGATAATGAAACTATCACAACCCTCTATAACCATGATCAAAACTTGAAGATCTTGAAAAATGGTGAAAACCTACTTGTAACACAGAATGGTGTATCCTCTTGTAACATGAGATGATTTTCATATCCAAAAACCTTTAAACAGTAAAAAAATAATTTCAATCATTTTATGAGGTATTAAATAACATATTAAACCAATATCAACAAGTTAATTATATGGAACCATCTAAATTACAACAAAACTTGTAGGGTGCACAAATTATCAAGCAAAAAAACATAGTCAACTTCATGAGGATGGTTCATAAATAATAGGACACCATTATTTGACATATTGTTAAAAAAGTTAATCTATCTGAGTTTAATTTCCTCTCCCAAAGGTGTTTGACCTAGAATTTCTCCAACTATCCATACCAAGCATAAACATGTTGTCTATGTGTTTAGAAGGGTGAAGGAGCAGAATGGTTTTAGCTAGATTTTGACACTTCTAGAGTATTTAAGGCATGTAAATAGATCTAAGGAATTTGAATAGTCATATCACGGACTTCTCCAACATGTCACTTTCCCACATAGGTTGTATGGGTTCCAAAATCTTCTCTTTTCTTAAGTAAACTTCTCTTTCTTCTAAAGAACATATCACTTTTAGTTATGAACAATTGATTAAGGCATAATAAGACACATGGAATGTGAAATCACATTTTTAAACCTTCACATTTCCTAAGGATGTCATACAAGTCATTTAATGCCCTATTTTGACCCCAAAATGACTTAAAAGGATAGAAGGACTAAAATGACTAATAACCAAGGCTAATGTAATATGGAATAACATCAAAATACATATAATACCCTCTATTACATATATATTAGACCCATAAAATACTTAAAAAACAATTTTTTACCTATAGGGGTCCAAATTTTACCTATAGGGTCAAATTTGGTCAATAAATTGGTGACTTAGGGGTAGTATGCCTACTATGCTAACTAGACTAGTAGCCTTATCAGTCCATTAGGATTAGGGATTCATCTAAATTTTGAATCAAAATTAGAGGACTTTGACCATTGATAACAATATTTGACCACAATAAGATAACTAATTACCTCAACCACACAAACTAAAGGGCACACATAAGCAAATCAAACACACATGTGCTCAAATTACTTCAAAAAAATAAGAAGCAAACAAATATATACAGCTAAAAATTAAGCATACCTCCATTTCTAGGATCAAAAGGAAAGTTTATTTCATCTCTTTTTTCATGAGATGAATCATGGTGCCAAGCATGTTGCTCTTTAGAATGAACACTTGGTATATCAAACCTACTTCTTGGCACTTCACTTGCTATGCTCTCAAGTAGACCATCTTCAAATAAGTCTCCAATTTAAATGTATTCCTCTTGGCCTTGTACACATACTTCATATTGATGCCCACTCTTCATCTCATGATAAAATTTTATCTTCTTTGTAGGTATGGTCTCAAGAGGAATGATTTATTGTTCCTTGGAAGATTGAGGCCATTAAAAAGTTGTTTTGACTTTCAAAGGCTGAGGTGAACTTTACTCTTGCTCATCTATGACATTTTGAAAATTTTCATCTTGTTTACCATTACTTTTAGTCACCTTTAAGGAAGTTGTAGATCCCTTGAGAGATTTTATCTCATTTCAAATGTTTTCAAACTACTTCCACAAGTCCTCATCTTCTCTTTGATCAGCATCATGAAATATAACAACAAGAGAAGCTCATTAATCCTCTTATTTATAATCTAAAAAGACTTCATCTAAGATTTCTTCTTTGACACAAGGGAAGCATTCTTCATTATCAACTAAATAAGAAGACTCAACATAAGGACTCACCTCTTCTTGAGCACATGGGACCACTTGAGGGCCTCAAATTTTCATCACAACTATCATAATATAACTTTTCTTCTCAAGGGATGCAACATATTCCATCTCCTTCTCCTTCTTGGTGATGCCAAGACTAGGCATCTTGAAATTAGGTGACCTAGCCTAATGAGGCTGTCAAGGAGTTACACTTTATTCAAGCAAGAGTTTTGAATTTTACTCAACCAAATGTTCCTCTTTAGGTTCCCATACCATAGGTCCATCAAGTAAAATGATGATGGAGTGAGTACAAGATAAACTAGAGTGTGGAGGTGGAACATAAGACTCAAAATCAGATTGAGAATGCATTGTAGGGGATCCTATTAAAATATCTTAAGGAAGGGGAGGTAGATCCTGGGATAAGATAGCTTGGTTATATACCTTCCACTTGAAAATCACTTAATTCACATCATATTTATATTGAACACTTTATTGAGGAAGGTTGTATGGAATGTGTTTAGGCATAGGATTTTCTTTTGGGTCTAAACCTTCTATCACACCTTGACTTAGCAATTTCATTCTTGACTCTAACTCTTTAATTTGCTTGGATAGCTTCTCTTGGAAAAGTCTCTCTTGAATTGTATAGGCATCATCATGAGGATGAGGGTTAAAAGAGGGCTGACATGGAACACAAGAGGTCTCTTGAGGAAGGGTGGGAGGGACTTGTATATGATCACGCTTTTTCTCAACTTCACATTTCTTATCAAGACTTATATCCTCTTTCTTTCCCCATAATTCCACTATCTTATTCCAGATTAGGATAGTAGGATTAGGATTCTATTCTTGAGGTAGTGATGCAATTTTAGGAGTGGATAAGGTGTTCAAAAAACTTGGAATCTCCTTAGGCCTAGATTTTCCACCTTGTCTCCAACTTAGAATATCATATCTAAAGGTCACTTCTTGAGGTGGGGATGTAATTAGAGAGGGTAATGAGGGCTTATATTACACTTATTTTTATGATGGCATGGACTATTTCATATGCATATTATCCAAATCAATCTGCTTATCAATATTTGCTTCAAAAATAGGGTTTCTCTTTTCAACTCTCTCTTCCAATAGATTGGGAAAAAGATGACTTTGACAAGCTTGATTGGGCTCATAAATAAGGGTCAATTAGGACTGATAGCAATCTTGGGGAAGTTTATATGAAGGATGATAGGTTTTGTGAGGTTTATTCTCATGAATTTTTACACTATCTTCCAAAGATGAAACTAGGCCACTCACATCTAGAATCTCACTTGTGAGCCTTCGCCAATTGGATATCTCAATAGGGGCCCACTCTCTTTTGAAATATATCTAATACATCTCTAAAATTATGAATGAAGTGTCTAGGAACATATTGACCATATCCCCTTAGTGTATCAAGCTCTAACATATACGTATCATAACCTAAAAGAGTTTTATTTAAGGTTGAAATGGATTGACTTGAGAAGTGACTAGGTTGACCAGGAGCATGATATGGAGAAGGCTAATTGTAGGGATAATAAAACTCATAACTAGGTTGATAAGGATCATGAAAAGGCTAGTAATATTCACATAAACGCTGATAGGGAATGTCATAAGCTTGAAATGTCTCACCAACTTTTGTAAAATAGTACTCAACACCAAGGTTATCCATGAAACTTCATTACAAAGTAAGAACATAAGGAATGGTTATAAAAATATTCAAAAAGAAAACCTCAGCTACTTGACTAGTTGATGTAACTTTGGAGTCATCATTAATGCTTAGATAGATGCCTCCAAAGGTTGATGTGTTGAAAGATAACATGAAAAATCTTTCAACTTCTTAGACTAAGAGTTCCACTGAGCATGCCAAAAGCTATTATCACATGGATTTTCACCATTTGAGGAGATGTATCAGCTCTCCTCATCCAAGTGGCACAATTTAAACACATCTAGGCTATGGGTGATCCTAATAATGAGGTGAATCTTTAGATAGGGATAGCTCCCTTAATGTACCACTTTAGATCACTACTACACCTAAAATTTGTGAGAAAAAAGGGAGAGAGAAAACTAAAATCAAACTATCCTAAGGGAGGTGATACAACAAATAATTTTATGTCTTTTAACCACCTACATGTTATACATGATATCAAAGAACTAACCAAACATACACTTCTCTAATTTGTATCTTCTCACATCAATGTTTCATTATGAGGTTATAGATGAATGCCTAGGTTAGGAGGACTAGACAAAAGGACTAAAATGGCACTATTTTAATATGCTAACTCACACAACCTTGACACTTCCTAGAACACTTCACATGACCTACAAGAAGAAGCTTTCCAACTGTAATAGGTGAGATAATGAGACAACATGCTAAGGAAACAAGAATTATCACTAAGCAAGATCTATAATTCAAGTAAAAACATTATTAATAATTATGGAAGAGGTAAAAATTAGTATTATTATTGATCAAATTGTATTCAAATGAGTAGGGCTTCACCATACTTTGGTGGAACATAATTTATAAAGGCCAAAATGGTTAGTTCTTATAGAACTTGAGAGAGAGAGGAGAAGTCCAAAGGTCATAAAGACACTTGTAAAGCTAAGAAAAGGAATTACATATCCATGAGAAGAATATTTTAAATTATCCATGAAAGGTCAAGAATCACAAGTATCCATCCAAGTCATGAAACTCATTAAAAGTCACATGAAATTCCCTTTGTTGGCTCAAAACACTGCCTTCATTATTCACCTCTATTTTAACATCCCAAAACTTATTATGGATAGGTCTAATTATTTTAATGAGAGGTAAGATTCTTATTCATGCCTCTCCATGCATTTTTTTATAGTTTTTGTCATCTAGAATCATTTGGGAATGAGCCATCACCATCTATAGTCTAAGAAAACTCCTCTTCCATACACCTTGCATAGTTAACTTCCAAAAAGAATTAGGTTTACATTAAAATTATTAAAATGGAGTGGATAAAACTTTTCAATACCCTCCATGGAATTATAAGCATAAAACACACCTTAAAATCAACTCACTTGAAGTTTTCCACCCTTCTCACTAGCTTGGTCACTATGACAATTTTGACTGGCTTATATGAAGTGGATGGTTGAGGCATTTAAGATTTGCTCCAAGACATGAAATTTACATTGGGATATATATTAGGTCCTAATATTCCATTTCATTTTATATTAATATTTTTTAACCTTGTATAACTTGCACAACACACAAAATAGTCAAAATATCCTATTTTATACTCCATTTGTACATTTTGATATAACTCAAAAGGATGGAAAGGATCCTGAAAGAGTCATATGAATTATTCAAGAAATTTCATGTTCAAAATATGTCATTAAAATATACTTCCATCTCTATTTCCTCCATTGGGTCAATAACAAGGGTTTATAAGGGTTTAAGCTTATTTTACCTTCTTAAGCATTGTTCAAAAATGTTAGATGTTGGAACTGCTAACCAATACCACTAGAGTATAGTTCAAGACATCCATAAACTTATCCAAACTTCTTATATTACCATGCATATCATCAAAAGAGATATGACCATTAAAATTAACACACTCGAGCCCTTTACTCCATTCAAACAAGCCTAATGTTTCCTTTGAGCCAAAATATGGCTTCCTTTGGATTCCTATGTAGTCTAAGAAATTATACATGTCTATAAATACCATAAAAACATGTTCCAATCCATTTTAATGATTTATTAAGGATAGAATTGAAAATGACCTTCTCTTTGGCTTCTATACCTCACCATGCTTAACAAACCTACTTGAAAACTTAGCCACCTAGAACATCATGTTGGGTTTCATCCTCTTTATAAATTTTTAGCATGTTTTATTTTATTTATTTAAACTTACCAACATACCCTAAAATCCTCTAAGTACTCCTCTTCTCTTTTTCCAAAAATGTTGGTTTATGCACAAAAGGGAGTACCCTCTAGCTAAGATAAAATAGAGGGTAATTCCCCTATTTATTTAGACCATTTGGATGTTTGATATGGTTATAAAAAATTTAATTATGTTCTCTACCAATTTTTATCCCTTGATAAACTCATTTTACCCCTATACCTCTTCAAATTCTAAGGCAGACCATGCAAAAAGGGGCATTATATAGGGTTCCTTCAAACTGACTATGTGATGCTTGTTTAGAGTGTGATTATGATAATGTGATAATATTTAAGGTATTATAGTCCTCATTAATCACTTCAAACTTTCATGTACTTTTCATACTCTTGCCTAGTCTAGACTATGCATAAACTCCTAACTATGTTTTGCATTTGTCTTCCTCAAGGATGATCCTTATAGGTTTCCTTTCAAGAATTAGGATTTGAAAATAGTATGTAGGCCTTATTTAAACCTTAAAATATAATTTCATCAATTTAATTTCTTGACTTCACACTTTTGGTTTTGAATTTCTCACAAGGCCAATCATAGTTAGCTGACTATGTATTTTGTTTCCTCTTCAAAAGTGACTCTTGTAGATGTCTTACATGATTTGAATTTAGATATAGTGTTAAAATACCTTCCTGTACTCCTATGGGATCATTTTATGTTTTTTCTACCGATTTTAAATCATGTTTGTGTTATGTTCTCTTTAAGAAACTTAACTCTTTTACTCTCTACCCCTAACAATCAACTATAGTTGACTGTGTGGGACCCTGTAGGTTGATTTAATCCTTAGAACTTGACTTAAAATTACTTTGGAATCCATGGATTCACTTAAATAATCTTATACTATTAAATATTTATATTTAATCCATTCTTAATACCTTTCCATGAATGATGTGGAGGTTGATAGTCTATTATAGTTATATGTTTTTAAAAGAAGGGACACTTGTAGGTGCATTTGGGGAACAAAAACATGTATATCAAAATTATCTTAATAATATTTGTGTTTATGTTGTGTCTTTGACTTCACTAGGACATTCAAATCATGAGAACATGTCTTACTATTATCTTCAAGTGCTAAGATCACTTGTACCTTCAAAACCTGTAGATACTACTACTTGGATTTAGTGGTTCAAGGGCCATCTTTAGGTCTCTCAACAATTATCTTCCACTAACTTTCTACCATTTAAAAATTTAAAATTTCCTATCCTATATGGATAATTCAATAAAAACACATTAATATGTATAAAACCCATTTGGAAAATTGTTATAAGATATCAATAAAATATCCTAGACCTCTATTTTCTCAGTTTAGGGATTGTGCTCCTGTACATAGTCATTAAATTCTAGAAGGTGATCAAAACTACCATTTTCCATCTTAGTCTTTCAAGTAGGTCTTCCATGATATAATCACTACATTATAACTCCAAGTAAATTTTCACCCATGTCTCAATACTTAAAAAGGGTCCCCAACTCTCTGTTAGCACCACGTGTAGGTTGTTACTCTCGTGTTTATAGGTAGTAAATATAAGGATGGGTAGTGAGCATTATTTTAACCATTTGATCACTCTTAGTACCATTATAACCTATTAAACTATGTGCTTGCAACCTTGATCAGATAAAAACAATTCAAACATGTATTTTCCCATATTTCATCTTCATATAGGGCTTTTATAAGTGAATATAATGGTAGGAGACTATGAATTTAGGTAGTGGATAGAAAAATAGGTAGTATGAAATATATATATGCTTATTATTTAATATAAATCTTCCCAAAGTGACAAAAAACATTCTTCTCACTCCAAAATATTTGAAACGCCTCTTAGAGCCCATGTTCCATCATGACATCATTATAAGATACTTCTATATTCAAAGAGTTATCTGCATATGTATAGTGTATTGACTGCACCCATGGAACATTGATTGGAGAATGAGATTGGAATTTTAAGGGATTGATATTAAATTTAAAACATGATAATTAAACTATAAAAACCCTATATAACCATGATCAAAACCTAAAAATCCTAAAAATGGTGAAAAATTGCATGTAACACAAAATGGTGTATCCTCTTGCAACATGAAATTATTTGCATATCCAAACACCTTAAATAACTTAATAAATCATGTTAATAATTTAATTAAGGAGTAAAAAACATCTATAACCAATATTAGTAAGTGAATTGTATGGAATCATCCAAACAAGACCAAAACCTATAATATGCTTAGATTAGTAAGAAGAAAACATAGTCAACTTCATGAGGATGGTTTATAAAGCACAATCCACCATTATTATAAATATAGTTATTAAAATGAATATATCTAATTTTAATTTCACCTCCCAATGTTGTTTGACCTGAAATTTCTCCAACTGTCTATACCAAGCATAAACATGTTGATTGGTTATATGTGTCTAGAAGGGTGAGGAAGTATTATAATGGTTTTAGATCAATTTTGACACTTCCATAGTACTTAAATCATTTAAATTATTCAAGGAATCTTAATATTCATCTCATATCCTTCTCCCATGTGTCACCTTCCCCTATAAGTCATGCAAATGCCAAACTCCTCTTTTCCAAAGAAAACTAGTATTTCTTCTGAAGAACCTATCACTTTAAGCTATGAATAGTTGATAAGGGAATAATAGGATACACTTCATGTTAAATCACATTTTTAAACCTTCACATTTCCCAAGGAGGCCATACAAGTCATTTAATTCCCTATTTTGACCCCAAAATGACTTAAAAGGTCATAAAGACTAAAATGATGAATGACCAAGGCTAATGTAATATGGAATAACATAAAAATACATATAATACCCCCTATTACATATATAAATGACCCCTAAAACACCTAAAAATCAATTTTTTTACCTATAGGGGTCCTAATTTGACTTGTAGGGTTAAATTTGGTTAACACTCTTGATGGCATCTTTTAGATGGGTGGGTCAAATGCTTTCACCCAATCACAGAGTGGATCCTCTAAGCCCTCAATGAAGAGATAATAAAAACTACCCTATGAAACATTAGGAACCATAACTTCAAGCCTCTAAAATTTAGATACTTAAGTATCTACTAAATCCTTTTATTTGACCTAAGCTAACTCTCTAAAATATTGCTTAGGGTTTGCTTTATCAAATTGATCCATCAATCTCTAAGCAAAATATTCATATGAAGTGACAAGGCTATGACCTAGTATATCCATTCCATAATACCAACACTCTTGTGTAGCTTCTTCAAGATTAATGGTGGCAAACTTGATAACTTACTCCTCCACCATTGGCTTGAGATACAAGTATGTATCTACTTTCTACAACCAAGCTCTAGCAGTACATTTATTAGATCCATTGAAATTATAAAGAGTTATCTAACCCAAGGTATGCTCCAAGTCCCTTGGATTTGGATAAAATTTGGGTCCTTGACTTGTTTTACCTTTGGTATTCCTTATAGTCATATACTTTGTTAGTGTCATGGCTCCATGGAACTTAGTCGAAATTGCTCTACACTCTTCATAACAATGTGAAAATTCCTCCTAGAATGTAGTTTCTTATACTATAATCACTTCTTCTCTCTAAATAAACTTGGGATTTTGGGGCCTATTAATGAACCCAACTCCCAAATTTTTATATTTCACCCCTTGGGCTTTGCCCTTTTTATCTCTTCTAGATGTGTTATCTTCTCCATTGTTCCAGTTATTAGTAGGCTTAGTCTACATCAAATACATTTGGCTAAACATGTCATCAAGATATTTTTTTCCCTTGCACCATCTTATCAAACTTTCTTTCTCCATTATTTTCTATATTATCTTCTCTATCCTCCATTATTTATTTTGAATACAATTTCCTTTGCTCTCTATGCAAATATATAGTTTCCCTAACACTAGGAAGCATCACACATAACAAGACCTAGATGTTGGCAAGATCACCAACTCTGATACCACTATAATATCCCAAATGGGACATTTACTAAAATCACCCAAAAAATATAAAATCAAAACTCAAGACTTATAGACTTAGACTTAAAAATTAAATTTTTTCTTGAATACCACATAGGTATTAACTTGCACATAGTTTTATTATCATTTAACAAGATACAAACATATATGATAGGAAAAACTAATTTTCTCATATGATGATAAACATGGGACTCACATATACTATAACAATGATATTAAACAACTACAACACAAATCAATAACTGGTACTCCAAAACTGTGCTCAAATCCACCATAATAATAATGATAATGAATTACCACAATATCTCTTTCATATAATGCAAGACCACAAATCCTTTCACATTCAAATAAAGGGATTACAACTGATATTATTGAAGGTAATATCCATACATAATAACTCATATAATTAAATATACAAATAAAATAATTACAATACTTCACACAACTCCATTCAAAGACATGTAATACACACATTACACACTTGTCTTCAAAATATCCATGTGGTGCCTTCACTATTCCTAAGTGTAGTTGTCCTACTGAACCAAAAGGGTTTCATCCTTTGATCTTATATTCAATGGGTTTTTTTCCATAGAAGCGATGTAGATGAACAAGAGCTCAAGCTTACAATAAATGAGGGGTTTTAATGATATAAAAAAGATGCATTTCAAAGGGATGGAGCTCATACTTATAATATTTACAATAAATAAGAAATGGGAAAGGAAATTTGAGGAAAGAGAAAATGTGGCACAATATTCCTCATGGGGGGACAAATTGAAATCTTTGACAAACTTGTCCATGTGCAAGATTCAAAAGGAAAGCCTTCACTTTAAACAACTCTATCCCACATGCTTCCATAATTGTGCATATCTTTCCCATGTGAAAGAGAAATAATGATTAAAACATGAAATCATTCACCCATAAGTCATCACATGCATCCAAGAGTGTTCTCAACAACCTTTTGACTTTTCCACTAACCACATCATGAAGCCATAAATAATTTCACCAAAATCCTTCCTTATGACTTTTCCACCAAAATTAAACCCATGTGATCAACAAAGTGATTATTTTTGTCTCCCAAGTGGAGTGGTATGCCCCAATCCAAGAACATCCTCTTGATCCCATGTGAAATTCTCCCATAGGCCATCGCACCTCATTCACAAACCACCTCTTCTATTGTATCTATTTCTCTAAATTTTGTCTATTTTAAATTTAAAGTAAAACAAAGAGAAGCATAGGGATAAGTGATTAGAAAGAACTCAGATTTAGTTTGTGCATCATATCCATACATTATGAGAACTTCTCTTTGGCTAGGGATGACTACATGAAAATAAGAAAACACTACCACAAGATGCTTGTTATAAGATAAATGAGTGGATTGCCAAGCTACGCGCTTGTTCTAAGAAGTGTGAAACTTCCCTAGAGATGAAAGTCTAGTTTTGAGAGGTAAAAGAATAATAAATAACTAAAAGAGAGGTAAAGAGAGAGTGAAAGAGAGATAATATTACCATTTTTAACAACCTATTTATAGTAGGGAGTGACATGGTGTAGGTGAGGTGTAATATTGGTGTTTTAGAAGTTATCTAGGTAGGTTTTAAAGAGTTTAGGAAATTGACAATCATTGACATTGGTAGGATAGTTACCAATATCAGTCAAGATGCTAAGGTCAGTAGGGAGGTGACCGATTTTGGTTAGGATGTTGATGTTGGTAGGGGCATTAATTATTTGAGATGTTGAAAAGGCTTTTTTGGGTCTAGGAAATGGTTTGGATCAGGTCAGAGAGGTTTAGAGAGTTAGGAAAGGGAGTTTATGGCTTGGTTAAGTTTGGTCAGAGGTTTGGTATGCATGTAAGGGGAAACAAGCAAGGAATCTTTGTAACTCCCTCACAAGAGTACAGTCAAAAGTGTGTAAAGTAGTGTAGGGTAAATATAAATAAATAGAAGAATAAGTATTTAAACAACCTACAGTATCAGTGATATACTTAGCTATGGTGGTAACTAAACAATAAATTCTAGGTTGATGTTTTCTATCCAAGAGTCCAAACCTAAATTCCTAAATAGAGAGAAGAAGTGGATGTTTTTGGTCCTTAAGAGCTCAGTTGTTGATGGTGATTGACTTATGCAGAATGATTGTAAGCCTGGATGTTGAAAATAGAATGCTAAGAGCTTAAATGAGAGTAAGAATTAATTTTGTTAATTTATGTTGACCTAATGTACAGGTTGGGGTTTAGCTTATATTTCTAATGTTAGTGATCCCACCGATGTTGATAGGTATCCCAACGATTTTGATTGTGCCTTGACCAATGTCGGTGGCCCTAAAATAGGTAAACATTTCTATATTTGGACTATTTTCTATTGTTGTGTGTGCCAAGTGTGACACCCATTATAAAATGGTAAAAATAGGAAATTAGGAAGGAAGTAGTTTTTTATGAATTTAGTTTGGGAGTGGGAATAAGTCTTGGGTAGTTAGGATGAGGGGACCAGGTCTTGAGGTGACTCATCAAGGGAGAATTGGTCATAGGGTGAGGTGGCCAAGTAAGGTGGCAATAGGGGTTTTTAATTAACTTAATTAATTATTTTAAATTAATAAAATGTGTGAGGGGTAAAAGTATGGGTCATGGAGATTAATTGTTATTATTAAAATGGATTTATGAGGGGTTTTGATAGAGGGAGTTACACATGTATGTGACATAATTTTGGTGTCTACAGTATCATCATTTGCATAACCTACAATGTCACTACTAATAGTGACATGTGAATAGTTGTAGTGAATAGTAATTTTGAATAGTAACCTCACTCCTAACCTCCTTGTACTCCTTGCTAAATTTTTCCCTAAAAGAACCACTGGATTCATCTTGATCCCCTGATTACAATGCCGCTAATTAAATTTCATTATAAAAATGCAAGCACACTCTAAGAAATTTGGAGCTTTCAATAAATATTATGAGATAAAAAGGGGACATTACTCATTCATGAGAATGCTTCAAGGGTTCATTTTAGTTTGTCTTATGTTATCTTGCACTTCCTTGTTGTCTTCTCTTGGTCATGTCAACCCTATTTGAAAGAATATAGAAGAGGAGAGTTATTTCATCTCCAATGGTTCTTATTGGGAAGTACAATTATGATTAAAGGCATTCTAAAATGGAACACTTGATCATACACAAAAATCATATTCCATTCCTATATATATGGATTACTGCACCCACTAATCTTGTTCAGCTCAATAAGTGGGATATTAATTGTGGTAAGGTTTTTACCACTCTATTACTACATGTTTCCATGGATATTCATTACCATGTGGAATATATAGAGAGTTCTTACTTTTTTTTAAGCATATTATAGATTCTTTTAAAAGATTCTACTATGACTTACATCACACCCCCTCCTCTTCCTATTATCTCTTACGTTACTATTGTACTCTCTCTCTCTTCCTACTTTTATTTCCTATGACAACACATTCATCATGGATAATGCTCTTACTTTTATAGATCCACCACTGTAGGATGAGATTTTATTTGACCTTAGTTTTCCTATTAAAAATACTACTTATGTCCCTATTCAAGATGTTTCTCTTCTAGATCCATCACAAGTTTGCACTTCAGAGGACTTTACTATTTACATTTTGAGTACACTTGTTGAGAGAATCGATGATTCATCTCTTCATGTGGATTTTCTTTCTTAAATTGGTGAGTCATGTTCCAAACTTCACATGGATATTATTTATATGAATATTCCATGTCATTATTCTAATTGGTCTAATTTAGTGGCATTACATCCATTTATTGCACATGATCTTGCTAGACCTATGTCATATATCTAATTTAGACCACATTCAAATATATTTGTATTGTTTCCTTCATCTTCCATTGTGGAATGGGTATACTATATGTACACACATCAAGTTCATCCTTACCAAAGGTAAGAAAAAATTTTCAATGTGGATGGATCTTTTCTAGTTTTCAAGTAAAAGATCTCGTCATCAACCTTTATCATCTTGAAATCTATACTTGGAGTACTAACTACTTGAGCATCATCATCTAGGGGGTCTTTTAGTTTCTTATTATTTTCTCTCTTTTTTTTTTTTTGGAGGGGAGGGATTTTTTTCCCAATGGGTTTTCTCCATTTGCTCCACTTTGTGAGAGATTGCTTTGTACTTGGGTACCTAATCAGGCCTAGTTATCATGACCTAATTATTCTACCCATCTAAGTTATGCTTTGGGGGGTGTTAGAGTAGGGTTTTCACCTCATATAGGTTTTACCTTCACTTGTATAATTCACATTGCTTAGGTGGATATTATGTCATTTAGGGTGATTTATGAGGTCATTTAGTTTCATACCAGATGTGTAAATTATGGTAAAATGGGTTGGTATGGATGGCTTGTCATTCACCAACCAATGTTGAATTATTTCTAGCACATGTATTTACTATTCATTTGGCAACTAGGCCATGTTCTCATTACCAAATGGATGTGTATTTTTTCCTCTTCTGAGCCTATTTAAGGACACATCCTCCTTTTTAATTTTTATAGAGTGAGAGTTATTACTCTTGGGTGAAATATGATGGATGGTTTATTCCAAGATTATACAATAAATATATTATTATTTTATTTCCTTTTAATAACCTTATCCAATTACTTGTCTCATATTCAGTGAATTGGTGCATTTGATTGATCTAGTGATCTTGGAAAACACTCTGACACACATTTTATGGATGATGATATTATAATTGCTATTATTGTCATTGAACTTGGGTTCTTACCATTTTTGTGTAGTTAAATTTTGAGAAAAATAGGTGATCAACAAAGATGAATATTTTAGGCACACTTAAAATTTGAATCTGCACTCTGCATACTCTCCTCTTATTATTGCCTAAAGCTCACAAACTTTGAACACAGTTTACACACATGCCATTAGTTTTGTGTTTTTGACAAGAGTGTAGAAATATTTTTTTGGGACACATAATGAAAATTGTGCATACACACACATAAATACTCAATCAAGGTATGAATTTGCACCAACTATCAACTTTGGGTATATATGGGGAACATCCATGCACAAGCTCACTTCTAAGGGACCTGATATTATGTAAGCATGAAGTCTCTCTACATAGGGCCCTTAGAGATCTATGAAATATGGGTTGAATTAAAGGTTCATCACATTTAGAAAACTCTGTGGGCCACTTGCCTACTAAGCAAGAATCTAATATCCTTTGAAGTGATCTATTGGACATGGAGTCATGCATCTAACATTTCTCATATCCTTGGTGGGTAATATATCTACAACATACTTGGTCCATCATTGAATAACTAAATTGATATTTTTCCTCCATAAATAAAAAATAAACAAACAACCACTTTGAATGGTGCTTAGAAGCAATGAATCCTAAACTAAAAAGAGCACTACGGACAAACTCTTGGAAGAAATAAAACTAATCTAAACAACATACATATGTAGAGCTTAGGGAAATTAAAACATTTAATCTAGTAGTTTATAAAAATATATGATATTAATGGAGATAGTGCTTGAGATGAATCCCATTGACTAGGATGAAAAAATCCTCTCCATTCAGATTTAAGAGTTAGAATGTGTTAAGTTGCTTTCAATTAACTATGGTGTATGGGTTGGTCCATATAACATCAAACTTAGTATGTTTCCTAGATTTTTCTTTGTCTACATCTCATTTGAGAACTAATTTCCCCTTTTAGAAACTTCTATCATTATATTTATTTCAAATGTCTTGTTTGTATGTGCTTACTAAAGCTCCATAGTGCACATGACTTGTGCCTTGATCTCTTCAAGTTCTATTACTTTAGCTAATATTAATATGAGGGTGTCTCTATTAATTAATTTTAATTGATGGGCTAGTTATAATGAAATTAAATCATGAGATGTAGTTAATCTTAATTCCTTCCCATAGACCAACATGAAGGGGGAATTTCCTAGCACCTTTTTTAGTATTATTCAATCTACCCAAAGATTTGTCTTGATCTTGGTATGTCAATATCATTGGTTATCCTCCATGGTACACTTGATGATTTGATTCAAAACTTTATTCATTAATTCAGTTAGGCCATTACCCTAAGGGTAGTAATTGGAGTAGGTACTCAAATTAATGTTATGCTCAACTACCCACCCATTAATTTTGGCTCCAAGGAAGGCCATTGTGTTTTTAAAGATAATGGTGGATGGAACAACATATATGGTTATAATACTCTCATAAAAGTCTATAATTGATACCTCATTATCTTATTTTAGAGATACTACCTCTATCTACCTTGTAAAGTAATCCAAGGATATGAGGATCCGTTTATGACCTATACATGATAGTAAATTTATCATGCCAATGAAGTCTAAGCCCCACTACATAAAGGGTTGATTAAATTATATTGGGCATAGGGGTAGGAATACTAGTTTCTAATTATATATAAATAAGGTATAGTTATTATAACTTTACACCCATGTGTGTATATCATAAAAGTGGTCTTTAATGGCCTTGTGATGGCCCATCATGGAATTTATTAAGAATATTTTCTACCTAATCATACACTATACATCTTAAGATAACTTTGTTGATGTCTCTTCTAAAAAGTACACCATCAAAATTAAAATAAGGAATGTATTTTAACCTTAAATTTATACACTAAGATTTATTCAAATGAGGTGGGTATGTGACACTCTGAAGGAAGGCCCTCATGTTCTTAGTCCATCTTGTTAGGGTGTATTGATATTCTGGTTGGTCTTTGTGCAACATGAGAGCTATGTATCCTTTAATTCTCACATTTTCTTCTAGTTTATTGCAATAGCATGGTGACTTGGATATCTACATCATACTCCATCACCTTTTTGATCCAACTGACTCTCTTTTTATTAATGTCCTTGCTAAGCAAAAACTCTTTTATAACTATGTGTACGACCATGTGTTAGATCCTATTGTGGAGAGTATGTGTCTCAACTTCTTAATCATCCTTATTATTATGAGGACATGTTTCTCCATAATGTTTAGTGAAGCTCATAATCTTTGAGCATTTAGCTAAATAAATTAATAAGATGATCCATATGATCATTATTCTACTGCACAAGATTGGTTGAGATGCCTTCAACCCTACCAAATGCATAAATGATGAAATTCTTACCATAATCTATGTTGATCAAGGTGGGAACTTGTGTGATAGCACACTTTATGGCCTCAAAACTAGTTTTGCCTAATGGGGTCCTATTAAATGCAACACCTTTCTTGATCATTGATGTGAGGAGCTTGGTTAGAGTAGAAAAGTTTAGTATAAACTTCATAATGAAATTTATCCTTCCTAAGAAGCTTTGAAGGATTTTTTTATGACTTGATAAAGGGAGGGATGAGATGTACTTGACTCATTATTGATCAATTATGAGTCCATATTTAGAGATGATGTTCCTAATAAAATTACCTTCATGGATACCAAACACACATGTACTTGGGTTCAGAGAGACCCCAAACTATGAACACCTATCAAAGACTTGCTCCAGAAGACCTAAGTGATATTCAGCATGCTTATGAAAAATAGTTATATCATCAAGTTAGAACAAGAATATTTTATTGATATGTCCCTTTAATTCCATACATATGGTTCTCTGGAAGGTCACTATTGCATTTTTCAATTTGAAATTTATCCTTTGATATGTGAAGGTGCCAAACATGGTGTTGAATGTAATCTTAAAGTTATAACACTCCTAGACAAGTATATGGTTGTAGCTTAAATAACCATATAGTATCAAGAATAATTTATTAATGTGACCATTTGTAGGATTTGATCCATTGGTGGGAGAGGATAGTGATCCTTGAGGGATGTATTATTCAAATCCCTAAACTCTACACATAGTTAGATTTCTCTACTCTTATTCTACACTAGGACTAGGTTGACCACCCATGAAGAGTGTTCTATTAGAAATATTATATCGACTTTGATGATTTTAAATATCTCTTTCCTCATTAAAGGCTTGAGTTTAGGATTGACTGGCCTTTACTTCTACTTGACTAGCTGTATTTTGGGGTCAAGCTCAATGGTATGTTAAACTAAGCATAGATCAAAACCCCTAAAGTATTTATAGCTCCATAAAAGATATCATCATACCTTCTACTAAGCTTGATGAGTATTTTGATTTTAGGTGGGAAGCATATTTTACCTACTTTTAAGACCTTGCCATCAAATATGCTCACCTATGTAAATATCTCTTCCTTGAATATCATGTTTCAATTTTCAACTTTGAGTTGTTCATTGGAGTTGAAGATACTTTCCATCATGACAAATCCCTTTATTAGTTTATCTCCCTTTAGTTGAATTATTTTCCCATCATATTGGGATTGAATTAGTGCTTGGTTCATGGTATTAAATTCTTATTCATCATACAAGAAGTTGACTATATTATCATCACTCTTGAACACTTGTCAGTTGTTTTTATTATTTGGGACTTCTAGTCTAACCATGATATTTACAATTTGTTTGGATTCTTTCCTTACATCATGTGGAATGTCATACTATGTAACTATGGTTGTGATTTTGTTAGTATCATTGTTACATTCCCCTAGTTTCAAATGTATATTGAAGGCAATGACTCCTTAGATCATATCCAATATTATGTGATTGTAATATTTTAGCAAGTTTTCTTGGACATATTCTATTCCCAGACCTATTTCACAACTTGTTCCTTATCTTTAAATGTTTGTACAAATTTGAATCTCTTTTTTTTATAATTAGAGACCATGAATCAGTGATCCATACTTAATAACATGTTTTATACATCTAAATTACAACCTAAATGCAGGGAAATATCTTTCCTTCTAAGGAGAGACCAATATAATACTAGCCCTAACACCAATTTTACTATAATAACCATCAAAATACAACTACCATATGCTTTTGGGATCCTCATATGCCTTCATAAGATCTAGCAATATGGGCTCTTTAAGAATGCAATATATCCCTAGTCTTATCTCCTTTATGATGTAATATGGGTTACACTCATAATCATCACATGCCAACTCATCAAGTAATTCATCTAAGAAATTTTCAAGGGGGATGGTAGCCTGAAAGAGGACTAGATTCTTCTCTTGATTGAACATTGCACAGTTTATTTCAACTAACTTGGGAGAGTACGAATTTATGTGGCTTCTAAATATAAGTTTTGACTTGATGGACACCTTGGTCCTATATCTAGTATGGAGTAGCATATGTAACCAATATTATGATAGATATCTACCCATATTGGTTTTGAAATACTAAGAGAGAAATATATAAAAGTAAGGGGAAGATTAATGACTATGATGTCATGTGTAATGGAAAGGCTCAAACATGTGTGAAAAGTGAGGCTTAGGTCCTTGATGATCACCATAGTCTTAATTGTCATGCCATCTAATTGGATGATGCCTTTGGAAATATGAGAATATGTTATCCCCAACATGTCTATTATTTTATTTATCATCATTAAACTACTCTCACCTAAGCCTATCATGCAATTATGTACTATATGTTTATTGATGATTATACAAATGTATATTAAATGTGGCTTGCTATTTATGCATCCTTCCTCTTACTTATATTGACATATGATCATAGAGATAATAGGTATAGCTTGTGATGTCTCACACACTCAAAAATTATTTAGATCTTCATGCAATAAATGCTTTTGAGAAGGAATAGTAAGAGTGACCATATTGTTACATTTAGGCTTCTCTTATTCATTTGATTGAATATGCTAAAGGGGGTTTAGGTCCCATTTTTATGTAATTTTTTAATAGTATCCCCTTATAACACCTATGCACTAGTCTAATAATGACTCTTTCTCTCTCTAGACATCCCATTCCATGCACATTAAAGGCTATGCAATTTTTTTAACTTAGGTATCTGCATCTTGGACTTGGTACATATAAGTTGAAGACACTAAGAACATGATTCCTCTACCATTAATCTCTTTATAAAGCTTGTGTTAAAATAAAATGTTTATTTCTTGAATTTGGCATTTCAATTTGATTTATGAAATCGAAGTCACCTTCCTACTAGTTTACAAGAATGTATTTATTTCATTTGTGTAGTTGTGTTAGAGTTTCCTCCCTTTATATAACTTTGACATTTGGTTGTGCCTGAGACTGTGACACATTTTATATAATGAGTGTTTTATTCAAGGTTATTTTGTATAGGTGGCCAGATTGTGTGGCTTATTATATAAAACACACAATTCATAGTCTTGCATAATGTTTTTCTACATAGGCATGAGGTCTATTGAAGTGTTAGAGGTATTTTTGTTTCACACATATAGTGGTCTATTATATGGAGATTGGTTCTAAATCTATATACCACCTTGATAGGGAGTTCTATTTAATTGATATGGTTAGTTGAAAGAATGATAAGGCTTGAAATATTATGATTTCTACCTTTTTATCACCACTAGTTGATTTCTAAATCTCTACAATAGTGATTTGATTTTGTATAGTTCAATTAAAGATTTAATTAATGGAATAGGAGAACTAGTTGAAATAGGGATGGGTGCTAGGGTTGGAATAAAAGGTGAGGCATGTTAACTTGTAGATGGGGGCTTAGGAAACAAGGGAATGGGGGGTTCGGGTGTAATCTTTCCATCATGAATAAAACATTTATATGCATGCACATAAAATTCATACGCATTAAGAAGTGAAAAACCTCCCATGGATTAGACCATTATAGCTACATCAATATTGAGAGCCTTCAAATAATAAAGGAATGTAGTATTTGAAGATGGCTTACATAAAAGTGGTATTTTATCCCAAACCCTCTGTAAATATTACATTGAAATAAACCATCATCTCGTGTGTGGATCACTTAATGGTGGTGAGCTACTCTATCAAAGACAAGTGGTCACTTCTATCTCTAAAATTTTTACATAGTCACTCTCCTAGCTCATCCCAGTTATGAATAGAATTTAGCCTCAAACCTTGATATCACTAGAGGTCCTTTCCTTTAAAGGATTAGGTAAGTATCCTAACTACTACATTGTCTTCTATGATGTGGTGAACTAAATAGATAGTTTTAACATCTTGAATATGTTCTATAGGGGAAGTTACATTCTCACTACTAAATAAGACAAGTTTTTAATAGATACAACTGAGATATCATCATATTGAGCTATAACCAAAGGACTATCCCCATTTAAGGTTAAAAATAGTTGGTTCCTCTAAGTAACCATGAAGAGTATGGGTAATAATACTCTTCTAGGTTGGGGAAAACTATAAAAAGGAGGGGTATACTAAGCTCTTAGGGGATCTTAGCTTGAATCATTGGTTCTCCTAACTAGAGACAATGATACTCTAAATCTTCTTATTCTATAGGGCATAAGAAGCTCAATAAAATGGAAATTGGTACCTTTTAATATAATCTTGTGTGTCTTGGCATATAGATAAAAGGATAATCTTTCATAACTAGAAATTCTTGGCTTTGTTAGGTGCTTTGTAGAGTGTCTTCAACATTTTTGACTAAGAATAACACTAAATTATTAGTTAAATCTTTATATTCATCCCACTAGGCATGATAGAAACTACTATCATTTGAAATGTGAACCCATGAATGTTTGAATATGCATGAGTGTTTTGTATTGAGTTAATAGTATAAGTGTTTGGTACAGGGCATGAAAGTGTACAATGTGAGGCATGGAAGTATTTAACTTACTTGCATGTGTGGAACATATATTGTCTCATCATAATGATGGTAATGTACCCAAGGTTTAGGACCCTTACACTCCTTGGGATGAACCTCTAGATTAGGAAAACTTCATTCTAATATGAGTGCATCTAATATAGGTCCAACATTCAGACCTAAAAATAGTAAAATGGAAATCTACCAATAATTATAAACCTAAATCTTTTAAAGGAAAAGGAAGGGATAAGGTAAGACATTTTCTGAAAGGGAAATGTGGTGATGCACCAAGAGTAGAGTAAGCACCTCACTCACTTATGGCACAATAAAACTAAATGGGATGAATGCATGACCTTTAAATTAGGTATCCAATGTATAATGTTTTCACACAGAGGTAAGGGATCACACTATAGTATTGAGAGGGATTACCAATGGTCCACAAATAATGACTATGTAGACCTTGTATATATAGAGTGTGACTTATAGAGGATTCTAATTCCATGTAAATATGTGAAAATAGGATGGAAATGAGAGGGGGAAACATCCATAGACAAATATTGATAACTTTAAATTCACACAAAACATAGAAAATGAAGATAAATTAGTCCAATTCACATTAATTTCAAGGCCTAAGCCAATATTAAAAACTTAAATTGGAAGATATTTGTTATACCAAGGAAATACCCCCTTATAAAATAAAAATATGAGCTTTTATAGGGTTTATCAAACTCTTGTGAAATAAATTTGCCACTTGGGGTGGTAGCTAGAAATTTGAATTTGAAGGCTAGTGCTCAGGGCTTTAGGTCGATAGAAAGACCAACTCACCACACAAAATTCACTAAGAGATATCCTCCTTAAATTTTTTCTAAAAATATGAATCTAGAAATGGTTGAAAGGATTCTCATGGATCCATATGTGTATCTATAAATTAAGGATATGCTTAGGTAGCCAAGGGAAGTGTGTGGCCATGCTCTACTATCTAATATTTGCCTTTGCATTTAACTTATTCTGATGCAGCTTCATTCATCATCAAATTACTTCCACCTTTTGATCCATATGGGCTCACTTGATGACACAAAAAATACATTGCCTCCTTTAAATTCTACCATGTCATCTTATGTGAATTATTTAAATAAGAACCCTACACCCTTAAGAATTATCTTCACACTAGATAGTGTGCACTTGGGACCTTGCTAGGTTTTGTATATATGGCACACTTGCACATAGAGAGCTTGTGTGGGAAGAGGGAACATGCCCTTATTTAGTATATATATCTTGATTAATCTTTGTACTTTTTAATTCATTCATTTAAGTGAACACTCACTTCACACCTTGATCTATAAATACTTTAATACTTTGTTTTGTTATACATGAAGAGTGTATACTAAAGACTAAATAATAGGATGAGTGTTGATCTGTAAAATGGAAGGTGAATAGTATATAGATGATGAGATTTTAGGTACTAACTACTATGATCAAGCTCAGGTTATTAACATTTTAGCATGGCAATATTTTGATAAAAAGGTGAATGAAAGATGGATGAATATTTTGGGGGTTCTCTTAAAATTTAAATATATGCTTTGTGTACTCCTCTCTTATTACTACATAAATCATGATAACATTCTACACATAGTTTACAAACATGCCTTTAGTTCTACATTTTTCACAAGAGTGTAAAAATATTCATGTGAGGTGTGAAACAAAGCTTGTGCATAGATGCATATGGTTACTCGACCAAGGTGAAGATCTGTGTCAACTATCAACATTGGGAATTTATGGGGAACACCCACATGAGAGATCACTTCTAAGGGACATAATACTATGTAAGTATGAAGGCTCCATGTGTAAGGCCCTTTGAGCTCTACGTAGGCTAGGGTGACCTGAAGGGTCCAAAAAATGTGTGTGAATTATATTTCAAACCTTCATACCAATACTTTCTCAACCAAAACTTCTACCATTTTTCCTTGATCCCCTTTGTGACATTTTTTAGGCCTCTTTGACATTGCTTTTCTTCCTTTGATTACAAATTTGTCTTGTTTTCTATTTCCCTCTACACAACTTCCTCACTGTACCCACCATTGAGATATTATTTTATTGGATACCTCTCATGTCCTTAAACCCCTTCATGTTTCATCATTCAATGGTGATTAATGTTAATGGTGGGATTCATGGTAACCCAAGACGTATAATCATCACTTAGACTTTTGATAATTGTTAGGGCCATGTGATTATGTAGTTGGTTTATTCTTAACCATTCAATCTAATAATTTGGTTGAGTATCATGTAATAACTATATATTTAACTAATTGTTATGACATAGGCATGTATTATATGTAGTTGTTATCTAACTCACTATTGGTCATTTCCCAACTCAACAGGGATTTGAATGCCTTAAACATTGATTTTCTCCCCCTCTTTAAGGTGGAATGAAAATTTCTTATTTATTTCAATGGAATTCCATCTTACCCAAATCCCTTGATTGGATAATAATAGAGGATAAACTTGGGTGAATTACATCTTAGGCCATGAACTCATTCTTTTTCCCCTTGTAGGTGTTGGAGCAAGCACTTGGAGTTACACTCTCTAGATCATGATCTCTAAGATTTCATCTACTCTCATTTATCACAAGTTAGTAAGTGGATTATTTTATATTATTCTCAAATTATATATGGTTTATAGTTAATTTGAATCATTTTTGATATAGTCATGTTTAGGGGTTTTATTTAAGAGATTCCTTCTATTACATAGCTCACATTTACCCAATGTAAATTGACATAAAATAACATAATTTTGTTACTTTGAAGATATATTACACAACATCCAACCAATTTCCAATGATAAAACCTTAAAAAAAATACAACTCCACAAATGCTTGTAGGATTACAAACAAAAAACTAATGTCATAGCTTTAGTTAAATGACTCAACTCTAATAGACCATCATATATCTATTCACAAATATCTATCTCACTACTTCAATATATTTATGAACTATTTCCACAAATCTAAAATTAAATGCCATTTCAAATGAAGAGGATTTATTTATATAGATACATAATCCATCCATTTATATTGAATAATTTCAACAACCCATTAATGCCAAAAATATTAAATGCTCTTAACACATCAAGATGCACTATAATCATAAAATTATTATACATCTTGATGGTAATACATACCAAAATAACACATCACATAATTAATGCACCATAACACATCATGGACCCCTTTACATATTCCCAATTTCATCACAAGACTCATCCCAAACATGTTACAACTTATCCATGCAAAGTGTCAAAATGACTAGCATTAATCTCAAATAAGTCTGAAATAAATATATTAAGAACAAAGATATAAAATTGAATTTATTGAAAATATGTAAAATATTGAAACCATATGATCAATTCAGGTTATTATATACACCTAAATTTTACATGATGCAAATGTTTTGTGATATCTAATGATAATTCAAGGATTTACATAAATAAAACATTCTAATAATTGTTCTTCTCCAAATTCCCTACATTTTTCCTTTTTCATGGCATTGTTTATTTATCACAAAATAAATTCTAAGCTTTTGCTTCAAAATTATAAGTCTTTATGTAGCATGACAAAATTGTTGTGGAAGTTATGAAAGTGTCACAACAATTTTGAAAATTTCCCTAGTGGTTTCCAAAATACCCTTGCAGTAATAAAACAATCCTAGTGGTTCTGCTAACCCCTATGATAGTTGTATAACTACCACATGCATAAAATAGTAGTTTCACCATTGTTTCATGTGCTTTTAAACTCACTCCCAAGACACATGTTTTTCATGATTTTGAACATATTTTTAATCCCTTTATATTTCACTTATATTCCTAATGTACCAATACACTCATAATAATGTTCAATTCAATTTTATATACCTTTAAGTTAAATATAATAATCTCTTAGTCATCTTTAATTAACTCCCACATGCAACTTCTTCTCCTTCCATACATATAACTCATTTTTCCTTGATTTTTAAATATAAATATTGAATTAAGATTTGAACATACAAGTTTTAAAGATCCACATTCTACCTTTCTAGATTTTTAATAACTTATCCCAAGATCCTTATTAATCTTTTGGTCACCCATGAGAATAAGAGGAAAAAACCCACAAGTTTACAACATAGCACTTTATTATTCATGAGTAACAAGTGATTGTTAAATTGTCTCTTTATTAAATTTACAGTTTTTCCTCCATCATATTTGTGTTTCCTCTTGTTAGATATTTCCAAAGTCATTTATTTAAAAATATACATTTAGCTAGCATCTTGGGGATCCATTGATCTGACCAAACTCTTTTTCTTTTTTTGTCATCTACTTTTGTCAAGTTGGAGGATTTAATTTATTATTTATTTTTTTAATTAGTTTGTTTATTATTTTATATTTTACTATTTTTATTATATTATTTTTTATTCAAAAAATATACATAAAATCTTCAAAAATCATTCATCTTTCTCATCATCTTTGCATTGAAAAGTTTTTTAATCATTTTTAATTGCATCCAAACAAAGTAGATGTAAAATAATAACAATTACATATTAGATCAAATGTATATAGGTTAAAAAAACATTAATTACAACCAACAAAAACTTTCAATTTTTTTTTTAATCACATAAAATCTCACACAACAACACAAACAAACAACTCTTACATGTACTTGCATACAAAACTAGAAAACCCAAAGAGGGAATTCACATTTAGAATTGTTTTTTCCTCTTACATATTTGGAAAATTCATCTAAAAACATAGATCAGAACATAAATCATAATTCATTTATTTTTTATTTAATTAATTTTTATATAAATTTCATAATAAAATAAAATGAAAAAAATCACATTTAGCTTTGCACTCACAAACTAAGTCTAAGAAATTCAGAAATTGCATTATACATATACAAATTGTGAACTATAGATTTAGTTTTCTGTTAGCATATTAAAATTTCAAATACATTATTATTTCATCTAATTCATGTTAAAAAAACAAATTTAAACATTCTTTTAAAAAACATAGATAAATTTGTGTACTCTTTAATTTAGAAAAAGGAACAAAAATCAACAACTTCATAACTTAATTTAATTTCAAATTTGTTAGTATTGCATGCATAAATATTCCAAAAAAAGAACATAAATAAAATATTTTACAATCATTTATTTTATTACTTTAATTTCCATCCATACCATAGTTTCCTTTTCATTCGAAAATCCTTATCCAAATGCCAACAAGCCCAACGAAGCATTATAAAACAAAACACCTAACTTCAAAATCAGCAAGCACACATTTGGATTTAAAAAAAAAATCAGATATACGCTTCAAAAAATCCAGAAAAAACCTAAAAATAAATGCTTTTATTACTTCATAATATATTTTTTCCTCATTCTTGAATGATGTTTCATAAACAAACTCATTTGCATAGAGTAGTAATGTTTCCAAGAGTACTAACCCCCATGTTGATAAGTAATATCCAAAGTAACATACACTCAAAGATTTGTATAAAATTATTTAACTCTAATACTCTTCCTAACCTCATAATTATTCATTTATATTCTCTTCATGAGTAAACCCAAAAAAAAAATCCTAACTAGTAATATAAATCCATCTCCTTGCCCACCAAAACCAAAAATTAAAATTTGATTATTTTCCTTTTATCCTCGAGTCTAGCCTCATCATATTTCACTTGCTTTATGGATGAATTATTTTGTAAAATAATAATGTGGTAGAGAAAACTAAATTCTCAGAGTCCTTCAACCTAATCTCGACCAATTTCCAAAACCTAGTGTAAATCAAGAGCTTCACTACCTTGTCTTTTTCAATTCTAGAGATTCTTGGAATGTTATCACATCTCAATTGATTTCCTTTAATGATAATTATGATGTAGCTTAACTATTATGGTATAGACATGAAAAAAAAATTCCACCCACTACTAAAATCCTTGTGTAAGTAACCTAACCTACCGAACTAGCTCTCCCATCTCTTCCCATCCAAATTCCTCAACCAAACTGACCAAAACAACCTAACCAATACATCACCAATCACATCATATTTTCATTGGATCTCTCAACCATACCTAGAAAATTTTGTGCACATGAATTTTAGTGTCTCTTTTCACATGTAAAATATGGTAAACCTGATGTGAAATGATTATCCTTTTATGTTTCTCTTTTCATTTCTTTCCAACATCCTTCTCTCCTCTTCCATATATTATATGGGTATAAATATACCTCTTGAATATGTTTGGACAATATTTTGATAGGAATTATGACTTTGAATCCTATATAAAATTATGCAACCTCCAAGTGAATTTTATTTATTAAGCTATAAAAATAACTCTAATCAATACATGAAGAACTAATCTTCATTTCATCACTCTTATTTTATCTTGAAAACCAAATATCGTGTAGTAAATTAAGAGTTACGGGACCCCGAACAACCCAATAGCTATTATTGTGACTAAAATGGAATTAATCTTACCATTGGAGAGGTTATTTACTCTTAAATTGTTACTAGACATCACATTAGTCTACAAAGCCCTAAAACCAAAAGGATGACAAGGTTTGATCAATATGTTGATAGGATAGGCCTCTTAGAAGATGGATTTTGTATATTAAAACTACATCCACCTCCTTTAAACATTAACTAAAACATCCTCATACCATCTTATAAACCTATGATGACTCTTCCTAAGCCATCTAACATGAATTAATTTATGGGTAAGTTCATAGAGTTGGGAGATAATTTCATGGAAAAATATCATAAAACGTATGAGTTATAGACATTATGTGTGCATTTAATGTCCATAACATGTTATTTTAAATTATTTTTAGGATTATTGAACCTAAATGTGTATGCATTATAATGCATACACATTTTATTTAGTAAAGAAAATGTGTAGCATTATAGCACATACATGTTATTTTCACATTGCATAAAAAAAGAACAAAATATATATTAGAAGGGGTTTTGTTTTGTGAACATAGCACATATGCTCTTATATCGTTATGTGTTACTTTCACATTGCATAAAAAAAATGTATTGAAATGGGAAAATGGTTTACTAAAATAAATGTTAGGTATAAGGAAAATAAGTTTATATTTATAAATGTAAACTTATATTCCTTATACTTTAAATTTATTTTAGTAAATATAATAAATTAGTGTTAGTCTAAATCTGATAGAGTTGGTCTCATAACTAAATGCCTTACGATGTGGGAGATAGTTTTTCAAAATCTAATATGGTCAATACTTAGACATTTTTTGGGTTTTAGTATTGAACTTATGGATTTTAGAGCATAACTTTTGTAATTTATGTTTACTTTTTGTAAATATATAGTCATTTTGTAGGTTTTTGTGCCTACTATATTTCTTAATGGAATTTATGGGAGTCTTAGGTTTGTCAAAATTAAAGTTTAAAAACCACTCAATTTAAATTAAATCCAAAGTGGTGTGATTTGGATAATGTAGATCACATTTATGACTTTCACACATCAAACAAATACTATTTTAATTTCACTTGCTCATAGTCCCCTCCCATCCCTAATCACTTTATCCTTATATCTTATCATCCTAAATCACTACTTACTTTCCCCTCATCATCCTAAATCACTCACTCATTAACCCTCATTATCTATCATCATCTCTAATCATTGCCTCATCATCCCTAATCCCTCCTTCATTGACCCTCACCATCCCTCATCATACCTAATCATTGATTCATCATCCCTCATCATCCCTAATCACTCCCTCCTCATCCCTCCTCATCCTTAATCACTAATTCATCATCCATAATCACTCATTCATTGACCCTCACCATCCCTCATCATTCTTAATCACTTATTCATTATCCCTCTCATCCCTAATAATTCCCTCCTTGTCATTCATCATCCCTAATCACTCCTCATTGACCCTCACCATCCCTCATCATCCCTAATCACTGCAGTATCCACCATCACCATCCCTAATGTCTCCTTCATTATCCATCATCATCTCTACTCACTCCCTCCTCATCCTTAATACACCATTCAATACATTATTGGTGGGTGCAGTAGCTTCTCACTTATTCCTGATGGACTTATGTTATAACTAAAAAATTTACTCACTCAAATAAGGCCCAAAAAAACTCTTTTTTCACTCATCCTCCTTCATTCAAATAAATAACTCAACTTGATATCATCTAATTATTTAGTGGAATTCAAATGTATATCTAGATACCCATGCCCAAACCATGGAGAGATTTTGTATCCAAATCCCTAGATTAGAATAAATAGGTAGTAAATCAAACAAAGGATGGGGTAAAATTGTATTACTTGTGTGTGTGTGGGGGGGGGGTGTGGTAATTTAAGTTTTTAACCCTAATTTGGTTTAAACAATCCTTACTTGGGTAGATAGGGTAAAAAGGTGAATATCAGATCTATAATAAGTCAATTAAATGCTAAGCTTAGATATATCATATGTTAAATTTATTAAACTAAGATAGCTATTAATAGAAATTATAACTACTCTAGATATAAAAATGACCTAAAAGAGAGTACTTATTTGGTTATGATGATAATATAGTGCTACATATGGTACATATAGAAATTAGGTAGGAAGATAATTTTGGATCAATTTTTTAGATTATGGATCTATTTCCTCTCTCTATATATACATTTATGTCATCTTAGGATAGCTACATCAATGCTAGTGTCTTGTATCAAATATATGCTCAAATAGGATATGACCAACTAGATTCTTATAGGTTATGATTTTCCTTCACTTTGGTGCATTTATATCTTGTTCATGGATTGTTATCCCTATTGAAATGGGAAAACCCTAGCTTTCCATATTCAATGTGACCTTTGGGAAAAATGGTTTAGTGGGAACATGGTGTCAAGATAACCCATAATGACCCTAATGTTAAAGGGAACTACTTACATAGACATTAATTTAGAAGAGGGAGTTAGACTCATGTAGTTTTCCCATATGTGTTGGCTTGTGTGTGAAGAATACAATGTGTAAATCAAGTAAAATAGTGACCTAGCTTGTAACTTGGAAAATATAACCTTATGACTTCTTATTTAGTAATTTAGACTTATAGTTAGGTTTTTCCTTTGACTGATATTAGAATGGGATAGAATAAGAAAGATTTTGGTAACTTGAGTGCTTCTTGAGTGTTTTTTTTGGTTTGATTTCTAAATGAGGAATCAATGAGGGATGATATTATATTTATACCAATCTTATCAGTTAATAACTCACATTAAATCACTTAATATAACCATTATAATAGTTTTCATTTGTAAATTGGATAACTTTATGACACTGGACACTTATGTCAGCATTGTATAGTGACATCAATACTATTCTATGTCTGAAACGTTAATGTCTAAGTAGAAGGAGAGCATGCATAAGTTTAGAACTTGAAGAGGTGTAAGATAAGTATGTTTTAATCATTATAGGTAAGATGGGATGTTTATGTCATCAATTTAAGGCTAGTAAAACTAAGAGATAGGCCAAGGGGCATAAGATAAAGTGGATGTGAGGTTTTTAGAAGTAAGGAATGTGTAGAACTAAGAGGAATAACAAGGTTTTAAGTTGTATAAGTATACAAAACTAAGGTGATACATAATCACAAAATATCATCTACATTTCTCTCCCTTTAATCTAGTACTAAAATTACTAGTTTAATGGAAAGGAATTATTATTTGGGTGTGTATGCACACCTTGTCTTTACTTGAGTTGAATTTGAATACTTTGTTTGAGTTAAATTTGAATGTTTTCATTGTTTATTGACTTACAACCAAGAGCATGTTATAGTGTATAATCAATGTATATAATCTAAGTCAAAATTATTTGAAATAGATTGAAATTGAAAGAGCAAGGTTTAGGAGTACACATGTGTGTTGATGTAACCACCTTGCCTATTAGCAGGTTATTTTTAAAAAATATGTATCATTATATAACTCTAAAATTGAGATTATGATAAATGTAGATAAATATTTAAATTGCATATATCCAAGGAGATAGAGAGAGAGGTTAGAAGGAACATCCCCCCAACACTAGATAAAAAGTGAGTTTCCACCTTGCAATTGAGATTAACAAAATCATGCAATCCAGTGATACCTATAACCTAGTGAGTTTGGATGATCAATTCCAAACTAAAAATTTATAAAGAATGAGTGATTTAATCACCCTATCCATACCAAAATTTTAACTAAATATTGTAGTAGATTAGATTTCTAAAGTCTGTAAAATTTCATGGGGTATTAGTATGTGCAATAATTTTATAGTTTGAGATTAATTTAGATTTTACAATATTAGGCACATGTTACATAACATATTCACCTTAGACATGTATCATGATAAAACTATGTGTAACAATGGTACCATCTATAAAATTTTACAACAAATGTGTATCTAAATCATATAATTTTGTGCTTTGGATAATTTATAAAACTCTATAAGTGTGGAGGACATGATTCCAAAGCATTCCCCCAATATATATGGTGAATTATGAAAATGATATAAGTGCCAAGTTGATGACATATTTCCAAAACATTCCCCTATTATAAACTAGATATGTTGAATACTGAGTAGGTGTAGATAACACGATTCAAAAGCATGCCCTCACTTAATTTGTGAATTGATATAACCACTATATTGAATGAATGTATAGAACAGGTTTCCAAAACATGCCCCCACTGTATTTGAAAACTATCAAATTATGGAAGCTATTTCCATATGACGTGCCCACATAGAATTTAAAAATTGGTATAAGTAAAAAAATGGAATAAATGTGGTTAACATGCTTCCATAGTATGCCCCCACTATAATTTATAAATTTTGAATGTGTGGAATTCATGTCCATATGACATGCCCCCACTGATATTTGATAACTATGCAAAGTGTAGAGAACATACTTTCTGAGCATACCCCCACTAATATGCCCCCCTTGAGGTGAGGAAAAAATGGTACTTCAAAGTTGCCTCACCTCAAAATGGTAAGACAATTGTAAAATATGTAAATTTAACCATGTACCATATATAAGGAAACATGTCGAGGTAAATGTATCATTAAATCACATAGAACCAATGTGATCATATGTAGGCCTAATATGCATGATAAATATCATGGAAACATATAGATAGTAATAGCACAAGCTCAACAAGCAAATAATAACACACACAAGAGCACTAACATTAAGTTAAACATTGATGGTCCAAGGAGACCACAAACAAGGGGAATATTCAAATGCCACAAAATTGAATGGACATGACTTAGTCAAATGTCCACAAAATCAAGGAATGACATATTCAAATGTCCATATAATAATAAATGACATATTAAAATATCCAATAATTCAATGAAATATTCAAATTTCAAATAAATAAAACATAGGCACCATGGTTGCATATAACATAACATATTCAAATGTTTAAAAAGGTAAGACAATAGTAGGACAAAAAACTCAAGGGAATGTATAAAGGAAAATCATAAGCAACCAACATTAACATGTCATAATGACCCATGAATCAAATGTGTTAGTAAAAATTTCAAGTAAATAACATATCAAGTACACTTTGTAATGTAAAATGATGACTAATACACACATATAAGTACATATGTAATCTAAAACATGATAATGTAGAGTGATCACAAAATCATATAACTACTGTTTATCTAGATCATAGAAGATGGAAGCCCCAATGTCCTAGTTATGTCAGTAGAGGGAAATCCCAACACCCATAAGTGTAACATGTATCTATGTATGACTGCATATGTGTATTTAGGAATAAATGATATGTTATTACTCAACATGAAACTAACAAATAGATGTCAAAGAGACAATAAAATATGTAGGTGCCAAAAATGTTTTTGGATTTTTGAAAGTTTTTTATTTGATTTTTTTTGTGTTTATGGTATGTTGGACATAGAATGGAGTTTGATAAAACCACAAAGTATATAAGATAAACATGTGTTTTAAGTGTTTAATTTTGTCTTTTGTTTATTTTTGTACTTATTCAACCTTGAAAGTCTAATCAAATAATTAGAAAATGCAAAGAGTCTCTTAACTTGTTTCTAGAAAGGTTGGAAGGTGAAGAGATAGTAAGAATATAAAAGACTATAAATAGTACTTCTATGTAATATAATTTGGTTCAATGTGCTGATAGAGATTAATATAAACTATCATGTTATATTTTTCCCATATTTTTTTTATGTATGATGTATGCGCAATCTAGTACCCTGTTTTACTTTATTTTATAATCTGATGCAATATGAATTATGGTCTTGTTCTATTATATAGATTTTGTAACCTTATTTCATTATAATTCAATATGTTTATGTGTTATTTATTAAAAAAAAAATCTATTTCACATATTTTGCTTTCCATTATGCAAGTTATCCCTATAATTAACATGTTTTGGTGAAACTCTAAGAACCTCTGCTAACAATGGTGTCGTGAGTATGGAGCCAAATTGGATGAACTTTGATGAGATGATTCCCAAGGAAAAGAGATATATAATTATGGATAGATGAGATAATTAATAACTTTTCATAGGAATCAGTGTGAAGAGTCAAAAAAACCATAGAGGAGATTTTCTAAGAACATGTTTATGTTGAAATTTATTACATTTTTTGGGTGTGAATTATCTAGATTATTAGCTACATGGCTAGCCAAATTAGAATACTATTAATATAGATAGATAAGAATAGAATTTATAAATTGGACGGAGGATAAGATAGAGAGACTACATAGTCTAGATACTGACCGGTGTAAGGTATTATATTACTAGATAAACACTTTGATCGATGGCTATATCACAGAGTTTGTAGTACAAGGATACATAGCTTTTGAGATTGTGTAAGATTGATTTATTTGAGAAATTAGATAGAAGTTTTTTAAATTAATACCCTTATTGATCAAAATTTTGGTTGTGTAAAATGCCTTGACACCTACTCTAGCCAACATGGAGTAGTGACTTTGGGTACTATGGGGGTGTGTGCATGAGAAAGTGGATGATGAAGAACTGGATAAGAAGAACTTGAACTTAATTCAAGAAAATTGAAGGTGAAAATAAAATTATGGGACCTAAGAGAGAGATAGTACAACAAATAATATGTAATATGAAAATTGACCCTAAAGTAACTACAAGTAGGACTAGAAGTAAAGTAGAATTTTCTAGAGCTAGAGAATTTCAAGGCAAATATGTTGGACAGGAAAGGTTGTTGGAAGAAGGTGTGAAGGTTTTTGAAAGAGAATATTATGATAAATATGAGGAAAATCTATATGATAAAGAGGATGATGGAAGAAGAGATGCTAAACTAGAGAAATTAATAAATAGAGATAGGTCGTAGTTAAAGGAGGGGCTTTTCAATGGAACCAAGAAGGAAAGTTTTTATGAAGACGTTAAATTTGAAGTATTAATATTATAGGTTCAAGTTCAAAGCAATAATAATATGTAAATAATCTTCATTAATTTCAAGAGTGTGCATCTCCCAATCCCACTTTATTTATAGATAAAATAAAAAGTTTAAAGAGAAAAGCTGACTTAAGCTGGTTTGATTCCTTTACTAATAAGTTTGGAAGGCTTAGTATAGAAACCAAATGGTTATTACAAATAAAATATATATAGGAGGTAGAATTGTTAGTTACTTCCAAAAATAATAGTGCAAAGTAATTTATAATCATAGTAACCACTATACAGTCACTTAACTATGCAATGAGAAATGTGTAAACACTACCAGTTATAGTTACTAGTATTCAGACACTTGTAACAACAACTAATTATCCTTTGAATATGGCACTTCATATAGGTATATATTTACCCTTAATTTCATATGATGGATCTTTATATCCAAAATAGTACATATTCACATGCAAGATGAAATAGGTCATAAAAGGGGTTACATCAAATGATGTGAATAAATGTGAACTCGTAGGAACTTTAGGATGATGTTATTTATAGTTAATTTGAAAAATAAATGTCAATAACCTAAAATTAAAACAAGTCAAATATTTTTGATATTAGAATTCAAATTAATATAATGTTATGGTTAGGTGATCCAATATCTAAAGGATATTTGACATAAATCATAAGAAATGGTTGGAAAGTGTGATCATAGGTTCACTGATGTCATGAATAAAATTGATTTTATTATTGAAGATAAAGATAAAACCACTTAGTGTATAGAAGTTTTACAGCCCAAAATAAGGTTTTATATTGTGCAAATTTAATTCTCCACCAAATTTGATGCTCGATCTACTTCCCTCATGGTTGAGCAGATAGAAGACTATGCAAATTTTCCATTAACAAGATCAAAAGTAGAAGCTAAGATTGATGCTTTCATGAGAATGATGAATGAAATGAATGAAAATGACAAGATTAAATTAGTATACGGTTCATATAGTGTGGTCATAAGGGACATCATAGGAATGATTTCCTAACAATTAAAATAGAATTTTGTGAACTTTGTAGTAGGCTAGTGGGACATCATACATCTAAATGCCATCTCCTTCAGCAATATATTCAAAAATCACATAGCATATATTAGAATTTTTATAAATCTAAAAATCATGATGAGAGTAGTTGCCACACATTGTATGAGCTAAAGCAAAATATAATCAAGTACGTCTTCATAGCTACAACCCAATAGATACCCATTACAAAATAAGCAATTTTAGGACCAAATGTGGAGATTACCAATGTGACTCAAGACATTCTGAGATGAGTTCCTTCATCACCATAATATTAGATGCCATCATCACCATAGTATGAGGCTAAAATGCCTACCTATATGGAATACTAGATCATGTCCACATTATATCAATATTATGGTCAATATGTACAACTATGGAATAATATGAATCTTGAACAATAATAGGAAAATTGGACCCCAAGATCTCATTAGCATTAATATGGAGGATATGATGCGCAAATAAATTATGAGGGAGGATATCAATAGAATATAGGAGGATATAGAAGAGGATATTAAGGATGATATCATGGTAGATATCAAGGAGGTTGCAATAATGATAATCAACAAAATCAGCCACTGGCATAATGTTATCTATGCAGTGCATATAATCATTATGTAAAGAACTATCCCAAAAATCATAAAGTAAAGTTTATTATATATATTTAATGATCAAAGGTTAACATCAAATGGAAGACTACCCAGTTCTATAAAAACAAAAAAAGGAGAAGTTAGTGCACAATGTAAACATGATTAATGCCCATCCAAAGGAAAATGAACTTGTACAAGCCATCACAAGGGAAAAAAAGGGATGAAAAATGGTTACCTCTATTAGATATTGCTCAAGATATAGATATTATAAAAGTATAGTAGGATAAATATATTGACCCTATAATTGAAAAGAATTTAATGCATTAAGTTGTGTAGGTATTACAAGAAATACAATAAAAAATAGCTTCTGATGAGGATAATATTGCTATTGATGCTCAAATGTATGGGCATATTATTAAGATATTGAAAAAATGGCATTATAGCCTATTGGAGAGATCTAATGAAACTACTCAACACATTAGATAATGAGTAATATCCTTGAATATCATGAACCTCCTTCACAATATTTTGGAGTGTACATAACAAGGATAGAAAATGGTTGACAAAGTAGTTTGGTACATCAAGACCAAGAAGCCTTGGGATGGGGATTCATGACTAGACATCAAATTAACTAGATATGAAATTCCAAATTTAGTATTTGACTTTTTTAGTACCATTTATATGATTCCTCACTCCACAAGGGAAGTCATTGGCTAACCAAAACTTTGTTACAGTTTAGTAACATTAAGTTTAGTGGATTACGACAGAGTCAAACCTATTGGTTGAATAGAGTATGTTGAAATTAAGGTAGATGAACTTATCTTACAAGGGGACTTCAAGGTCATTGACATAAAGATAGTAGAGCCCCATTACCCTACCTTAATTAGTAATAAATAGGCCTAAAATGGCCAAATGACTATTAACACTATGTGAAATTAGTTATAAGTTCATTAGAAAGATAAAATAGTAGTCATGCCTCTAAACAAATCTGAATAAAATCCATATATCAATCCTAATCAGTAAAAAATGGGCCTAAAATGGCCAAATGACTATTAAAACTATGTGCAATTAGTTATAAGTGCATCAAAAAGATAAAATAGTAGTCATGCCTCTAAACAAATCTAAACAAAAGCCATATATTAGCTCAATAACATTGATTTTAGTGGATTACAGTAGAGTTGAACTTATTGGCTGAATAGAGTATGTTGAAATTAATGTAGATGAACTTAGTTTGTGAGGGGATTTCAAGGTTATTGACATGAATATATCATATCCCCATTACCCTACCTTAATTATTAATAAATGGGACTACAACGGCCAAATGACTATTAACACTATGTGTAATCAGTTATAACTGCATCAGAAAGATAAAATAGTTGTCATGCCTATAAACAAATCCAAACAAAATCCATATATCATTCTTAAGGAACCAACATCTCCTTATGATTATAGGGATAATAGTTGGTTCAATATGGGGACAAATGAAAGGTAAACTAGGGTGCAGACTATTGAATGTCAGAAGTGGAAGCCCGATATTACACAAGAGGAATAACTAATGGTATTTAAACCATTTATCACAAAGTCATCAGTCAAATAGGTTCAAATTGAAAAATGTGTTTCTCCTTTATTATGTTCCCCAATAAGATCCAAGGTAGACATTTTATATAATAACAATGCAACTATGATGGATTACATTGAACCTATCCCTGAAGGAATCCTACCTTGGGTTTTAACCTCAGCCATAATGGTGACTCAAATGCACATATCCTAAATTATTCCCATATAAACCATGAGTTGAGACATTTGTGCATGGTTTTCACTATAAAATGCCAAATACCTCAATATTTTATGACTATGGATCTTAGTACATTCATCATTAGGATCAAACACCATGTATTAAAGGTAGAATAATGAGTCATTACACTCATCTATTCACTAAAATTATTTTCTACAACATGGTGGGCTATGCATATAAACACATATATGCATTGAGAGGATGCCTATAAAATATTGCATGCAAGGTTTTAGCTACTAGCCAGTATTAAATAAAAATGTCCCTTATTTTAAGAAGAAAAATACCTCAAAGTGCACATTCATCAATGTATAGACATATGGACTATATAGGGAGTAGAGCCTCAATATTGAGTACACATATTTAGTCATGCTCTTGCACCTCTTCTTATATCCTCATACATGCATCAAGAACATAGAAGATAAACTAAACCCTAGCTATAATTTTAGTAGGATTTTATCCAAACTTTTGTATTTGAAGATTATAATCCTATAGTATAGAATTCCCTATAAAACATCAAAAAAAGATATGCTATGGATGTGTAAAATATTTAATAAATGTTGCTTAATCATATTTTCATTGAGAAGATGTGAAGGATATGGCTTTAACACTATGAGATTACAAAGCTAATAAAAAATAATATCTCTATATTTATCCCTTTGATATAATAATCAATGATTTGATGGAGTCCAGTTGTAGCAATAGTGATGGAGATCTTGATTTAGAAGGGCTATTTGAACTATAGCATGAAAAGGAGCCTAAAATATTACAAAGCATAAAGAATGTCAAAGAAGAGAAGTTATGTAATATTACCATCCCATAATGGGAAGGAAAATGTATTTTATAATATATTATGCCTAATGGATTAGTTAAAATATATCAAGAACCATTAGAGAAGATGCAATGAAATATTGGAATAGAAGCATCCCTAAGCTTGCATCAATGGGAGATTATTGGGGGCAAGAATAGATCTCTAAAGCCTTACAATTATTACATGACTACTAGGATGTATTTATAAGTAAATTTTTGAAGGGTAAAGGCATAGATCTATCCTTGGATGAGATGCACATTGAGCTAAATGAATGTGCATGCCCAATCGAAAAGTGACCATACAAACTCAATCCTAACATGAAAACTAAATTAAAGGTTGAATTGGACCGAATGTAAGAAGATGGAATTATTTTTCAAATTGAGAAGATAGAATGGTGATCCCCATGGTGATACAATCAAAGAAAATAAGAGAAATATGTGTGTGTGGGAATGACTGTGTACTCAATGATGGCTACATAAATGATCCATTTCCTATCCCTTGTATAGATGACATATTTGAATCTATTATTGGACATGAGTTATATATCTTTATAGATGGTTTCAGTGGATACCACCAAATTCTAATTGCCAAAGAGGATTAGGCCAAAACTACCTTTGCTATTAAATGGGGGCCATTCACATATAAGGTAATGCCATTTATTTTAAATAATGCACTTATTATCTTTTCTAGAGCTATCATAAATGCATTTAAATACTTCATTCATGATTTCCTATAGGTGTATCTAGATGACTAGTCAATCTTTTCTCTTTTCAAAGAGCACTTATTGAAGCTCAGATTGATGCTAGAGTGATGTAGGGATTTGTGCATCAACATAATTTAAATAAATTTCTATTCTTTACACATTTTGGTGTATTATTAGGTCACATAGTGTGCAATGATGTAATCCTAGTTGATTCATTTAAAAAATTTGTTATATTAGGAATGTCACCTCCTAAAAACTCCATTGAAGTGTGTACCTTTTTGGGTCATACCAGCTATAATAGGAAATTCATAAAAGGATATGCAACCATATCAATAGTCATGGAAAAATTACTATGCAAAGACACAAAATTTGAATGGACACTTGAGTGTTAAACAAAATTTATTGAGTAAATTAGATATTAGTAACAACACCCATCTAGGTATTTATTGATTAGAAAAATCCATTTCATGTACATGTCAATGCTTCAAGCACTACAATAGGAGCGATCTTAATATAACTAGGTGAAGGTGGGCTAGATAATCTAATAAATTTTATAAGTAGGAAACTTTCTATTATGGAAATTAATTACACAAGAATAGAGAGATAAGCACTCACCATGGTATTTGCATTAGAAAAATTTAGGCATTACTTGCTAGCTACTCCTTTAGAATTCTTCACAGACCATTAGGCATTGTGATACATGGTCAATAAACCAATGCTATGGGGAAGGATCTCTAGGTGGTTGATGCTCTTCCAAGAATTCCAATTTTGAATTAATGTGAAATTAGGATGGGAGAATATGGGTCCAGATCATCTTAGCAAAATATGCAGTAGAGAAGAACTAGAGGAACTTGAAGATGAATCTCTTGATGTAAATCTATTTAGAACTATTTTAGCCCTAGATAACATGGAGGACATTTAAAAATTATTGTAATAAGGAAATTTTCATAAAAAATATATAGAGAGGGACAAGAAACAAATGGTTACAAAAGTTATACCATATAGCCTCATTAATGGTTTATTGTACAATATGGGTAAAGATGATGAACTTTGTAGGGTAGCTCTAGAACATGAGCAAATCCAATTGTTGTAATAATCTCACCAATAATTGTAAGATTAAATTTCATAGGAGATGTTACTATAATTAAAATAATTCAAAGTAGGTTTAGGTTGTTTATACTTTTTCAGGATGCACACAAAGTTGCTAAAAACTATGACATGTCAATGAATGGGTAATCCTAATCAAAGAGATAAAATGCCTTTAGTTCCTATGATTACACTATAATATTTAAAACAATAATGAATTGATTTTTTCATACATATATCTCCCTTAAGTAATATTACTAATTCTAAATACATTATCATGATAGCTAACTATTTCATAAAATGGGTAGAAGTAACTACTACTCCAAGTTGTGGTGCAAAGGATACTAACAAGTTCTTATATGAAAATAGTATCACATAGTTTGAATGTATATTTAATTTGGTAAGTGATAGAGGAATAAAATTTATCAATAATATTATTAAGACTCTCATATAATAATTCATGATATTGCACTACAAAAGTATAGCTTACCGTTCATACGATAATGGATAGGTAGAATCATTATATAAAATTTTGGGTAAGATACTGAAAAAAAAATTCAACACTCAGAGAGATGATTGGGAGGATTATATTCCTTATATCCTATGGTCCTATCAAACAAATTATAAATTATCCATTGTATTCACTCCTTTACAATTAGTATATGGCATCAAGGTAGTAATTCTTATAGAGTTGTACCTAGTATGTGCATTACAATAATCATGAGGTTGGGGGATCAAGACTCATTAAGGGAATGATTGATGGATTTAAATAAGATGGAAGAAGATAGGGTAAGATTAAAATTGACCCAAAAAATCAATAAACAAATTTAGAAAGCATGGCATGATCGTAATATATGATCTACATAATTCTACCTAGATCAAATTGTATTACTTTATGAGAGTAGATTTAAAGCATTTCTAATAAAGATGCAAATATGATGGAAATGACCCTATACAATTCAAAAATTATCACCATAGGGTACCATAGTGATAAAATACTTGAATTTAACCATTTTACTAGGGTGAATCAATGGTTATAGGCTTAGTCCATATCATCTTTAACTCTATCATGTTGCTAAAAATTGAGTGGGTACTAAGTAGCACCATGTAGTTAGGATTTTATTTAATGTTTGTTTTTTTATTTTTTTTCATATGTTAGAATGTTTTTTAGTTTTTATATTATTTTGAAACACATCAAAACCACTACAACTAAATCTCATTACATGATGCAACCACCTAGCCAAGACAAGTCACCCAAGATAGTTGGCCACTACTACACCAAGCTTGGAAATTAAATTTGGGAAGGTGAATAAAAGACAAGTATGGAAGATGGAAGGCAAATGATTAGGTTAGACCATTAATAACATATTATCTCAAGATATTGTAATAGTTTTGAAGCATATTTGATAACAACATGATAAGTGGATGCATATAATGAATTGAATAAGTGAAGTGACATCTACTCAATAGAAAAAATTGCCAAAGATAAAATCACATAACCTATGCACCAAATGTCCCTATCAAGATGATTTATAGCATCTAATATTAATTTAAAAAAAAAAATTAGGCACATATAGTTGATACAATCAAAGGAGGTGATAACACAAATTTGGGTACCAAATAGTTATAAAAAAGAGGCATATGGACAACGAGCATCCATTACATTCTCCATATAGTACATGAGTTTTGGAATCACACTTTCACATATATATTTACAATAATATCACACACCAGAGTGCACTTCCTCATATTAATCTTCATCTTTGTTCATTCATCCATCCATGGATAGAGGTCAAATATTGATCCCACTATTTGGTGCTTAGAAGGAGAAATTAGGAATAGGTTTAAGACTATGAAAAATAAAGTAAAATTATCTATAACCTTTCGATCTCATTTATAGATTAAAATAGAATATGTTTGCTTTACAATCCCAACTAGTAGCATAATTAGGAAGTCTAACACTACAACATCTCATTTATGGTACTAACACCGAAAGGTTGGTCAAGTTACCTACCTTTATCCAATTGGACAAAGTCATGATGAAATTATTGATTTGGTATAATAAAATTGATATTCATATAGTTGAAGACATTACCATCTAGATCAATGCACATTCAATGTCAATAGCAACTATCCTACCTAATCAAGGCAAATCTCTAATGCAATACAAGTCTACAGTACCACCACTTCATTCAATTATTAGATAACAATATACCACTAAAGCAGGAAGAGGAACCCCTATTGATTTAATTTTAGATGTTTCACTATGTGCCATGGTCTATCATATTACCAGATTTCTTTTCAAACCATAAAGAATTCAAAACAAATAATGAGGGGCATCATTAACATTGCTTATCGAATGATGAATCTAAACAAAGATTTTAATTGGCCTAAATTCTAAGTTATTGAGCTCACCATCAATATCAAAAAGTTACTTGCAAGAACTATGTAGACCTTTAAATATGAATTATTTGTCATATTATTATGTTTCACTCAATGGAAGTCTCCCCTAGGGCCAATGAATATCACTACCAATTTTTAGCCAGATAATGTCTTCATAAGCACTACATGGACCAAAACTAGTCAGTATTATGAATAATTGGGGTAGTTTAATGCATAGTGGTTGGAAGCCCTCATACAAATTCAATCACATCCTATGATTCTAAAAGATGTCATACAATATATGTGTCAACATGCATCCATTACCAAGTTACACAATGATATCTAAATAAAGGCACATGAGTTGGCTACCCTAACTATCACTTCAATTCCATTCTTCATTTCAATAAATGAATCAAAATCTAAGGTCTATTAGTAGAAATATTTAGTTTCCAAGCCCATACCTCTACTATAAACCATTCCTTTATAGTCACAACAATAATAGGTAGAGAAATTACCTACATAAAAACTCACATAGCTAGCATAACCACAAGTTTTATCATATCCATAGAAAGGAAAGTGGAAAGCACCTTCATGCATAGCCTCACCACCTTTACCAAAGAAACCATCACAATAGGTAAATTCATGGATTAAACACCCCATGGTTCTATAAATAGTCATTAATTGAGACCTACCTGAGATAGGGTTGGATGAAAAAGAAGTGGTTTAATTGATGCTAGAAGACATCACCACTAAGATCTATGAGGCATAAGAAAAAAAAATATTCTTTTGGAAATTAGTGCACACTTGCTAAGTGCACAACTAGGTAAGGTAAGATCTTTGGGTTGATATCACTTAACCACCTAATTTTATTATTGTTGAAATTATAGGACAAGAAGTATCTTACTGGAAATTATAAGCCAAAATATTTTCAATAGAACCAACAACAAGATCATCTACTACACATGTCATTGACTTATCTGTAGAATATATCCCCACACTACTACACACACATACATCTATGAATCTCTCATAAATAGTCTAGGAAAGGATGGTTTTTTTATGCACCTATAGAACAAACTACTATGCATCCAGATCAAAAACCTCAACCTTAGGGAATAAGGAAATAAAAGAAGACACTCAAGCCTTTAGCCAAATATAGAAGAAAGAATTTGGTACAAAAATAAAAAATGAGTGCATCAAACACTTTTAAACAAACTAAATCATTTGAGAGTATTGAAGAATAAGAAGAAGCCATGGATAAAGCCATGCCCAGTAAAGAGGATGAATAATAATATGATCATGGTGCACTTGAGCCTAAAGAGAGACAAAAAGAATAATTCCTAGAGGAATCATAAGAAAAAGTAGTCATATTACCATCAACATCATAATAAGATGTGCAGAGTCCATAGTTAAAGTATTAAGATGCAACCATGCCATAACAAAATAAAGCTAAAGAAGTAAAGGCTATGTGAAATCAAGCCAAGGAAGTTGAAGCTAAAAATAATAAAGTTGAGGAAGCTGAAGCTACATGCAAGTAGGCTAAATAAGTAGAGGCAAAAAATAATTAGCTCATAAAAGAAAAAAATTTTGGGTTAACATTGTATCCACTACTTGCTTCCTGATCAATAGGTCTCTTACATGAAATATTGTTGATAAAATTCCTATGGAGGTGTGATATGGTTTTAATCCTTCATTGAGACATATTAGAGTTTTTGTTTAGGAGGAATATGTACATGTGCCAAAGGAAATAATGGATAAAGTTGGAGAACAAGCTAGTGAAATGTATCTTCACAAGATTTGGGATCTAGTAGCACATAAGGTAAGATATTTTATAAGTGTTATTTTTGTATATATTAAGCATTATTTTATTACATTACATCTAGAGAAAATATAAAATAAATATGTGATTTAACTTCCTCCTACACCTGAGAAAGTTGACTCAAGGCCATGAGAAAGATAAAAAGTTGAGGAAAGCTCAAGCTTTTAATCTTTAGAAGAGGAGGTAGATGAAGAAGAACCTCCACCTAAACTTGTTCAAAGGTCTTTAAGGAATATACAAACACCATAAATATATTATCTTGGTGATTGTAGATGTATATTTACTTTGAGTACTAACATTGATGAACCAAGATCTGCAGAAGAAGCTTCGAGTATGAATGATGCATAGTCCTAGAAGCTTGATATGGAAGAAGAATTATTAGTTTTGAAAAATAATAAAACATGGGATAATATACCATTACCTAAAGGACATAATCCCATTGGATGAAAATGGGTGTTCAAGAAAAATATTAGTTCAAATGGTATTGTTGAAAAGTATAAAGCTCAGTTGGTTGAAAAAGGTTACTCACAAGTTAAGGGTGATGATTATAGTGAGATATTTTATCCTATTACTAAAATTACATCCATTATATTCTTGTTTTATATTACATCAACTCATGATTTAGAGATTGAGAAAATAGATGTGAAGACTACATTCCTTCATGGTGATTTGGAGGAAGAGATTTATATGACATCGCCAGAGCACTACATGGTGAAAGTTAAAAAAACATGATTTGAAAGTTAAAGAAATTATTCTATAGCCTCAATAAGAGTCCTAGGATGTGGTACAAGAAATTTGATACATATTTATTGATTTTTTGGATTGAGCGATCTAAATCTTATCATTGTGATTATTATAAAATTGATGGTGATCATTTCTTTGTTATTGCCTTATCCATTGATGATATGTTATTTTTTGGCAATGGTAAAGTTTTGATTTCAAATATTAAATCACAACTCTCATAAAAAATTTAGATGAAATATTTTGGTGCTACGAGACACATTATTGGGATGGATATTATTATAGATAGACACAATAGAAAGTTATGTCTTAGCTAGAGTAAACATGTGAATTCAATTTTATAGAGATTTAACATGTAGGATTGTAGACCATTATGTGTTATTTTTTTGTTGGAAGGAAGTTTTCTACTACACAATGTAATAAATCCCCATTATATATGGAAGAGATGTGCATATTGCCTTACCATAGTGTAATTGGAAATCTGATGTATGTTATGATCTATACTAGACCAAGCATTCCCCAAGTAGTGGGAGTTCTTTCCTATTATATGTCTAATCCTGGTAGAGTTCATTGGGATGTAGTTAGAAGATTATTTAGATATTTTTGGGGTACCTCAAAGTATTCCTTATGTTATTATGGTAATATGATTGGAGATAGACATCCTCTTAACATTCTTGGTTATGTGGATTCAGATTGGGCAGTTGATGTTGATAGCAAAAGATCCAATACTGCTTATGTGTTTACTTTGTTTGGTTGTACAATAAGTTAGATGAGTAAGTGAAATGTTATGGTCACTTTTTAAACTATAGAGGTAGAGTATATGGAAGCTACTCAAGCCTATAAAGAAGCCATTTTTCTTAAGAGGCTGTATTTAGATATTGGGTTGAAAAGGGTGCAATGACAATTTATTGTGATAGTTAGAGTGTTATTTGCCTAGCAAAGAACCTAAATGTTCATACCATGACCAAACATATTGATTTACAATATCATTTTTTGATAGAAATGATCGAGGATGGTAGGGTGAAATTGATAAAGCTAGAGACTTTCATGAATGTTGTAGATTCATTTATTAAGCCCATGAGTACAAAGAATTTTAGATGGTGTTTGAAGTCTTTGGGCATCTTTGTCCCTAGATGTTAATTTCATGTTGGTATAATTCCTTTGGTTCTTGAAGTATATTATAAAAGTGGGATAATTTTGGTAATATAGGTGTCTCAACATTGATAAATCAAGACACTATTCACAGTCACTATTCATGTGATGAGGTCGTAGTGGTGAGTTGATAATGATTGTGTAGGTGAGGTGGTAGGTGATGCAAGTGGTGATGTAAGTGTTGATTTAGCTTGTGATGAGTTGGCATGGTCCATAGAGGAATCTACATGATGTAATTTCATGTGAGTGTAAGTGGGGCATACCACTCCACTAAAGAGACAAGTAGTTGTCTTTTGTGATGCACGTGATTTCTATTTAGGTGAAAAATGACAAAAGAATGGATATGGGGAGAATTTATTTTTTGGCTTCATGTTTCGGAGTGAAATGAAATTCAAAATTCGATTTATAATCTCTATAAATCATGTGGAGTCACATGGGATAGTGGAAAATAAGTTACTATTCCAATTTTGAGGCACATGTGAGAGTGAGGCATAGTTTTGGAGGCTTGTGAGAGTGGAGGATGATGTTTCACAAGTGAAGGGTCCATTTTTGACCAAAGAACAAGAATAAAAGCATGTTATTATTGATAAATAGTGGTGCCACTAAAGGATGGAAAATTTCTTACCTTATCCATTAAGTTTATTCATTATGTATTCTTATTTGTAATTTCTACAAATGAGATAGGTTCTCCATTTGTAAGTAAAAAGCTAAAAATCTAAGCAAATAACTAAGATATGAATCTTTGTAACATAATTAAACTTGAGAATTGTGTAAACACACTAAATCTCTATGGAACTAGTTCTTCTCCTATTTAGTATATTGGTGATTCTCCTGTTAAGGTTTCTCTACAAGTGTATGGTGTAATATGTTGATTTGAAAAATACATTGGGTTGATTTGGAGTGTGGGGTTTTTTTATCAAAATGGATTTCCCCATGTAATAACTTTTTATGTTATGATATTACTTTAAGTTGTATGTGTTTCTTTTAATTGTGTAACAAGTATCAAATTAGTTTTCATATTCTTCTCTCTTGATTAGTGTAAAGAATTATTTCTGCGATCTCATATTCCTTTCAATGTGAAATTGAGGAAGATATACCTAATTTTTTTGTGAAGTGTACCACTTGGCATAATAATCATATTACCCAACCTTGACAACTCAAAAAAATTGATACATGAAATGGTGGGTGCATGTTTCTATCACTTCAATGATCTAGTCCATGTCTATGGGTTGAAAGTGTTTAAGATCTAAATTATAAGGATAGTGTGTCACTATTAGCTCAAGAAGTGGTGGAGTTTAAGGCTTGAGAAGTTCCATGTTAAAGTCTAGGTGCATGCCCAAGTACTAAGGTAGATTAAGAATGAAGGCATTCTCACCAAATGCACATAAAATGATGTAAGGACAATAGTGCATAGGCTTGATCTTTCAATTTGTTCCTTTAAATCATTCCTTCTAAAGTTGTAACCAAAATTTATCACCAACTCAAATTACATGAGGTGTGAGATGTGTTTCATGGTGCTCCTTATCCTTAGCTTGGGTGTGAGAGATAATATGTTAAACTTGCTGGTGAACAAATTAAATGTGGTATATAAACTATTCAGCTTTATGTGTTTCATATTCTTATGCACATGACCTATTACTTGATGGTGCATGGTAGGATATGTCTATAGGTGCCAAAGTTTGAAATATAAGACATGTCTAGAATGGATCATGTCTAGTAAAACTCTAAAGTACCCTATTTTAGGTATGTTGAATGTACAAGATATTATCATCCCAAATGTGATCATGTGCATGTTTGTATATTCATAAAAGATGAAAAAGTGTGTGATTTACCACTTTGGTTTTCCCATCTATCCAAAGATGAAAAGTCATCGATCGATCTAACTACATACCCATAAAATCACACAATACTTTTCAAAAGTGGCTCATAAAGTATAGATCATAGTTATAGATAATGGATGTTGGTAGCCCAAAATGAACCAAACATGGTTGAATAATGTTTACATAGTGTTACCTACATCACTGTATTTTTTTCATGTGACCATGATAGCCATCCTGGAAAACCTATCCACTATAATGAACATAGCATCATTTTTTCATCTCATATGTAGGTAAGCTAGCCATGAAATCCATGATGATAGATTCACATGGTCTGGATGGAACTGATAGAGGTGTGTAAAGTTTGAGTTTCCTATTCATGGTCTTGGAGATACAACAAGGAATGGAATACCTGATGTGACACTCCACATCTATGTGCATGTGAGGCCAATATAAGTGTGATTATAATTCATCTAGAGTCTTTGTCACATTGAAGTGTTCTAAGGTATTGGAATAGTGTACCTCCAAATGAATCATTAGTGAGGTGTGCCAAAGGGAACACAGAGATGTCTAAGGTTGTAGATAAGCTATTTAAATAAGTAGAAATCTTGAACTTGTGTACCTTACTTGAGGCTGGTGTAATTTTATATGAATTCTTAGTTAGTTGAATAGAGAGATACCTAGCCTATGAAGTTGTGGTTACACACATCTAACACCATGATAAGTGCATGAATTGATAGTAATATAAGGAAATATCTATCCTTACCTTTCTTGTGCTTGATCAAAACATGGAACTAATTTAGGTAAGTCATCCATTTCATGTGGTGCATATTTAGTAGCTTAATCTATGACTATAGGAACTAAAGTGTTTTATGATCTAAATGAAAAATTATCTCCTTCCCTAGAATGTAGTGTCATAATTACTTAATTTTATGCACAATATCATGTACCTCCTTATTATATGTGGAGTAGCTTTTCACTATGTCACTAAACATCTTAGAGTGGTATATGATCATCTATTTATGTTACATGAGTATTGCACTGAGTGTATATTCAGATGCATTAGTATGAATTTATAAGGTTTGCATAATGTCAGCCATTGTGAGAATAAGCAATGCATAGAGGCATTATTTTATTGCCTCAAAATTACATTGTTATGCATGAATCTAGTTAAACTTGGTTTTAATGTGTGTGAGTTGGTTGAGAACCCAAGAGATGTGTGAGAAACCAAGGACTAACCTATAGTATAAGTTAGCAGGTCCAAGAAAAATCCTCAATTTTATGAGATTGTATGGAGTAGGAAAATATTGGATCACTTTGATATTATCTAGATCTATTTTGATGTCAATGTGATCATTGATGTAGCCTAGTTATTGGATGTATCCCAAGTATTTTAATGTCAATGTGATCAATGATGTACACATTGTTAAGTTATATTGTAACTTGAGTTGGCACAAAGTTTTTAAGATGCATATGATGTGATCCATATTCTCCTCCTAAGTCTTGATAAAGATTATAATGTCATCCAAAAAGGTGATGATGAATGAGTTTATGAATGGCCTAAGTAGATCATCCATCAAACAAATGAAAGTGTTTAGCACATTAGTGAGGTCTAAATTCATGACCAACCATTCATATAATCCATTCTCAGTCTTGAATTATGTCTTTAGGATAGACAAGAACATGACGGTAACCTGAATTCAAGTTTATTTTGGTAAAGTATTGTGCACCTAGTGTTAGAGGTACAATCACTAAGAGGGGGGTTAAATCAGTGATTAAAGATATTTCAAAACTTCAATCTAAATAATTCAAACCCTTAGTCTTACATCATAATAAATCAAGAATCAAATAACCCACTCATAGAAATGAACATAAAATATAATAATGATAACACAATATCTATGTGGGAAACCCTCTTGGGGGAGAAACCCCACTCTCGAGCCTAAAAACACATGGACTACATGTCATATAAGATGATTAAAAATAAGAGTCTTTAGTGAAGCACCCATTTTACAAGGATCACCAACCCCTAAATATGATAAGCACCAAATTTTCAAAGATGATGAGCAATAACACAACATCTATGAAAAGAATAACTCCATAACTCTTGATTGCTTCTCTAAAAATGAAGAAACCCTTTGCTTATTCTCATACATTAAACCTATAAATTCAGCAATAAAATTATGGCCACAAGTTCATACATGTAATCGGCACTCCAATTTTCCTCTCAATACATCCACATAGCTCTCACAACTTTCAAAAATCTTTTTCTCATCACACACACTCACAATAGCTCAACTCCACACTCTCAAGTCTATAAACTATCACCTTTGAATTCACTCTTTATAGAGTCTTCATGAATATTATACTATTGGTCAGACATAAGATTTTACTTTATCCTTAAGTTTATTATCATTCTAATACATATCTCAAATCCATTATCATAGGTTGGCCATTACCTAATTATCCTGAAACCACCATTAGGTCTTGGTGAGACCTAAAATAGTTAGGCCTTCATACTCACATGTTACATGTGAGACTACTTAGACCAACTTCATCCTTTACCAATGCTTTAAACACATCAAAAATATTTAAAATATCCCCTTTCTTACTTCCATATGGGTCCATGCCACATATAATATCAACTCACACCTTGAATCTACCAATTAGGTATCATTGCTCTTTAGGCTTTCATACATAGAGAACCCAGTTTTAAACTTATGAAGCAAATAATCAAATATTTCATATATACATATTATTATATTTCATGTGTGAAATAGTAAAAATGTTATATATACCTTCATATGTTTTAGACACTCCAACACAGGATCTAAGCACTCAAATCAACTCTTTCAAAATGACCACTCAAATTAGTCATATACAGTCAAAACTATAGTCAAGTTATTTTGACTCTCCATAACTAATAAGGGGCATAAAATGACATCTAATATATTATACTAAATATTTGAGACTTACTTGACATCTTCATATTCATTTTCTTCCTTAGCATTGCTCAGAACACCTTTAAATTACCTCTGAAAGATGGTCACTCAAACTGCCAGTGTATTCAACAAACATGATCAACTTTTAATCCTTTGTTAATACTTAATATGGATTGATACAACCTAAAAAATAGATACACATATTATTCATATAATATAAATCACTCTCTAATAGCTATTTTATCTTGAAACATCAAAATTTTATCAAGAACAACTCAATTTTCCTTCTTGGGTCACTTGTAGAACATGGTCAAACACGTAGTCAAATTTAGAGCTCAATATATTTGACTATAAAAAAATTAAAATAGTATAACTAATGTCTCTATATGTATCTATTAGTCCTTTAAAACTTTTCCTTTTACACCATGATCAAATTTTTCATATATCAAAGGTTATAACTCAAACACTGTAGTCTAATTTTCTCTCATTAATTTGAATATTTGAATTCCAATAGTCACTATTCAAATATTAAACATTGGACACTTTAACCTCATCTCATTATCCATGGAAAATTTTCAAAAATACACTCCATTTATCTCCTTTGGATTATTTTTATCTTTATCTTGCAATGCTCACCATTGATCTTATAGAGTAAAAAATACTCTACATTTTATTTTGATTTTCAGTTGCACAATCCAATATTTTTGTCCCTGCACACTTTGGCTCAAAACAACAAAGTTTTGACTCAAAGCACAGGCTCAAATTTATTTTCACCTCAATTTTGTCTAAGTTTAAAAATCAAGTGGAAGCTGCCAAGTGTCATCGGCCAAGGCACATTTCATAATTTCTAGAAGTTGGTCAGGACATGCCATGTGTCCCATAGTAACTCAGCAGAGTGCAACAAGTGTCAGCATCCACATCTCATGTTTGTTATATGTTTCAAAAGCTTCTTTTCAATAAGCTTTTCTCAAGATCAAGTGGAAGGTGCTAAGTGGAAACCATGGAAGGTTTCAATATGCTTTTATAAAAGCAATAGAAGATGCCACATATCCCTAGCTGAAGAAAGTGGAAGTTGCTATGTTTCAACATCTGAATTATCTTCAATTTGCTTCATTGATAAGTAAAGACTATGGAGGGTCCCAAGTTCTATTTCTAAGGCAAGTAGAAGCTGCCAAGTGTAATCATTCATGTAAAAATGAAATGAGGCCTAAATGTTTCTATAGTATAGATAGAGCAATGCGGAGACCAACAAGTGTCACCTTTCACAAGATTCTTAAAGGGTAGTTAAAAGTAGTGGAGACCACCACATGTCCCTTGATAAGTTACACAAAAAGTGCCACTTATCCCTATTCCTTTTTTGAAGTTGCTTGGGTGAGAAGTGTTGTGGGTCCCATTTTCTATTAAGTTGTTAAAGTTTTGGAGAAGCAGACGGTAACAGATGTCAAGGATGGAACACTTCTAAGTGAAGACACATTAAAGAGTATAAGTTATGTGGAAAGTGTCATGTGCCTTTGATAAGTACTGTAGAACATGCCAAGTTTCATTTTCTAGTGCCTCCTAAATAATAAGAAGGTTTTCAAGTAGAGAGAAGAAATCAGCCAAGTGTCCTCTCTCATTTGAAAGTGGGAAGCATCTTGGGTATCTATTTCAGCCAATAAAATTGTAGGAAGATAGAACATTTTAGATCTAAGAAATACCCTATGTTAGACACTTCTAGTTTAGTTAGAGTTCAGTTAGGCTGTTAGATTGGGAATGTGCAGACAATCTAGAAGTAATCCAATGCTATGAATAGGGGTGCAGAGATCACCAGAAGGATGATCAAAAGATATAGAGAATTTTTTGCAAGAGATTATTGTCAAGAGTTTTTAGACTTTTTTAGCTATGATCAGAAATATCATTTGCATTTGTTCTATTTTCTTGAGTTAGAAATTTTATGTAACTGTGTCTTTTATGTGACAGGAGAATTAATAAGAAAACTGAGTTTTGTGCCTTTGTTGATATTTTTCTATGTCACTACAAAATTAGTCTAAGTTTTGAGCCTCTGTTTCTATTGTTTTTCATCTTTTACATTGATCATGCCTTGTTTGCTCTTTAATGTAATTGAATCTTACATATAGCTTCACTGTGCTTAAGGGTTGAATTAAATTCAGGCGCATCACCATAGTTAGAGTTTATTTATTTGCACTTGTGTTTCTATTCAATTCCTATCCCTTTTCCCATTATACTCTTGATATAAAGAAGAGTCAGCTTCTTTAAAATTTGGAGGTTGTTTCAGGTTGTAAGTCCCACATTCTTGAAACTTCCTATTGTTGGTGTTAGAAACAGCACAATTTTAATCATCAACAGTTTTTGACATGCCCATTGGGACACCATCTTGAAGTTTATTTCAAGACCGTATGAACCAGAGAGCTATAAGGAGTCAGAGCTATGGACCAGTGACAAGATCTTAATCTACTATAAATTCAGATATTTTTTTTGCCTTTGATAACTAGTCTGAGACGAAGATTCAATCAGTTTATACCAATACCAAGAGTAAATATGGAAGCTCTTATACCCCCAAGGAATTATGAAAGTTACAACATTGGCAGTCCTTTGATCCTACCAATACCACTAGCCACTTAGGACCCTATTCCATTAAATGCCTTGAAGGCTCTACCCAAATTTAGTGGGAAAGATTTTAAAACACCTGAAGAACATTTGCAGGATGTTTTTGATGTATGTGCTATACATGTGGTCACATAACAAAATGTTACCATAAGATTATTAGCAGCTTATTTTAAAGGAAAGGCTTTGGAATGGTACCAATCCTTGACTCCAAATATAATATCTACATGGGATAAGCTTGGAGATCTTTTCTTTGAAAGATTTGAAGGGTGATAAGTCTTCTCTTTTGCAACAATTGATCACTATAAAAAGGGCACCACAAGAAGCAATGACTGACTTCAATTTCAAAGGACTTGGGAAAGAATCCCAGCTACAGTAAGACCATTACCAGGTATGGCTATAGTTTTTTATCTTAAGGCTTTAAATTTAGATGTATCAGTCATGATACAGTCACTTAGAGGTCAGACTCTGCCAGAGGCTTATGACTATGTAGTCAGAGCTGAAAATAATTTAATAGATGCTATAAAATTGCCCCCAAAGCCTCCCATGCCCATGTTTCTAGATATTACCTTACCATTGCCACAAGAATCCCTTAATTCCATAGCCCCACCTATGTCTATGTATAAATATCCTCAACCACCTACTAAAGAACTTGTCCCTGCTCAGTCATCTGAGATGGATGATATCAAGAATATCTTAAGGACATTTTCTAATGATTTAATTAACATAAAGAGACAATAGAATCCTTACCCCAGACTCCAATATCAAGGCTATCAAGGAAATAGATTTTCATCACAGCCAAACCAATGTCAGGGTCCTTACAGGCAAAATAATCCTCAGCTAGCAAACCAATTAGTTGCAGTCCCTACACCCTCACAGACTATTCCCCCCAATCTAAATAGGGAGATTGTTCAAAGGCAAAATAATTATGCAAATAGTACTAATGCCTAGTGTTTCCCTTGTAATAATGCTCATACACCTAGAGATTGTCCCATGGGTAATCTATAATGAAAGGTAGCAGAGAAAAGAAGAATGGATGGACAATTTGCAAGTACTTCAAATGCACAAACTTATCAGTCTCATGGTATGCAAAATTTAGTCCTGATGGCTTAGATGCAAGGGATGTCTTTACATCAAGAAGAAATAGCCCTTGAACATGCTTTGTTTTCATGGGTTGAAGATGAAGAATTAGTATTCTTGAATGAAGCTTCTACTTCCAAAAAACCTGTTAGGTTGTGGAGCTAAAAGCTTCACCCAGATACAAACAGAGGAGGTTACTGAAAGTCACAGTAACTGACGTCGATTAGGATAACCAACATTGGTCAGGTGGAGACAGGAAGCTACCAACATCGGTTAGGGATCAGCCGATGTCGGTCATCCCCAGACAAATAGGGACTAACGTCAGTCACCTGTGCGATTCTAGAACTATTAGTTTCACGAACAATTTGTTAACAAACTGGTTGTTTGCATGTTAAAGACTAATTTTAGTCTTGAGCTGCAGTTTCTAATTATTGTTTGGCATAGGATCTATATAATAAAATCATGGGCTATATTGTAAAGTGTGTTAGATAGAGAGATCAAGATTAGCTCCTTCATAGGGAAGAGAGCAAGGTTGGCTCCTCATAGTGCCATAGTGCCAAGTGTGTATGATCAGGTAGATCTACAGGTTGTGCAAGGTTTAGTAGAAGATCCACAAGGGTGCTAGTTGGGAGAATCATAAGGACTTGGTGAGGCAAGGACAAGGGTTCTTCAGGTGTGTATGATCTCAGTCAGTAGGTGTTCAAGTCCAGGTTGATTTGCGGTATATCAAGATCAGGTTAGATCTACATGGTCAGTAAGGTCAGTTGATCTACAAGTGTGTGTGTGTGTGCGAGGTCTAGGTTTACAGGTGTGCAAGACCAAGTTAATCTATAGGTGGCAGCAAGATCAAGGAGATCAACACATAATAGGTAGCAAGATTAGGTGAGATCTACTTGGAGTACATGGTGTACTCAGACTTGGAGTAATTTTGAGTACTTGGTACTAGCAGTATTGTTACTGACTGGTGGACTGGCAGTATTGTTACTGGCTGGTGGAGGTGAACAACAAATTTGTGTTTGAGTTGTTTGTTTTGACTGTAATTGAGAGAGTGAGCTCTTGAGGGAAAATATATGTATGCCCTAGAGGTGTGGGAATACCTAGAGGTGTGGGAAGAATATTGTGGCACTTCTTCATTGTATTTTATTTTTGGATGAGTATTAATACAATTGGGTATTGTCTCTCATATTCTATGTTGTTTTTGAATTCTAGTTACTTGTGATTCTGGTTTAATTTTGTGTTTAGTTGCTTATACAAGGTGATCAATTGTGCTCCTAGATCTTGACAAAGTGGTATCAGAGCTAAGGTTACAGAGAGCAGATTTGTGTTTGATTACATCTCACTCTCAGGGGTTTTTGATTGAGTGGGAGTATAGCAATGGTAGAAAAAAGTACGCTAAGAATGGAGGAATTCAAAGGCATGAATAATCAATTATGGTGTTATGGAAAGAAAGAGCAGGTAAAGAAATATTGTTGGTTGGTAGCAGATCAGCATGAAGGAAATAAAGAAGCAGGTATTGTTGCATGGATTATTGCACTAGTTGCTCTTATATGTTCCTTGGATAAAGTAGAATCTTGGTTTATATATTTTGTTGCCTCTTTCCATGCAGCCCCAAATAGAGTATTTTTCCATGTTAAGGTCCATGGAGACTTTGGAAAGATTTATTTAAGGGTTGGTGAGCCTTGTCAAAGTATTGGCAAAGGGGAAGTGTGGCTAAAATTGCAGACGGGCAACACACGGGTGTTGAAGAAGGTCATGCAGGTCCTAGTCCTAAAGATGAGGCTAATTTCTTCAGAAAAGTTGGGTGATGAGAGATGCACAAGAACTCTCACAGCGGATGCACTTGAATTAGTTGGTGGTAAGAAAGTAGGTACTCTTTATCTACCTACTTGTATTACTGATTCTTCTTTTATTGTGAAGACGTGGCTTTGTAGGCTTGGTCACATGAGTAAGAAGGAGATGCATGTTATTAAGAGGAAGTCAGGTGTGTTTGACAAACTTAAGAACTGGAAAGCCTTGGTGTTTATGGAGGAGATGATGGACAGAGATCAGTAGATGGGACTGAATAACTCTGAGTAGGGTAGTTTGGATAGGGTTTTTATTTAAAGTAAGCTCATGGGAAAAAAGTCATCACTCACAGGAAAACATAGTTACCGACATCAGTCAGGTGTAACCAACATCAAACAAGCAACCACCGACGTCGGTCATGTGCAGATAGGCAAAGTCAGTGGTGTCAGGCAGATGGCTACCAGCGTCGGTTAGGGAATTGACATCGATAGTCAGGACACTGATTTCAATCAGGGAACTGGCATTGGTGATCAGGTGGATTTGACATCGGTTGGGTGCAGACCAGGGTCAGCCAAGAAATAGATTTTGGGTGGATAGCAAGTTGTCAAGGAGTCTCAAATGCCCATGTGGAGGACTAAAAGTGTAAGTAAGCCTCAAATTTATTATTCCCCTTCTTTATACTTGTTACTCACTACAAAGCAGGTAAGATCTAGGAAACAGTGGGAGCATGGCATGAATTCTTTGGACAAGAACCAAATGGGAGATTTGGTAAAATTGTCAGCTAGTATGAAAGCACTGAGAGATGAATGGATTTCTTGGTTAAAGAAGAGAGAGAATGGACATGTGAGATGGAAGGCCAGGGTACATGGTCTTGAGAAAACTGTAGGATAGTGGTACAGGTTTGACAGGTGTATGACAAAGCATGGCTTTAGTCAATGTCATTGTAACCATTGTGTTTTCTTTACTAGGTTGGATGATGATTGCAACATTATCTTATTATTGTATGTTGTGTGTATGCTTGTTACAAGGTCACACATGTAGGGTTTTGCTGAGCTAAAGGTAAAGTTAGTTTAGTGGTATGTCATGAAGAATTTTGGAGTAGTAAAATTCTTTGGCATGAGTATTCCTAGAGACAGGGAAGGTCACAGGTTGATTTTATCTCAGGATGATTGTGTGAATAAGGTAGTGGCATGGTTCAAGATGCAGGATGTAGAACTGGTAAGCACACCTATGGATGGGCAGTTCACAAAATAGGGTCCCCAATCACATGATGAGGTTGAGTATAGAAGTATTAGACCTGATGTTGCCCAAGTAGTGGGTGTTGTCAGTGATTTTTTAGTCAATCTAAGAAAGAAGCACTGGAAAGCAGTTCAGTGGATTCTCAGGTATTTGAGAGGGACTAGCAGCAAGTCGACATGTTATGCAGGGTCAGGGACTTCTCTACATGGGTATGTAGATTCAGATGAGGTAGGTTACTTAGATGACATGCGGTGCACCACAGGATGTGTGGTGGTTGGTCTTCAAGATTGATCTTGAAGAGGGATACAAGCTAGGAAACAAATTAGATGATGTATAGGTACAAGTACAGGTGTAGCTATTTATCTCCAAGTGGGATATTGTTAGGTTGTGGAGCTAAAAGCTTCACCTAGATGCAAACAGAGGAGGTTGCTGAAAGTCACAGTAACTGACATCAGTCAGGCCAATCGACGTCGGTCAGGTGGAGATAGGAAGTTGCCGACATCAGTCAAGGATCAACCAACAATCTTAATGAACCAATTATTTGCATATTAAAGACTAATTTTAGTCTTGAGCTATGGTTTCTAATTATTGTAATTGGATGTTGAATTATTGGTTGGCATGGGATCTATATAATAGACTCATGGGCTGTATTGTAAAGTGTGCTAGATAGAGAGAGCAAGGTTAGCTCCTTCAGAGGGAAGAGAGCAAGGTTGGATCCTCATAGTGCCACAGTACCAAGTGTGTATGATCAGGTAGATCTGCAGGTTGTGCAAGGTCTGGTAGAAGATCCACAAGGGTGCTATTTGGGAGAATCATAAGGACTTGGTGAGGCAAGGACAAGGGTTCTTTGGGTGTGTATGATCTCAGTCGGTAGGTGTGCAAGGCCAAGTTGATTTGTGGTATAGAAAGATCAGGTTAGATCTACATGGTAAGTAAGGTCAGTTGATCTGCAGGTGTGTTTGTGTGTGAGGTCTAGGTTTGCAGGTGTGCAAGACTAGGTTGATTTATAGGTGGCAGCAAGATTAGGGAGATCAGCAACACAATAGGTAGCAAGATCAGGTGAGATCTACTTGGAACACGTGGTGTACTCAGACTTGGAGTACTTTTGAGTACTTGGTACTGGCAGTATTATTACTGACTGGTGGACTGGAAATATTGTTACTGGCTGGTGGAGGTGAACAGCAGCTTTGTGTTTGAGTTATTTGTTGTGACTGTAATTGAGAGAGTGAGCTCTTGAGGTAAAATATATGTATGCCCTAGAGGTGTGGGAAGCCCTAGAGGTGTGGGAAGAAGATTTTGGCACTTCTTCATTGTATTTTCTTTCTGGATGAGTATTAATACAAATGGGTATTGTCTCTCATATTCTGTGTTATTTCTAAATTCTAGTTACTTTTGATTCTAGTTTAATTCCATGTTTAGTTGCTTATACAAGGTGATCAATTGTGCTCTTAGATCCTGACAAATCAGTGGTGTAATCAGACTACTATAGTAGATCAAAGAGAAGAATGATGGAACAGCCTGAAGTTGCAAATAGTTAAGTTATGGAGAATCCTCTATTTCAAGGTCAAAGAAACACAACTGTTAGATAGGAAGTGCCTCAGCTAGTGTAGAACCAAGTGATTCCTATACAAGTTCAAGAAAAAGTAAGGTATTCTTATTTTCCAAGAACTCAAGCATTAGGACCAATGAATGTGGTGGAACAGTTGAAGAGGAAACTAGCACAAGTATCAATTTGGGACATACTAGCTATTCTTGAACAAAAGACACTATTACACAAAGCTCTAAAAGGCCAAGAAATGCCTAAGCATAATGGCACCAAAGGACTTGTTGATAAAGAAAAGCTCAAGGACACAGTTCCTCTAAAGACAACAGCCTTTTTGAACAATGCAGCAGAGGTAAGTAAATCCAAACTAGAGCCTTTCTATTTGACTATGATAGTTGGAAAGAAACTCTTGTATAATGCATTGATAGATTTAGGGGCTACTACTATAGTAATGCCTAATCATATATCTGATGCTTTAAAAATAAAGTATGAACCACTTACTAAAGGAGTTATGCAGCTAGATGGCAAATCAATATAAACAATAGGGAGAATTAAACAACTCCCATTGTAATTATATACTTGTCCCAATATAATTGTTAATTAGGATGTAGTAGTCATAGATATACCTCATGTTTCTGGTTTATGTTTATCCAGAGACCTTATAGCCAAAATAGGAGGATATATGTCCCTTGATTGGTCTCACCTCACCCTAAGAACCAAATATGGTCCAAAGATGAAAATTATATCTGAACCACTATCAAAGGATCACATCACCAATGAACCAACATCAAAATTAGAGGTAGATTATGCTATGTTAAATAAAGAAGAAAAGGTTTTTGTTGAAGATTTGGGTGACTGGATTGAACATGACCAAGAAGAGGAAAATAACCATTTGTTAGCTATGATGCATAGTGAACCATATGGAAATTATGACTCTACTGGTCTAGGCACTTATGACATTTTTGATGAAGATCATGAAATCCCAAATGTTTTAAGGCAAGAGACGCCAACTACTCAAGAATTTGAAAAAGATTTAGAAATTTGGATCTTAAATTTTGATGGGGCTAGAAGTAAAAGTGGTGCTGCAGCAGGAATTTGTCTTATTGCTCCAAATGGGGAGAATTTTTGAGAGCTATTCATTTCCAATTTGCTTGTATCAATAATGATGTTGAATATGAATCCTTAGTTCATGGGCTCATTTTAGCCAAGAAAAAGGGAATAAAGAATTTAATAGTAAAAGGAGATTCAGAATTAGTGGTGAAGCAAATTAGAGAAAAGGCAATAGCCAAAAATGTAAAGATGAGATCCTATAGACATAGAATTTGGGACTTAATAGAAGATTTTGAATCTTTCAATATTGAAGTAGTTCCAAGAACCCAAAATTATAAAGCTAATAGGATGGCACAGATTGGCTCACAGTTTGATCCAGCAACTGGCCTATTAGTTAATAATGAGTCAATAAAGGTTATAGTAAGGCCAACTATCCCAGACAACGATGAGAATTGGCAAGTATTTGAGAATGATTCTCAAGTACTCTCATTCTTGCAACAATTAGGGGAATTTCCTGATCAATTGCAACCAAAAATTGAAGAGGCATATGGGGATCAAATTATACAATTAAAGAATAATAAGATTCCCAAAGGTTTAATCACTTTAAAAAACCTATTTGATCCAGAAGATGTAGGCCTAGAAAAGAAAAGGTTCTAGGTAAACAAAGCAGATCATTCTAAAATAGAGGTGAGTGAAGGGAGAAAATTAAAAATTGGAAATTCTATAACACAAGAGGAAAGAGAAAGACTAATTGACTTGTGTAAAAGATATGATAGTCATAGATTGGAGCTATGAAGACCTTCATGGATATAATAGAGACATCATTCAGCACACAATAGAACTAATTGAAAGATCTAAGCCAGTCAGATAGAAGCAGAGGCTAATAAATCCAAGGATTTAATCTCTAATGGTAGATGAGTTGCAGAAACTTTTAGATTCTAAAATAATCTTTCCAATCAAACACTCAACTTGGGTATCAAATCTAGCGCCAGTCAGGAAAAAGAATTGTGACATAAGACTCTGTGTAGATTTCAGAGACTTGTATAGAGCATCTCTAAAAGATCACTATCCCTTGCCATCTATGGAGCAAATTTTAAAAACTATGGCTAGATCAGAGAGATTTTCCTTGCTAGATGGTTTCTCTAGATACAATCAAATTTGGTTGGCTGATGAAGACCAATACAAGACTGCTTTTACTACCAAATGAGAAACATTTGCATATGCTAAGATGCCATTTGGCCTATCAAATGCAGGAGCCACTTTTCAAAGAGATATGGATGTAGCATTTGGGGAACTTATAAATAAAATCATCTTGATTTATCTTGATGATCTTACTATTTTTTCCAAGAATGTTTTTGATCATTTTGATCATTTAGAATCTGTTTTTAAGAAATGTCAAGAATTTGGAATATCCTTGAATCCTAAGAAATGCATCTTTGTCATACCTCAAGGAAAATTATTGGGAAATATAGTATCTAAAGAAGGAGTCTCTATAGATCCAAAGAGAGTTGTAGCTATAATGAACTTACCTCTTTTAGTAAATAACAAAGCAATTCAATCTTTCTTGGGGAAGATTAATTTTGTTAGTCGGTTCATATCTGACTTTGCATGCTTAGTAAGACCAGTGACACTCTTGTTGAAAAAAGACTTGATTTTGAAGTGGAATACAGAAAGAAGACAAGCCTTAAAAGAAGTAAAGAAATCCATTTCAACGGCTCCAGTACTTAGAAACCCAGACTTTTCTAAGCCTTTTGTAATGTATGTCTATGGAGGAGAGCTCAGTATTGTTGTTGTTCTAACACAGAAAGATGATAGATAGGAGGGAGAGCATCCAATAGCCTTTTTCTCAAGGAATCTTAGGGAATATGAAACCAAATACAACTTTGTGGAAAAATAAGCATATGTTATGGTAAAAGCCCTCAAGAAATTTAGGCATATAGTATCAGGAAGTAAGATTATGATACTTGTGGCTCACCCAAGTGTCAGAGAATACATTACAAAGGGTGAAATTACTAAAAAAAGAGAAAACTAGATAAAAAAGATCCTTGAATTTGATGTAGAGGTCAAACCCACTAAGTTATTCAGAGGTAGGAGGTTATGCCAATATATGACTCAAGAGCTTGAAAAGATGATACCTATGGAAATATATTCAAAAATGGAAAAGGAAACTGTATTGAGGATACAAGAGGTTGATCAGAACTCCTAGGTCACAAACAAGATTCATTTTATGAAATATGGGATTAACCCAAGAGAACTCCCTCAAAACAAGAAGAGATACTATAAGATGCAAGGGGTCCATTTTGTTTTAATTGAACAAGTTCTTTTCAGATAAATTCTGATGGCAAAATTTTAAGATGCATAGAGAAGGATGAGGCTAAGAAAATACTCCATGAAATGCATCGTTGAGTCTCAGGTCGACATTTTTTTGTAAAGGCCATAGATATAAAGATAAGCGAGGCAGGTTATTTCTGGCCTACATTATTTACAGACTATTATCAACTAGTTAAAAAATGTCAATTTTGTAGATATTATGTGGGGATGAGAAGGAATGCAGTAATGCCTCTTAGTCCTATAATTATTGATGAACATTTTTCTCAATGGGGTCTTGACTTTATTAGAATGATGAATCTAGTGTCTAGTATGGGTCACAAATGGATTTTAACTGCCACAAATTATTTCACTAGATGGACTGAGGCAGTGCCACTTAAGGAAGCAACAAAAAATGTGATCTTAGACTTTCTAGGGAGTATCACTACTCGCTTTGGGGCTCCTCACACCATAATTTTAGATAATGCTAAAGCATTTTTAGGGTTATCTAACTTTGCATTAAAGCATGGAATATATCTAAAAACTTCATCTAATTATTACCCTCAGGGTAACGGTTTGGCAGAATCAACCAATAAGAACCTGATTAGACTCATCAAGAGAATAGGGGCTGATCATCACAGAGAGTGGCATAAACTGCTGAATATGGCACTATGGGATAATAGAATTACACCTAAGTAGGTGATGAAAATGTCCCCATTTGAACTGGTCTATGGCAAGCCTACCATAATACCTCTAAGATTGGAAATTCTTGCTCTCCAACTGATAAAATAGATTGAAATTGAAGAAAATGGCCCCATGCAGGTTAGACTTGCCAAACTTTTAGAAGTTTAGGAAAAGAGGAATGTGGCACATGATTCATTAATAAAGCATCAAAAAATAATTAAAGATTGCTTTGATAAAAGGACTTCAAATCCCCATTTTGAAGTAGGCTCAATTGTTTTGAAATGGGATGCAAGAGCCGCCAAGCTGGGTCAACATACTAAATTTGAAGCATTATGGACTTGCCCCTATAAAATTTGTGCATGTAAATAGAAGAATTCGTTTGAACTGGAAACAATGGAAGGCAAACCTGAAGAGATTCTTGTGAATGGGATCTACTTGAAGCATTTCAGTTAAGATGTGTCTCTAATGTATTATAGTTAGATAGTTTTCCTTTCCTTATTGCTTTGTTTTCCCATTTTCTTTCCCACTCTTTCTTTTAAATAAGTGTTCTTTGAACATGTAGCCACATCTCAGAGCCTTTTTCAAAATTTTCAAAAACTCTCGACACTTTAAATATCTCCCAAATCTTAAATTCCCCAAGGTACCTTGCGCAGCCACTTGCATGACGTGTCTAACTCACTGTTCCATGAAGATTTGGTAATATTTGATAATGGTTATCCAGGTTTAATGCCATTTTTAGAATTGATGGGTCAATAAATATCTCATAGCAAGAGTTAAATCTTACATTTTCTTGAACGTTCTTGTGTTTGCTAGAAAATCCCTGCTACTTGCATTTTTAGCTCATATTAAACCTGCTTAAGTGAAAGTGCTTCCTTATTGCAAAAGCTTCATACATGTTACTGCATTTCACTATTTTATAGAATAGATATAGATATGGAGGGAGCATAGTCTTCACAAAAAGGGTCTATGATTTATGAATCCCTTGATAAGTTTCTTACAAGCAAATCATATGCTTCAGCCCCTGCACAACCATTAAAGACCTACCCATGGACTAGAGTCCCTGAAGTTGGTCAAGCAAATGACCCAGCAAAGGTAAAATATTATGTAGATGAAATCATGGAACAAATTCTTCAAAGAACTAGTAGCAAAACTCTCAGAGAAGGGGCACATCAAAGGTGTCTTCAGACGGCCAAGGTGGGACAATATGAGACATTTGCAATGAGGCTATGGACTTACCAACTAGCACAATTCATTGTCCCAGGTGTGCATCCATGCCCTGACTTGGTTGAAATATGTGTCAGATTGTTTCATGCACCTTTAAATACCATACAATAGGGTCCATTCATAGTTCAAATTACACCAAAAGCTATTAGAGACATGTTGGCCCTATACCACTATAAGACAGCCACGTTTCCCACCATTGCCAAGATGTAGAAAATGTGGACAAATGTTAATACTCAATTAAGGTTTCTAAAATTAGATCTATAATTAGGGGATGATGATACAACTATGCCACCATTACCAACAACAAGAGCACAATTTGCATAAGCTAGTCAAGATGCACTTTCCATGATGGCTTTCATTTTTAGAATGAAAGATGATATAACGTCTATGAAGAACAAATGGCTATCCTTTTCAGATTGAAAATTGTTAACAAGACTCAAGAGTATCAGCTTGATTTCTCTGAGTAAATTGCATATTCAATGGTGGAACAACTTGCCCAATTCAGATCTAAATGGATTTTTAGGTATTCTTCTTATTTGTTTCACCTTATGTTGTTCAAAATTCTAGCATCTTTTCCCAACACATGCATCTAAACATGTATGACCCAAGATTCGGTCTACATAGGACCACTCATGTGTCTACATAGACACATACCTTCTCCAAAACTAGCAACCCATACAAATTTTGGGAACTTTTTGTTGCCCCTACTTTTTGTCATCTGAGCCCAGAACTAGTTATAAATAGACTATTTCTAAGTGTATCAAACCTTATGACCAATTGCTCTATCCCTTGTGATTACTTTTTTGGATCCCATCATACTATTATTAGAGTTCATAGCTTTAGTGGGGAACCAGTGTTTCTACCTAAGATTTTGACCCTTAGGTTAGCATTCTTAGATGTCACCAGGCAGGTGTCTATGGTAGATAATGAATATGGCTCTAGGAAGAAGAAGAGGAAAATGTATGATGTCCCATGGGTGACAAACAACATGGCACTAGAGGCCAAAGATGTTGGGATTGTGTTGCTTAGAAAGATAGCCTTCCTGAGTTTCTTTCTAATTGAATATAAATGGGTATATGACCCAAATGGTTTCATAGGTTCATGGATCAAGACTAATAGGGTTGTTACCAGAATTGCACATGAGGGCCACCCCTTTTGGGAAAACAAGAAAAATCCTAGGGAAGATATTCCTAAATTTTATGTTGAATTAATGAATTTTCCCCTTCCACAAAATAGACCATGGGAAAACTTTTATGTTAAGCAAAGGGATTTTGACCCTAAAATCAAAATGACTTTTGGTCTAAGAAGAGCATTAAAGAATAAAGACTAGAATGCTAAAAACATAGAAGCCTATTTGAAATATAGGCAAGAGATTTGTGAGACAACCCACTCTTTTGGAAATGTGGATTCAGATGAGAAATGGGAGGAACTCTAGGATGAATGTCATGTGTATCCTATGTCTAGCCCTAATACAAGCAATTTGCAGACACAGGGTGGAGAGCCAGAAGCCAGAGTAGAATCCAGTCAAACATCGCAATCCCCAATGCAAACTTTAGCAGTAGTTGCTATAATTGTTTGGCCCCAATCTCTTAGTACCACCAAAAAATAAAAGAGTGTGGTATCTTCACCACCAAAAGCTTCTCTGTTAGCATCAGTCCTTGAGGTTCCCAATTCTACACAAGCACCACTAGCAATAGTGGTAAATATTGAAGAGAAGAGAGAACAACCAGAAGAAGAAACACCAAGGAGACATAAAAGGCTGAGGTTCCAACTTGATTTAGAGGAGAGGGTAGAAATCTCACAACACCAATAATAGAGTACTTTGGTTGCTCCTCAGGTAAGTATTGTTTCTCCTCCTCCTCAATATCTTTCTTCTCCTATTGGGGTGATGATTCCATCTAGGCAAATAACATCCCCTGCCACCTCCACTGTGCCCATTTCTCATTTCCCCCCATCTATCCATACTCAAGCTATATCATTACTTCACTTTTCCCCCTCTATTCCCAAGAAAATACCTCCTTATATTGTCCATATCCAATAATTGTCTATTCCATGACTTGCCACAAGGTTATCCTTTTGTGGGTGGGCACATTACCTCTCCTTCTACCTTCCAAACTCAAGCAGACACTGGTAGGAAGGCAAGGGAAGCCCAAATGGAGAAAAAGAGAATCAAAGATAATAAAGCCCTGGCTACACTACATCTGAGGTCACAATTTGACCCAATCTAATAGCAACTAATGGTGACTCATTTATCATCGAATATAGTTAAGCCAAATGAGCAGATGCAGCCAGAGGATTACACAATGAATGCAGTGGCTATAGACATGTCCCTTTTTAGACCACAAGATAGGGTCAAGCTATTAAATGAATCTACTACTGCAGTAGCTAAAGATTATTTGAAAATATCAAGGAAGCTACAGAAGATGGAGGTTAATCTAGCCAAAGAGAAGGCAAATTGTAATAGTTTGACCATAGAGATCAATACTAAGAATATTGAAATAGAGAGTCTTAATAAACAGTTGCAAGATATTATTTCTCTTTAGACTCACTAGGATATCTAGGCCCAAAATGATTCTTTGAAAGTAGGGCTAATGCAAGTGAAATATGTAGTGACAACCTTGAGGTGGGAAAAGGTAGCATTTTAGGAAAAATGTGAGGAAAGCCTGCTATAAGTTACTCAACTTCAACAGAAGCTGTTGAATGAGCAGAATAATACCATGGCTATTTAGGCCCAACTTCAAGCTGAGCAACAAAGGGTAGAATAATTAAAACTTAAATTGGCTAATAGGCCAAAGAATGTAGGGGTGTTAAATCTAGTAAAGGAGCTTTATGAATCAATATGGAAAAGAATCATTCAGAAGATTATTTAGCTCAGACCTTCTCTAACCTTTCTTCTAAATGCACATAAATTGTGAAAAAAGGTAGAGACATAAATAAAAGACACTCTATCTACTATCTCTATGAGAGTGTTTGACTCTCAAACACTGCTATAAAAGCTATATGATGTAACTGATGGAATGTTCTTAGTAGTAGGCATTAATGATAGAATAGTCACTGCTAAACGAGTGAATGAGGTTCTCAATTACAACTCTACAACAATCAATTTTAGAGAGATTCTAGATGTGATGAAAGAAGGAATCAATGAAATGAAACAACACATCAAAGATCTAGTGCAATTAGGTCTTCCTTCTCCTTTTCTTGATAACAAAACTGTGTTGATGATTGAAGAAATTAAACCTTTGTTGTTAGCCAGGCAGAATGATCAGGGAGTTTTTTAGGATTTAAAGGATGATTCATCAGTACCTGAAGTAGAAGCCATTTTGATTCCTATTTCCCAGCTTGAATTTAAATTGAAGGCTACTGTTTAGATTTTGTAAAAATTTTCACACAAAGATATTATCAATCTTGATTTAGCCTTTCATGAATTGCAAAATAAGTAGGGATTATCTGATGATGAGTGGTCTACTTATCAGGTAGCCTTACTGAAGCTATGATTTTTTTTCATTTTTATCATGCAAGAGTTTTGGATTCTTTTTATTTCCTTGGGGTCACCAATAACTATAGAGTAAAAAATACTCTACATTTTATTTTAATTTTTAGTTTCACAATCCAAAAAATTTATCCCTGCACACTTTGGTTCGAAACAATGAAGTTTTGACTTAGAGCACAGGCTCAAATTTCTTTTCACCTCAATTTTGTTTAAGTGTCAAAATCAAGCAAAAGCTACCAAGTGTCATTAGCCTAGGCACATTTCATAATTTCTAAAAGTTGGTCAAGACATGCCACGTGCCCCATAGTAACTCAGCGGAGCACAACAAGTGTCGGCATCCGCATCTCATGTTTCTTATATGTTTCAAAAGCTTCTTTTCAATAAGATTTTCTCAAGATCAAGTAGAAGGAACTAGGTGTCAACCAAAGTAGGTTTCAATATGATTTTCTAAAAGCAACAAAAGATGTCACGTATCCCTAGCTGAAGAAAGTGGAAGCCACCACGTGTCAACATTTGTATTATCTTTAATTTGCTTCATTGATAAGTAAAGACTGTGGAGGGTCTCAGGTTCTATTTCTAAGGCAAGTGAAAGCTACCAAGTGTAGCCATCTATGTAAAAATGAAATGAGGCCTGAATGTTTCTATAGTATAGATAGAGTGACACAGAGACCAACAAGTGTCACCTTCCATAGGATTGTCAAAGGGTAGCTAAAAGTAGTAGAGACCGCCACATGTCCCTTGATAAGTTACACAGAAAGTGCCACCTATCCCTATTTCTTTTTTGAAGTTGCTCGGGTGAGAAGTGTTGTGGGTCCCATTTTCTGTTAAGAAGTTAAAGTTTTGGAGAAGTGGATGGTGATAGATGTTAAGGATGGAACACTCCTAAGCAAAGACATAGTAAAGAGTATAAGTTATGCAAAAAGTGTTGTGTCCCTTCGGTAAGTACTGCGAAACATCCCAAGTGTCTTTTTCTGGTGCCTCCTAAATAATAAGAAGGTTTTCAAGTATAGAGAAGGAATCAACCAAGTGTCCTCTCCCATTTTAAAGTATGAAGCATCTTGGGTATCTATTTTGGCTAATGAAATTACAGGAAGATAGAATGTTTCAGATCTAAGAAATATCCTATGTTAGACACTTCCAGTTTAGTTAGATTTCAGTTAGGTCATTAGATTGGGAATGTGTAGACAATCTAGAGCTAATCCAATGCTATAAATAGGGGTGCAGAGATCACTAGAAGGATGATCAGAAGATAGAGAGAATTTTTTGCAAGAGATTATTGTCAAGAGTTTTTAGACTTTTTTAGCTATGATCAAAAATATCATTTGCCTTTGTTCTATTTTCTTGAGTTAAAAAGTTTATGTAACTGTGCATGTTTCTGTGCCTTTTATGTGACTAGAAAATTAATAAGAAAACTGAGTTCTGTGCTTTTTTTGATATTTTTCTGTGTCACTACAAAACTAGTCTAAGTTGTGAGCCTCTGTTCATCTTTTACATTGATCATGCCTTGTTCTCTCTTTAAAGTAATTGAATCTTACATATAGCTTCACTATGCTTAAGGGTTGAATTAAATTTAGGCGTATCACCATAGTTAGAGTTTTTTTAGTTGCACTTGTGTTTCTATTTAATTCCTATCCCTTTTCCCATTATACCCTTGATATAAAGAAGAGCCAGCTTCTTTAAAATCTAGAGGTTGTTTCAGGTTACAAGTCCCACATTCTTAAAACTTTCCATTGTTGGTGTTAGAAATAACACAATTTTAATCATCAACAGCTCTTAGATCCTTGCTTTCATGATCATGCTACTTGGCAGCTCTATGTGCCTTCTACACACCTTGTACCCTTCAGTCAATATGCTTTAACCACTTGGTCTTTATACATGTAATCTAAGAATCCATTGAATTATTGACTTAATGCATGCCATTTATCTCTAAATTCACAATCATACCCTCATTATTAGATCTTCATCTAACATATTAGATGCTCAATGTAGATTTGTTATTTTGTCTTTATGATTATGACACATGTCATTAGCATGTGCAATATTGACAATTTGAATTACAATGATGCCATTAGATATTTATCCAGTTAGAATAAATTCTATTCATTAGATCTAAGATTTGATTAAACACTAATTGTAGATCTTTGATATCATAAATTTGTCTAAGTATTGGAACTTATTGAACACTATTGAACTTTATCTGAGAAGCCAAATTTATAGCTTAATAAATTTTGTTACGCTCCATGTCTAGACCTAAAACTTAAACCATATGATCTAATTTCATAGATTAATCCATCCATGTATAAAATTACTCCTAAAAACTTCACATGTGTGACAAATGACATCATCAAACTACTCACTCAACTTTATCTATCAAGATGACTACTTAAGCTTAGATATTCATATGACTATTCTGATGAATTATGCTCACTTACATAAGAATTATAATCATTCATAACACCCCATATGGTATCTAAAACATGTCCATACTATCAATATCATCCATCAATTACCTCAATAAGTTAAATACTAAGTAACCATGTAAGAGCATTGAAGCTCATTAAAGCACACTTTGTCATTATCAATCTATCACACATGACACTTCATCAACATCATTGGTCACCTTGAAGACATCATTGACAAACCTCCAACAATATTCTCCTTTGTCATTGATGTCAAACACCAATACAAATCTTATTCTTAGACTTTGTGTCTCTTTTCAAGCACTTTCTCTCCCTTTAACACCATGGTGGGCTTAACACCTGATCCTATGGACCTAAAAAGACTTCAAGGACTAATAATATGAATAAATCACATCTAATAGATGATATATATACTCCCCCCAACATTTTTCATACCTCTTCTTATCTTGATATTCTCAAACATGCTCAATGACTACACTTTTCTTTGATCAAACTCTATTCTATGAAGACAAAATATATAAGAGCAACAAAAACTACTTGAACGTACCTTGAAAACATTAAGAGGGATTCCCATTTATTATCCTAATCTTAAGCACCCATTGAGCACCTTGAGACAATCTCCAACCATGAAGAAACAACATAATTACCTCCATACCTTCTCTTTTAGATTTAACTACACAGTCCTCTGATCCTAGGACCTAACCATTTACAAATCTCCCCCTTTGTTTATACATGAGGATTTAATACATTATCAAAGCACCTGACTTGGTTGATCAAGTCATCATATCAACATGCTTGAGTTAACATCTATATTAGACTTATTCATATCTCCACCATGACTAGAACATCTCACATATGTTCCCCCTCACATCAAGTACAACTCTTCAAGATTTTAAAACCATTTGAGTTAGCTCCCCCTAACTCTATGATTCACCTAAATCATGACAACTTCAACAATTCTTCTTAATGAGCTAGGTATGCTAGTAACTCTTTAATACTTTCCACACTTCAGTCAAAAACTCTCATGAAAACATCAATAGATCGCATATCTTCATTAGTTCACCTTACAAAACTGAAATAGACATGAATAAATCTTATATGGATCTCAAAATAATTTCCCTTTTATCCCCTACAAGTCATCATCATTTAGAACCATTTCAAAGCACTCTCCTAGAACTATATCATCTTTAAAACATTTTAAAATCCATGATAGACACAACCTATCATATATATAACTCTAATACCTTCTCAACAATATGACAACACTATTTCCTCATCCTCCATATCAACCTTCTCTTCAATCTTTCAACATTTGATCAATCAATTTAATTAATAGAAATTGACAAGTTCTTATCTTCAAGACCAAAAACCCCGAATACACCTTGAGCACAATAGAAAAATATCAATAAACCTTTTTAGCAATAAAATATTTTAACAACTCATCATACTTGATAAGACACCTACAAACTTTTATTCCCTACTTGTACACCTTGCATAGACAACTTCATTATTCACCATATTTATTAACTATACCATACATCAAAGATAGACCAAAAATTTGACTTTAGGATCACTATCCCTAAATATATATTTTGAACCATTCCATCATAACTTTGGATCAGTTACATAGAAATCATTTCTTACCCTTAACCAAGCACATCTTCAATCTCTTGTCCTCAATAAGACTGATCTTTGGCTAAGTTACTTTTGACTTTTAAATTCACCCCCTCGATTAGTATGAGGCCTCTTAGGATCATACAAAAGGTTAGTGAAGTTATGAGGTCCCAATCACTTATGGTAAAATCAGCATAGATGCTTCCTGTCGACACTTGAGCCCAAACTAGAGGTACAAATCTATGTAGCAGGGTAGTAATAATTCATTTTAGCATAATGATATTAACACATATCTTTGCATAAGATTTTGTGGTGCATGGGTTAAAAAGAATGCAAAGAATTAGAATGTGGGTCCCCAAACTCTAAAATGACCAAGTGAAAGAACTAGTGCAAGAAGTGGTTATGGGAACATTTTAACATGCCCAAAATATTCATCTAAGTGCATGCTCTACTTTAAAAACTTATTTTCACCCATTCAACACAACTTTTTGCCCATGTGTAAGATTTCACATCTTGCCCTTTAATGGTGTAGCCCATATCCTTTATTTTACCAATGTTACATGGTATCTCTATGCTCACTTAATCATAAGGAAGTTTCTATCTACCCAGAATAAGTTTTAGTCATCCATGTGTTTAAACACATGCCATTCCTATCTAATAATTTAAAGAACTTCCCCGAGAGTCTATCAAAGCACCATGTGTTAGGAGGTTGGTAGATTTAATAAAGCCCATTGGAGATAGTTGAGATGAACTCAAGGTGTTATCATAATTAAATATAATATCATCTACTTGGCATCAAGATTTGAAGTACCCACCATCTTTTGACACTGATAGGGAAATATTCTAGTTTTGAATGCATGTGCATCTAGAATTGATCCTATTATCAACCTAGGTCCAATCATCAGGTAAACTTCAAAAATCATGGTTGTGGCACCTTAAATTCATTAAATGTTTCATCCATTACCCAAGTGGTGCATTTATAGTAAAACTAGATTGATCTTTTATAAAATCCTAGTTCTTCCATTGTAAAAAGGGTTGACATGTTTTTAGTAGCCTCACACTACAAAAAGGTAGCTTCCTTGATCACTTGTATTGGCTAAATCCTTGTATGATAATGAGAATTAATTTCACCTCTTTTCTCTATTTTGATGATCTATGTGCTCTTTCTGAATGTTAATTTTTGTTTGTGGGAAATGTTTGCCCCTCTCTTTAATCACTCATCCCCTGCACCTCCTCATTAAACTTAGAGCTCACTTATTGGTTACATTATGTGTGCACTCGTATCTATGTTGATGTTTTCTATGGATCATCTATCATCCCTCTCATCATAATGCTATGTTTTATGCCTCTATGTGAAGTACTCATGCACATAGAATGACTTGGTATAAACTATGTGATATTATCTTGTTTACAAGCACTTGCATTGTGTTTATGGAAGTAGGAGTGCTCACTCTATTCTAGGCACATCACATTTTGCTTTATGCACTCTCTTATGTATTCCCTCTCTTCTTTCTTAGGAAATTATTAGGTTTCAACTAGCAGTAGATTATATTTCTACTCTTTATGGCTACACATTAGTCTTAAACCAAGTACAATTAGAATGGAAGGAATCCAACCTACTCCAAAGACTCATTCTTAAGAATCACAATGGTCCCATGCCTTGGGGACATTTCCATCATTATGAAAATATAACCAATCCTTGCATGTATAGATGTATGATAATAATTACATACCCAATGCCTTGGTCTCTTGTGCCTTACACAAGGCCCTCATGCTTAGTGTCCCACTGCAAAGCTTCCTATGCTACAAAGTTTCCATGAGTGCACATTTTGAATGATAATAGTTTTTGACATGCTTGGTTGGACCAATAATAGAAACTAAAGAATCAGTGCTTCCTTTAGCCATTAAGTGTACTAGACATTAAGTAAGAACACCTGGTGACTCCCAAAATCTCTAATTTGCAAAGGCTAGCCTCCCTATTTACATGCCAAAAATAACAAGGTCATCTACAAGAAACATTGATTTCTATTTTAGTGATCTTTTAGCACCATCTAGAAGGAGATTTAGAGCATATTCATCCCCTATTAGAAGGTGTAATGTAAGTCAGTCTCCATCTAGAGCCCAATCTACACCATTCTTCAAAAAGTTTTTTTAGGTGAAGTCTATTCCATATCACATGCATGATGTTGCCAAGAAATCAAGTGTTTATGCTCTTCAATGGTGGTATCCCATCGGTTCTGTCATAGTATGATGAGATTCTAGTGTTCACTCTCAATATCCTACCCTATTTCATGGGTGAGAATCCAATCTCCCCTATAGAGCATATCCAAGATATTTTAAATATATGTGTAGTGCACCATGCCACCTAGGACAACATTGTTGTTAGATTACTAACTTTTTCCTCAAAAGGAAAAAATATTTAATGGTATTAGGGCTTGCAACAAAATTCCATTCACAACTAGGATGAGTTCAATGTAAAACTATGCAAGCAGTTCAAGGACTAGAGTGATCACCTATACATGATAGAATAGTTCATGACCATAAAGTGAGCACCACATAAAATGATGGTTGAATTTAAATTTAGGTTCCAAAGGGTTTGGGATAGAATCCCTAAATTATTTAATCCATTTCCTAACATTGCATTCATCTATTTCATAAAATTTATTAATAGTGATATACCAATGATGATTCAATCTATGGGAGGCATGGTTCTCCCTATTGCCTATGAAGTAGTTGTGCATGCCTAGAATTGCTTAATCCAAGAAAAAAAGATTATGCCTAGACCCCCTATGCTTATAATCATATATCCTCCTCCTAATCCATCAACTCCACACACTATGCTAGCACCCATCCCTACTATAGTGAGCCCAACTACTTTGTACTCTTCACCTTCCAATGAACTACATGAAATGAAATCACTATTGCAAAGTTTCAAAAATGAGCTAGTTTCCCTCAAAATGCAGCAATAATAGTACCCTAAACATCAATCATTTGTTTAGAAATACCATTCAAATAAACCTCCCTACCAAGGTGGTGTGAAATCACAAAATCATCTCACATATAACAAAGTGCCTTATGCACTAAAATTTGATGCTGTTGGCACCTCCAGAGCCCTTGTTCTATCACAAAACAATCTAGTATAGGATTTTAGATGGTTTTCCCCATATAACCAACTACATGATTAGGCTACATGTGTAAATGGTGTTCTAAACCAAGCACTTATGGTGTAAATTATGCCTCAATTATAGGAAGAAACAAGTAGTGTAGCTCCACAAGCAGGAGCAGCCCAGGTGCCAACTCAACCACAACATGGATCTTCCTTTGTTAACTGGAAAGAGAAATATTTTGACTATATAAACCAAATTATTTCACCTATTGGAAGAAGAAATCTAGTTGATTTCAACACAAGGTTTAAAATAAGAGCTATAGATGAATATGTACCTACTTCAGTGCCCACATCATTAGCACAATAGGTTACCTATGTAATTGCATAGGATAAGGTACCCATGCAAGCCTTGTACCTTAGATAAAGTTACATATGAGGAAGGACCACCTCAAATCAATGTGACAACACTAGGAGAGGTTGTTACTCCAAATTCATAACTCAAGAGATCTCAGGTTCCATTAAATATAGTAGATCAAATGAATAATACGAGCCTCAATTTCATAATGTGGGATGTGCTTACAGTTCTATCCTATCAAAATTTATTATAGGATGTGTTAAAAGGTTTCCAAGAGTGTCATGCCCCTTAACCAATACCTACCACTTCTATGATTTTATGCCATCTAAAAGAGGAAGTGTAAATGCACAACATCAATAATAATTTACCCACATTTTATGTCTCTTTGATCATTAGCTAGCACCTAGTACACAATTTTATTATTGACTCTAGTGTAAGAAACTTAGTAATGTCAAAGAAGATTGCAGACACACTTGAAATTACATATACCCCTATTTCTAAAAGAATGGTCCAACTTGATGGCATAATAGTCAAGGTTGTAAGTGTAATCAAGGATTTAAATCTAACACATCATGCATTTCCAATCCTTTTTATTATGCAAGGCATCACTATCATTGACTTACCTCCATATTTCACGATTTATCTCTCTCAAGACTTCATGACAAAGATGGATGGTATTTATATTTTGATTGGTCATATATGCTACTAAGAACCAAATATTGGATAAAATTAACCATAATGATAGAGTTTATCTTTAAAATTCATGTCAATCCATACACTCCTATCCTAGTTGAGTAAAACTATGCAATTTTCAATCAAGAGGAGAACTAAATTCTCTATGAAAGCATGGCACCACTAGAAGAGGTCTTAGATGACCTAATGGGTGAATAAGAACATGAGAATTTTGAATGTGATCCATATGATAATGTAGAGACTAAGCTTAGCACATATTACATCATGAAAGAGAGTCTAACATTTCTTGAACTCATGAAAGTGCATGAGAATCCTGATGGCATATGGTAGTTATACTTCGATGGCTCTCAAAGCTAGAATGACATAGGAGTTAGTGTCACATTGATCTCACCCTAAAATGAAGAATACTTCCATAAATTTAGATTATAGTTTTCTTTCATGAACAATTCTATCGAGTATGAGGTGATAGTCCAAGGCCTTCAAATTCTACAGAAGAAAGGGATCAAGGCACTACAAACACTAGGTGATAATGAGTTGGTTGTCAACCAAGTTATGGCATGGAACATAACTAAGAATGACCTAAAGAAAGCCTATAAAAATAGAGTGTTAGACATGATTGAAGTGTTTTATTCCTTCAAAATCACCTCTATACCAAGAGCACAGAATGCTAATGTGGACAGGCTGGAAATCATAGGTGTGTAATATGACATTTCATGCAACATAATGAAAGAGTTTGAATAGATTATCAAGATTATGGTTAAACTAAAAATTCTTGATAACATAGAGAAATGGTAAGCATTTGAGAGAAATGAGAAAATAATCAATTTCATTCAAGATGAATCAAAGTTTTATACCATGAATTAGGTGTAGCTACAGGCCCAATATGAAGATCAAGTCATCTAGTTGAAAGGAAACAAACTACCTAAAGGATTGGTCACCCTAGAAAATATTTTTTATTCTAATGACTAATTCAGAGGAGAAGGACATATCATGATAGCCAAGGAAGATATATTTTCACCTATAAGTATTTCATAATTAAAGACTCTTAAATCTATTAGGGTTTGCTCCATGCTAGAAATTGAAAGCTTCATTAAACTCAACAGGAGATACGATGACATATTTGTATGGAGTTATAAAGATATTAGACATTTTGATCTAAGTATTACATGGGATACAATTGAGATAAATCCAAGCATGTAGCCTATGTGCCAAAGATACATGTCCATTAATCCAAAGCTAGAACCATTGATGCACAAGGAGTTATCCAAACTCATTAAGGCTATTATAATACTTCCAATCAAGCACTCATCATGGGTCGCCAACTTGGTACTAGTGTGAAAGAAGAATAAGGAGATGCATCTTTACATGTACTTTAGGGACTTGAATAAGGCTTCCCTCAAAGATTATTATCCTCTTCTACCCATGGATCAAATCTTAAAAATGATCATAGGTATAGAGAGATTTCTATTACTACATGGTTATTCTAGCTATAACCAAGTTCAAGTGCAACAGTGTGATCGATATAAGACTATATTCACCACTAAGTGGGGAACTTATGCATATCAATGCATGCCTTTTAGCCTAACAAATGTAGGTTTAAACTTATAGAGAGTCATGGTATGGAATTCAAATATCTCATCAATAATATCATCTTAGTTTAACTTGATGATATAACTATTTTATCCAAGCATGCAGAGGATCAATTGGATCACTTAGAGCAAGTCTTTCAAAGATGTTGATAATTTGGAATTTTTTTGAAATCTAACAAATGCATCTTTGTACTATATGAAGGTAAAATTATTGGTTATATTATTTCTAAATATTGACTCATAATATATCTAGAGTGATTCAAGGATATCTCATCTCTTCCCCTTCCAAACCACAAAAAGAGTCTCTAGATTTTCCTAGAGAGAATCCTGATGGCATATGGTAGTTATAATTTGATGGATCCCAAAGATAGAAAACATAGGAGCTAATGTCACATTTATCTCACCCTAAAAGGAAGAATAATTTCATGCCTTTATATTTTATTTTGCTTGCATGAACAATTCTATCGAGTATGAGGTGCTAGTTTAAGGCCTTCAAATTGTGCAAAAGAAAGGTATCAAGGCACTACAAAAATTGGGTGATAGTGATCTAGTTGTCAACCAAGTCAAGGCATGGAACATGACTAATAATGGCCTAATGAAAGCCTATAACATAGAGTGTGAGACATGATTGAATTATTTTATGCCTTCAACATCACCTCTATACCAAGAGCATAGAATGCTAATGTGGACAGGCTAGCAATCATACGTGTGTAATATGACATTTCATGCAACATAATGAAAGAGTCTAAATAACTTATCAAGATTATGGTTAAACCAAAATTATTAATAACATAGAGAAATGGCAAGCATTTGAGAGCAATGAGAAAATAATCAATTTAATTCAAGATGAGTCAAAGTTTTTTACCATGAATTAGGTGTAGTTATAGGCCCAATATGGAGATCAAGTCATCTAATTGAAAGGAAACAAACTGCCTAAAGGATTGGTCACCCTAGAAAGTATTTTTTATTCCAATGAATAATTTAGAGGAGAAGGACATAGTATGATAGCCAAGGAAGATATATTTGAACCTATAAGTATTTCATAAGTAAAAAATATTAAATATGGTAGGGTTTTCTCCATGATAAAAATTGAAATCTTTGTTAAACTCAATAGGAGATACGATGACATATTTGCATGGAACTATAAATATCTTAGAGGTTTTGATCTAAGTATTGCATAGCATATAATTGAGCTATATACAATAATTCAGCCTATATGCCAAAGATAGAGGCCCATTAATCCAAAGCTGGAAACATTGATGCACAAGGATCTATCCAAACTCATTGACACTAGTATAATACTTCCAATCAATCACTCCTCATGGGTCACCAACTTGGTACTAGTGTGAAAGAATAATGGGGAGATATGTCTTTGCATGTACTTTAGGGACTTGAATAAGGCTTCCCTCAAATACTACTAACCTCTTCCACCCATGGAGTAAATCATACAAATGGTCACAGGTGTAGAGAGATTTCCATTACTAGATGGTTATTCTAGTTATAACCAAATTCAAGTGTAAGAGTGTGATCGATATAAGAACATGTTTACCACTAAGTGGGGAACCTATGCATATTATCACATTCATTTTTGCCTAAAAAATTTAGGCATAACCTTCTAGAGAGTCATGGTATGGTATTCAAATATCTCATCAATAATATCATCTTGGTTTACCTTGATGATATAACTATTTTCTCCAAGCGTGTGGAGGATCAATTGGATCAATTGGAGTAAGTATTTTAGAGGTGTAAATAATTTGGAATTTTTTTAAACCCTAAAAAATACACCTTTGTATTATATGAAGGCACCATTATTTGTTATAAAAATTTTAAATATGGACTCGTAATTGATCTAGATCGAGTCAAGGCTATCTCATATCTTCCCCTTCCAAGCCACAAAAAGAGTCTCTAGATTTTCCTAGGTAGAATCAACTTTGTGATAAGGCTAATGCATGGCTTTTCCATCTTGGTCAAGCCTCTCACGGTAATGCTAAAAAATAATGTTGCATCTGATTAGATGTGTGAAGGCAAAGATAGTTTTGAGGCCATCATGCATGCCATATTGTAGGCTCTTACCTTGATTAGCCTATATTATAATAAGGAATTAATCCTTTATGCATTTAGTGGAGATAAAGGCATCTCAACCATCTTGATACAACAAAACAAAGACCATCTAGAGCAACCAATCACCTTCTTCATCTAGGTGTTGAAGGATTATGAGTTACACTACAACTTCATAGAGAAGAAAACACTTGCAGCTGTAAGGGCTCCAAATAAATTTAGGCACATATTCTCCAACAATAAGATCCATCTCATGGTCATGCACATAGGAATCAAATATTTCTTAATTATTAGGGACATAAGTGAGAAAAGGGCTATATGGATCACTAAAGTGATGGAGTATGACATAGACATCCAAGTCACCAAGCTAGTCTAAGGAAAGGGACTATGCAAGAAGTTGGTAGAATTAGCAAGGTCAAAAGATGGTTTGGTCTTATTATCTCATTAGGAAGAGCATGTAAACAAATAATCTACTACCAACTAGGCATAGGATATGAAGATATTCCTTCGACCTAACATATATCCACTGAGCTTTGACGAATCTAAGTGTAGATATTTATTTTTACAATCCATTCTTTATGTTTTAGTAAGACATGCACTTTTATAGAGGGATCTCAATGGGGTCCCCCTAAGGTGCATATATTTAGGGAAAATAGGTAAAATCCTTAAATAATTCCATGATGGCCTTTCACGAGGATATTATTTGCCTAAAACCACTATTATAAAGATCATGCAAGATGGTTATTTCTAGACAAATATATTCAAAGATGTGCATGTTTACATTATATCTTGCAATAAATGTGCCTTCTTCATAGGCAAAAAAAGGTTTGACACATTACCATTGAGCCTAATTCAAGATGATCAACCTTTTATGTAGTGGGGCCTAGATTTCATAGGCATGATTAACCCATCATCAAGTGATGGGCACAAGTGGATTTTCATAGCCACTGACTATTTCACATAAAGGCTAGAAGTGGTTGTCCTCAAGGAGGCTAATGATACATCCATCTTCGACTTCTATGAGGGCATTGTGGTGAGATTCAATGTTCTGGTCAACATTATCTCTAATAATGTACTAGCTTTCTTTGGAACTAGAATCAGCAAATGGGCCATCAAACAAAACATCTAATTGAGCACCTCATCAAACTATTACCCTCATGGTAATGGTCTATATGAATCCATGAACAAGACCCTGATCCATATCATAAATAGGACTCTAGAGGATAACCAATGAGCTTGGCATACTAAGCACACGACCATGCTTTGGCCTAATTGGATCATGCCTAAGAGAGTGTTGGGAAATTTTCCCTTCATGATATTCTATAGAAGGGAATATATATTAACAACATCCCTCAAGTTTCCCTCATTATAACTCACACACCATTTTATTTCATATAAGCACTTATGCACAATGTTTTCTTAGCTTAGGTCTTTTCCTCTAGGCACCTTTGGCATAGTTCTTGTCTTGTCAAGTGAATCTCAATTCATTTCAAGAAGCCAAAGATGCAAAGTTAGTGCATCTATAGGAGGAAAAAATGCAAGTTTAAAAAGCTCCATTCCCAATGGATTGATTAAATGTTGTTGGGTTCCCACTTAGTAGGCAAATAACCTATAAAGTTAGCTATAAGTGTTGACTTTCTATGTCTCCCCCTCAATCATTTCAAGGCCTCCTAAGATCATATAGAAGGTTAGAATAGTTACGAGGTCCCAAGAATTTTAGGTAGAATAAGTACAGATGATTTTCACCTACACCTGAGCCTAAACTAGAGTTACAAATCTACATAGTAGTGCAATAATTATTCATGCCAGCATAAGGATATCAATTCATATCTTTGCATAAGGTTTTGTGGTGTATGGGTCAAAAATTGCACAAAGCTATATAATATAGGTCCCTAGACTCTAAAATGACCAAGTGAAAGAGATGGCATAAGAAGTGGTTATGGAAACACATAGTGCACCCAAAATATTCATCTCAGTACATGCTCTATTTTAAAATATTCATCACACCCATTCAACATGGATTAAAACCCATGTGCAATATCTCACATCTGCACCCTTAAATGGTGTATCCCATAGCCTTTATTCTATCAATGCCACATGGTAGCCCTACACTCACTTAAGCATAAGGAATTTTTCAACTACTCAGAACAAGTGCTAGCCATCCATGTGTCATACCCACATCAATCCTATTTAGTAATTCAAAAATCTTCCCTGAGAGTCTTTTAAAGTACCATGTGTCAAGAAGTTGGTAGAGTTAATGAAGGCCATTGGAGTTAGTTGAGATGAAATTGAGGTTTTTTTAGAATTAAATATGATAGCAGCTACTTGGCATCAAGATTTAAAGTACATGCCATCTTATAACACTAATAGGGAAATCTTCTAGTTTTCAATGCATGTGCATCCAAAATTGATCCTATCATCAACCCAAGGCCAATCATTGGGCAAACTTCAAAAATCATGGTAGCAGTGCCAAAAATGCATTAAATGTTTCACCCATCACCCAAGTGGTGTATTTATTTCAAAATTGACTTGATATTCTATAAAATCTTGGTTCTACCATTGTAAAAAGGGTTGACATATTTTTAGTAACCTCACACTATAAAAAAAATTCTTCCATGAGCACTTTTATTGGCTAAATCCTTGTATGTTAATGAGAATTAAGTTTACCTCTTTTCACTATTATGATGATATATTTTCTCTTTGTGTTTCTTTATTTTTATTGGTGGGTAATGTTCACCCCTCTATTTAAACACTCATCTCCTGCACCTCCTCATTAAACTCAGAGCTCATTTGATGGTTATGTTTTGTGTGAACTCATATCTATGTTGATGTTGTCTATGGATCATCTATCATCCCTATCATTGACTCTAGAGGATTTTATTCAACCTATGTATAATTCTATACCATATCAAATAGTGTACTTGGACCTATAGATTGATCATGGCACATATTTTCCACTTTCAATTTCCATAGTTTAGCTTGCCTTCTTGATTACACTCTAGGATTCTGCTTTATCTTATTTTAACATGATGGCCTTTACTTGTAGAACATGTCAATGTGACTAATCTTCTCACAGTTACAACAAATCATTCTTCTTAAAGTGAACTCATCTTGCCTTACCTAATTTGGACATAATCTAGCAATGTGTCCTATGTCATGACAACTATAGTACTCACTTTGACTCATAACACTTGATCAATTATTCCATTCATAGTTAAAAGAAAATTAATTCTAGGAAGGTCTTTTAAACTCTCTAGATTTATGTTTAAATTGATTACAATTGTATCAATAACCATTAAAATGTTCATACCTCATGGCATTTGGTTGTCTAATATGATTTGTCTTGATTCTGCCAATACCTTCATCTCTTGACTGATGATTGATCTTCAAGGTATGATTGTCCTTATTAAAATTTATCTTTATCTTATCTTGGGTTCTAATTTGTTTTTCTTATTTGTAACCAAGTCTAGTTATATCACTAGCATGCTTTTGACTATTCAAAATTTATCTAGATAAACTGAGCTCTTTTTAAACATCACATATGACTTCATCTTACTAGATGTATTTTATCACTCAACTTTCAATGACTCCTTTTCAATCACATACCTTAAACACTACTCTTCTTCAGCTTTCAAGCTTATAGATAGGATTTCTAATTGACAACTAAGATATTTGACTATATCTTCAAGCTCCTTGGTGTCTTCATTTATTTTTTCCTCAAACACACTGAATTACTCTTCATAGTTATTTATTTGAGAGTTAAACCTATTGTTTTTCTTCTCATTTTTTAAATATTCAAGGGAGTTCATCAACTTAGTCCCATAGTTTACTTTATCTTATTCACCATCTGTATCACCTAAACCACATCTAAACCATGTAGATTCTTCTTGATATGAATAAATGCCTTCTTCAACCATGAAGAAAGCTTCATCTTCAGCAGGACCATCATCTTCATGATCATTATCACAATCACTACCATCATTATCATTAGATGAGAAAAAATATCCCTTGGTGTAGAGACTTCTCTTATCTTTGTAAAACTTCTTTTGGCCATTATACCTTTTGAAACTATTCTTTCAATTATCAAACCTGAATTTATTCTTGCCATTATCATGATCTTCTTCATGTTCTTCATTATAATTTCTCTTATGATTATTAGGACACTTTTTGGCAATGTAACCTATCTCTCCTCAATTGAAACATTTTAATGTAATTTTACCCTTAAACTTTCCTAAACCTATTTTCAATTTTCTTGTTAATAGAGCTATTAGTTCATCATCATCAATGTAAAAAATCTCATCATCTTTTACCTTATTACCTTGTAACATTTTATTTAGCTTCTTTTTTGAATTTAAAGATGTTTCTTTCTTTGTTAGTTTGTCCTCATTAACTCTCATCTCATAGGCAAAAATAATTCCATGTAATTCATCCATCTTCATTTTGGTGAGATCATGACTTTCTTCTATAGCAAAAACTTTTGAATCGAATTTAAAAGTGAGAGAACTTAATAACTTTTATAATATAGTTCCTTATTAAATAACCTCTCCCATGACTTTGATCATGTTCACTACCTCATCAAATCTTATAAGATAGGAAGCCACGGTATCCTCTTCCTTCATTTTGAGACTTTCAAATTACCTTCAATAGGTTTATAGTTTTGCCAACTTTACTTTTGAATATCATTCATAAATAAACTAAAATTTGTCCCAAATCTCCTTGGTAGACTTTCAATGAATTACCTTGGTGAAATTAGCCTTAGAAAGACCACAAATGATATCATTCATAGCTTTGGAATTGTTATCACTCAGCTTCTTGTATGTGGCACCAGTTGGAGGAGTAGGTGGCATAGAATAACCATCCAAAACATATTACTAAATGTCAAAACCCAAGGACATGATGTAGGTATTCATTATTACACTCTAGAGAGAATAATTTGATCCATTTAATAACAAATATTGCTTAATAGATAAACCTTGAGAACTTGTCATTATACCTAAGATTTCCTTCAAGAGGTTAAACTTGTACAGAAGGTCTTTATCTAATACCAATTGTTAGAGGTAAAATCACTAAGAGGGAGGGGGGTGAATCAGTGAATTAAGATATTTCAAAATGTCAATATAAATACTTTAAACCCTTATTAATACACCATAATCAATCAAGAAGCAAATAATCCACTCATATCAATGAACATAAAATATAAGCAAGATAATACAAGATCTATGTGGGAAACCCTCCTGGGTGATAAAACCCACTCTGAAGCCTACAAACACATGGACTACATATCCTATAAGATGATTAAAAATAAGAGGATTTAGTCAATCACTCACTTCATAAGGAGAACTAACTCCTAGATATGAAAATCACCAACTTGCCCAAGATGTTGAGCGCCAAGACAACATATATGAAAAGAACAACTTTAGAACTCTTGATTCCTTCTCAATCTGATGGATAAACCCTTCACTTGTTATCATGTATCAAACCTCTAAATTAAAAAATAGAATTATTACCACAAGGTCATACATGAAATATACACTTAGATATTCCCCTCAAGAAATCCACATATATCTCACAACCTTCACAAATATTTTTCTCATCACACACACTCACAATAGCTCAACACCACACTCTCAAGTCTCAAAACTATCAGCTTTGCATTCACTCTTTATAGAGTCTTCATGAATATTATCTTCTTGGTTAGCCATAAAAATTTACTTAACACTTAAGTATTTTATCATGCTAATACATATCTCAAATCCATTTTCATATGCCATCCATTACCTCATTATCCCCAAACCATGATTAGGTCTTGGTGAGACCTAAAACAATTAGGCCTTCATACTCACAAGTTATATATGAGACTAATTATATGAAATTCATCCTTTAACAATGATTAAAACACATAAAACATATTTCCAATATCCCCTTAATTAATTCCATATGGGTTCATGCCACTTGGAATACCAAATCACATAATCAACCTACCAATTAGGTCCCCTTGCTCTTTAGGATTTCATACACAGAAAACTGAGTCTCAAAATTATGAAGAAACTACTCAAATATTTCATATATCCATATGATTAGATAAAAAAATTTAACCCTAAAAGACCCAATATACACCTCCATGTGATTTAGACACTCCAGCGTAGGTAACACTCAAATCAACTCTCTCAGAATGACCACTCAGACTAGTCTTATACAGTCAAAAACATAGTCAAGCTATTTTGACTCTCCATAATCTATAAGGGTCATATCATGACATATAATACCATACCGTAAATATTTTATAATTCCTTGGCATATTCATATTCATTTTATTCCTTAACTCTACTCATAACACCTTTAAATTAGCTCTGTAAAATGGTCACTCAAACTGCCAATGTATTCAATAGAGTCAACTTATAAGCCTTTATTAATATTTAATATGGATTTTTAAAACCTCAAAAATACATAAATATATTATTAATTTAATCTAAAACACTCTCCAATAGTTATTTTATATTTAACCATCAAATTTCTATCAATAACAACTCAATTTTCCTTCTTGGGTCGCTTGTAGAATATGGTCAAATACACAGTCAACTTTTGAGCTCAATATCTTTGATTGTAAAAACATGAAAACCTTATAAATAGTTTTTTTTGGATGAATCCTTGAGTCCTTTAAAAAATTTCCTTTTACACCATGATAAAAAATTTCATACATCAAAGGTTATATCTCAAACATTGTAAACTAGTTTTCCCTCGTTAATTTGAATATTTGAATTCCAAAGTTCATTATTCAAATATTAAACATTAGACACTTTGACCTCATCTCATGTTACCTAGTAAATTTTAACAAAATAAATCCATTTATCTCCTTTGTATTATCATGTTTTTTATCTTTCAATTCTCATAGTTGATCTTAGATCCTTGCTTCTATAATCATGCCACTTGGCAGCTATGTGTGCCTTTTACACAACTTCTACCCTTCAGTCAATGCATTTGCACCACTTGGAAGTTATACATGAAATATAATCATAATTTGACCTATTTATTTAATAGTTACCATTAATTTTTTAGTTTATTATCATATTCTCACCATCTTATCTTCATCTGATAGATTAGATGTGTGTCATAGATCTGCTACTTAGATTCCATGATTGTGACACGTCTCTAACACGTGCAATCTTGAATATTTGACTTTGAAAAACATAATTATATCCTTATAAAATCAGAATAAATTATCACCATTATATTTAATATCCAATTAAATTCTATCCATAGATATTTTATATCATAAAATTGGCTAAGTATGGGAACTTATTGAACACTCTTGAACTTTATCTGAGAAGCCAAAATTTCACCTTAATAAATTTTACTACGCTACATGTCAAAACCTAAAAATTGAACCATATGATCTCATTTCATGGATAAATCCATATATGTATCAAAATATTCCTAAAACCTTCACACATGTGATAACTTATGTCATTGAACTATTTACTTAGCTTTATTTGTCAACATGACTGCTTGATCTTAGACATTCATATGACTGTCCTGATGAATTTTGTTCACTTGAATAAAAATTATAATCACTCATAACACACCATAGGGTATCTAAAACATGTACATACTATCAATATAATCCATCAATTTTCTCACTAAGTCAAATACTAAATAACCATGTAGGAACACTGAAGCTCATTGAAGCACACTATCATTGTCAATCTAGCACACATAACACTTCAACAACATCCTTAGTCACCTTGGAGACATCATTGATAAACCTCCAACACCTAAGATCTCATCCAAAAGGTCATCAATGTATAGTAGTGGATACTTATTCTTCATCATATTTTTTTAGTACACGATAGTCTATAAAAAGTTTCCAAGACCCATCCTTGTTGGATATGAGGACTATCAGACTCCTACAAGGCCTGATCTTGCCTTGGTTAAGAATCTATTGAATCTATATCTAGACTTAATCATTATCCCAAAATAATCTATAATATAGAGGGATATTTGGAAGAGGGGATCTACGATCCAAATTGATGTGGTAGTTTACTATGTATTGTGTTAGAAGGCCATCAGGTTTTGAGAAGACTTTATTACTCTACTTCAGAAACTTATTGATCTATTATTACTATTATTATGTACACATGTGTACTACCAGGATATGTTTTAGTTTTAGGTGCATATGTGTATCTAGATATACCATAAGTAACATGAACTTATGTGTGTGTGTGATGATCTTTTGACATTGCATGGCAAAGACCAAGGTGAATTTGTTTATGGGTACTGAATCAAAAAAGTTGTAGAAGAGATATTGCATATGAATAGTTTAATGTTATATCTTGGCTTGATATGTAGCTTCATAGTCATATAATTATTATTTCCAAATTAAGATTGAAAACCTCTAGAGTTACGATGTCATAAGTGATTTTGTCCTCCATAGGCTTGAATTTATACTAAAAATCGAATTACCATTAGACCTATATATCTCTCCCCTATTAGACCCACACTAAAAAGTATGGATTTGGATGTGCAGAGTGGCAAGACCAAAGCATTGAGCTATGAATTAAATGAAGTTATTTTTTCTACCACTATTTATGATGATGTGGAGATGTTAACCCTTCACCTATAACTTGGTGTGGAAGATATTTTTGTGCTATTTAAAGATGTTGATCCCAGTGGTGCTAGTGCTCAGACAAGAGGCATCTAGATCAGTGCCATCCATTGATGTGGGTCCTGATGTAGATTGTGTGAGTAGGGATTACTACACATAGCATTTAGAATCATCATGAGTGGATGAGTGATGGCGATGGCACCACTTATCACCAAACTTCTTATTTTCTTTATCTGAAGCAAAAGGCATTAGAACCTTTAAGGGTTGAAAATTATTCTAGTGATGATCTCCTTTTCAAGAAGTGTGTTGTTAATTCTATGTGGAATGTTGAAATGTGGAGTTCTATGAAGTTTGGGCCTTATGCACTACATTAGATGAAGAAGTGACATTTTGATTCATCTTTTCCTTGGCTTCAATCTTGGTAGCATTTTGATGTGCTTACCCCAAAGTGTTAGAAGTCAATAACTCCATATTCAATGGGGTATAATATGAGAGTCTATTGATTTACTTCCAAGACCTTATTTTGTTTTCTCAAGTTCTCATGCAAGAATGTATAGTAGTGGTGTAAAATGTTGGTGTAGTCTTTTATGGATTGATCTTTGTGTTGGTGTAGTTTTTGTAACTTGATGTATTGATATTCAAAGTGGCATAGAAGGTAGTATTCCTCCTTTAATGCATGAACACAAATATTTCAAGATTTAATTAGAATTTACTCTTACATGTGTAATGCACTAAATCTATCCCACCAATGAACATCCAATATGGACATCTTCAGTATCATGAAGATGATACTTTCAACATAAGTGAAAGAATTTTTTGAGAAGTATTCCTTGAGTTATCTAATCTAGGCATCTAATGCTTTGGTGTTTATCTTACTTTCAAACAAGGGTATGTTGATATTGACTTGAAATTTGAAAGGGGTTTGTTGTTGAAATAGTTGGTGAGAAAACTATGGAGGTGTAGTAGAAGGTGTCAGATTGAGTTTTACCATCAACTCATGGAATTAGCCAAAATGTTCTATGCACTATGCCTTCAGTGCATTATCAATGAGATTTCATAGCTTAGGGGATACCTTAGGTTGATTTTAGTTGTCAGCTATCTTAATTTTGGTATGATTTTCTTTGAGATATTTTGAAACATAACAAATTGATAACCTTTCCTTCTCGATTTACACTCACATGTTTATAAGAATAGAAAGGAATAGAGATTTTCTATATTGATACCAATGATCTGTACCATAGGGCCTAAGACCAAGTATGTAAGGGATAACTAAGTTTTGGTTGGGTAGAGTGAATCATCAAATCTAATTTAGAAATAAATAAATAAACACATTTAATGAAACATAATTCTTACTTACATTAAAATCAAATTCTATTCATTAATAGATAATAAGTAAAATTTGTATAATGTACTATAGTGCATATTTTAAAGAGTAGATACATAGAGTGTGTTATCTATTTAATGACTATGTATCATTAACCTTAGGCTAGTTGTTTATGTTAAATACTTATACAAATATTATACAAGAGCAATTACAACCACTATCAATTAATAAGAAGATAGTTATGTTAGTTCATCTTTCAGGGTCGATGACAATTGGTAAACTCTTTGGATCACATGGCTAAGGTGAGTTGATATGTGGATGTGTTATGGAATCTAAGAAGTCAACAAGGCATGTTAAACTGGGAGATAAAGTGTGGGACTATGAGGCATGTAGGTCTACAAGATATAGAGTGCATAGAAGTTGGTGAGCTAGCGTGGAACCTGTATGGTGCACAATTGAGGAAGACACATAGATCTATGAGCTTTAGCATGGGATTTTTAGGCCTTTAAAGCTATTATTTATGGTGAATAACTATGAATTTCACTATAATTAAAGTGTGATGGTCATATAAGTTAGTGAGTAAATGCAAGACTTGTGCAACACATGGGATTGTGACTTGTGAAGTACATAATAATGAGTGCATAGAGGTCAGTGTGCAAATGTTTACGATATGGCATGGGACTTGTGAATATGACTTTGAGAAATTTCTAGTCAAGGAGCTCACAAGATTGGATAAGAGGTTAGTGCCCAACATAATATATTGAATGAGGATTAAGCTCAGTTATGTGAGAACTATGTATAGATCATCTAGTCCACACCCACTCTAAATAGATGCTCTATTAAGAACTTACTATTGATTTGGACTCCATTGATACTATTATTATCTTCATTGGTCATTAATCTTATTTCCCCCAAAACTTTAGATGAGATGTCTTCATAGCATCGATGAAGGAAATTATATCTAAGAATGTTAAATAAGGGTATGCATTGGATAAAAGGTCTGATTTGGAAATGTAATATAGGTCCTAAATTAATAAATGGATCATAATGAAATTTATACTAGTTGGAAAATAAATGAAGATTAGTATTTTTATCATACATAATGTTTTTGATTCTTGATTCATCATAATTTTGGTTATGGCAAGGCCAAATACTTCTAAGTATGCTCTTGATAGGACCACTTTTTTGTTGATGTTTAAGCCTAAGAGTAGTTGAAATTTGATTATGATTTAACTAGTAAGTTGTACCAATAGTCACTTTAGTAATTTATTCATCAATAAAATAATAACTATTGTACTCAACTATTGGTGCCTCAAATAGGTTTTCACCAACAAAGTTGTCTTGATTGTCCCATAGGGTCTCTGAGAAGGTTTCATTAAGGAATGTTGACTTTTGACTTTGATTATCTTCTAGTGCCTCAAATAAAGTTTCAATATAAGATTCTAAGTTTGGACTTTGATTATCCCCTAGTAACTCTGAGAAGGTTTCAATAGGACATTTTTATTCTTCAAATTGAATGTGGTCTCAATCCCCTTGAAATTTTGAAATTGATATGTCACCATGGATGTAATTCAATAATGTGTGATTCTATTAGTCCTATTTGATTCGTGTGGGAGGTAGAATGTAAATATAATGTCTAGGTTGGTTAGTTTCATTAGAAAGTGTAATGATAATGGAATGATAAAAGGTACCACAATCCTTATAGAGTCTAATAGGATAACTTATGTCAGTTCTAAATAAAACATCCTCAACAACTGTAGAAGGATCATAAATGTGTTCAAGTTGATCTATAAGGATTCTATAACCAATGTTGTATGATCCACTGATGTATTTTAATTTCAAAGATGATTCTGACTCAAAAGACATTTAATCTAATGTTAAGATTGACATTGATTTTGCTTTTGATTCTAAATCTAATATTAGTTCAAAAATAGAATGTGAATCTAATTTTAATTCTTCTTTTGGTGTGGATGTTAAACATAATGTTGTATTAGAAATGGAACTTATTTCTAATGTAGGTACAAAAATGTCTTGTTTAATTTTTGTAAATGGATTAGTAATGGGTTATGACATAATAATAGGTTATTGTGCATAAATATTCTCATCTAAGAGGGTTTCAACAAAGACTAGCTTGTCAAAGTGAGGTTCCTCGAAGATAGGGAAATGGTCTAAAGGTGGCTCAACTAAGACTGACTTATCAAAGTGAGGTTCTTCAAATATATGGAAATGGTTAAAGGTTAATTTATCATAGGTTTATTGGTTAAAAATAGTTGTTTCAATAATAAAAATCAAGGATTGGTTGGTTGTCTTGGCCTTGGCTTATACTTGGTTATAAAATCTTAGACTTGGACACACTTTACTCTCTAATAAATGATAGCTCTTGGAGAGGTAAGGATTGGCTCTATTGTGGCTCTAAGATTGGATTGGATGTTGGAAATATTTATTTTTACAAAATAATGTTATTCAATCATTCTTTAGGAAAGTTAGATGAGAATTTAGCTCTAGATCTCAATATCTCTATTCTCAACAATCCATTTGTCAAACTAGATTTGAAAATGCATTAGCAATGTGTTAAATAGACTAGATGGTTGGGAATTATAATGTGGTGATTTTTGTGGTTGTGTCTAAATCATGATATCCCCATGGTCAATAAAGGTTTTTACATGTTGTGTAAACCTCACAAATCGATTAAGGTAAATGGCCTTGAATCCCATGATACTCACAATATTCATCCATTCAATACCAAGGAGGGTGGAGATTATTTTCACCAAAAGGTTGAGTATATGGAAACACAATTATGTTTGTTGTGACCTGTATACACTAAATTCTTCTCACCTTAATTATTCTAATTAATCCTACTAATTTATCCTAATATTAATCATTTATCTAATATTCCCCCTCATCATTTCTTTATTCACTAACATTATTTATAACCCATCAATCAATTAATCCTTCTAAATCATGTCTTATCCCATCCTAATCCCACTTATTCATTAGTTGTGAATTTAAAATTCCCATGGCCCACCTACCTAGCTACTAAACTCTTAGGCTTTCCTACAAGCATACCCCCCTAGATTCTATAAAATCCCCTAATCACCTATCTAATCCATCCTTAATCATGATTAAACTTCCCAAAGAGATTCTAAATGTTTATACCTCTAAAACATTATCTCCTCTAGAAACCTCCCTTTAAAATCTAGACATTGATCCTCCCTCTCTCTTCTATATAAAAAAAACCAATCTTCCATTGAAACTAATTAAAAGAATCATAGAAAGAATCCATGAAGCCATTGATCATTCCATCACTATTCTAAGTCTAAGTGCAATCAAAAAAATCAACAATCAAATTCCATTTGAAGATCTTGGAGAGATGATAGTTAAAGAAAATAATTAGTAAGGTCATCTTCATCTTTTATGATTTACTTTCATAATCTCTCATGTGAAGTGTATTGTGAATGTTGGGTTTTAAATTGCATATTTAGGTAGTTTATTTTAGGTGCCCAAAATTACAATCATAGATTTGGCAACCACAGTGGGACAACATGGCTCATTGATTTTATTTTATCACTCTTTCATGCTCATCCTCTTAATCATATTACTTGGATTTAGTCTTGAGCTATAATAATAAATATTATCAAATCATTTTCTTAATTGGGCCTAAAACTCTCCCTTGCATGCATCCTTGCTTGGGATACATTGAAATTTTATGGCCTTGTATCTTCTAATCCTCATCATCATTTCTGATCCCTATGCATATGTCTTTGTTAGGGGCATAATCTATTTGTATCTCATTGCTCAATTCATGGTCATTTTATTCATAATTTAATCATACATCTATCAATCCCATCCCTTTATCTATTCATCACATCCCAACCATTTTTTCTTCTTTTGAGTGGTCATCGATCTTATTCTTCCTTGTATATCCTCTCAAGGTGGAATCATAGTCACTAACATCATTTAGCCTAACATAATCCACTAACATTCATCCATGAAATGAATTTTCTTTGAAATACCATTACTCCTTCTACTTCATCCACTCACAATGCCCTTTCAAAGAGGGGCCAAATGTATACATTAAATTTTGCTCACCTTAATTATTCTAATTAATATGCTAATTTATCCCCTCTATCCTAATCCTAGTCATTTATCCAATATCCCCCCTCATCATTTCTTTATTCACTAACCTTATTTCTACCCCACCAATAAATTAATCCTTCTAAATCATGTCTTATCCCATCCTAGTCCCACTTATTCATTACTTGTGAATTTAAAATTCTCATGGCCCACCTACCTAACTACTAAAGCCTACTCCTAGGCTTTCCTACAAACCTACCCCCTATATTCTCTATAATCACATATCTAATCCATCCATAATCATGATTACACCTCCTAAAGAGATTCTAGAGGTTTTTACCTCTAGAACATTTTATCCTCTAGAATCCTCTTAGAAATTTTTAATTCCTTAGATAATCCTCCACCATAGATCTCCTCCCTCTCTCTTCTATATGAATAAAACCTATCTTCCATTGAAACTAACTATAAGAATCATTTCAAGAATCCATGAATCCATTGATCATGCCATCACTATTCTAAGTCTAAGTACATTGAACAATCCATTAATCCTCTTGAAAATCTTAGAGAGAGGCTAGTTGAAGCAAGGAAATGGTAAGGTTATCTTCATCTTTTCTAATTTATTTCCATAATCTCTCTTATTAAGTGTATTGTGCATTTCAAGTTTTAAATTTGATATTTAGGTAGTTTATTAAGTGCCCAAAATTATAATCACACATGACTAATTGATAAAATATGTCTCTCAAGGCTTCATTAGGTAAATTTTACACTTAGGGCCATGATTGATTTAAAAGGCTTGCTCCATGAAGTTGTAATTGGCCTAAAGAGTGAAAAAATAGCTTTAGTCTTGGTAATTGGTCCAAAGAAGTCTTGGTACTGGTAATTTCCATGGCCACAAAGAGGGTGAACTCAGTCTTGGTAGTTGGCCCAAAGAAGGGTAGTTTTTATATATGATAATTGGCATGGATTGGCTTGGAAATTAGAAATTATCCTGTAGAGGGAAGTCTTGACACTTGATAAGAAACTAGTCTAAAGAAGAGTGAACTTGGTCTCCATTAGAAATGGGCCCAAAGACGATGAAGTTGGTACTTGTTGACAATTTTAACCTCATAAGTCAAATAATCACCCCTACCATTCAAAAATTTGCATACCATGCCAATTTTTATTTTGATTCAGTATTTGGTCCTAAAAAACCATTGAAAAATCCATGGTTAATAGGTCTTAAGGCTATTTAGGTGATTTGAGGTCTTTTCCTTCACGTGTCTTGTGCTTTCTAGTCATTGTTTAGCCTTTTCGAGCCATTTTTAGTGGTAAAAAGAGTCTAGAGTGTATTTATGAGTTTAATATCATGTTCAAATATAATTACATGTCTAACATATGGATAATTAGGTTGACCACATTTTGGACTAACTCTGTGCCTCATTTTTATGTAAAATCTGACCATTTTGTGTTATTTGGAGAAGTTTTTTATAGTATCTCATCAAGATTAAACTTGATTACATCTTGGTTAAAATAATAAGACATTTTAGAGACTTAATAAAATATTTGATAGAATTTTATTTATATTTCCTTTGTGAAAATAGCTTTTTCAATACAAATCAAGAATTTTTTAGGCATTCTTTTTGGTTTTCAAAGGATTTTTGTGAGAAAAGAATCATAGAGGATTAATTGGGTCCTTATAGGGTCATATCAATGGTTTTTAGTAAGTTTTGGGTAGAAAAATACAAAATCCAACTTTACTCCAATTTTGACCTTTCTTACATGCCTAAAAGGGTGGTTTTCAAATGCTCAGTATGAGAAAAAGAGAGAGAGTTAGGATATAAAAATTTGGCCATTATAAGGGGTATAAGTAATCTTGAATTTAGTGGCATTGGGTTTCAGATTTATGATCCCATATTTGGCATTGGTTTTGGGTTTTGGAAGTGTGATAGCAGGTCATTATAGCCTATGCATCTGAGAGGGGTCTATTCTTGGACATGTTTCTCAATATCAGTAAGCAATGGAGATAAATGGTTTTGGTTAATGTTTTTATGGATTATGAGTCTCCTTTTAATCTTTGTATCATTTAATAACTCTTAGGAAGGTAAGAGTTCACAAGTCTCCATTCTAAGTCTATCTCTTTGTGAGGTCTTTAACTGAGTGTCTCTTCAACATAGTACATATGTATTATTTGAGTTTTAATTATTATTTAGGATGTGTAATTGATATTTTTAATAAATTATTGAACCATAAATAGCCAAATAAGGATACTTCAAATGCAATATTATGGATTGTGACAGCATTTATCATGTGCATATATTATTAGCTTTTGAAGTAAGAAACTACAGGCATATTAACACATAACTCTACCTATAGCAACACACAATCTCTACCCATAGCAACACATAGTCAGAAGGAGAGAGAAATAGCATGGTCCTTAAGAGTGTTCATTATTATATAAGGGTAAAACATTAAAAGGTGAGAAAGGAAGTTTCAATTCCAAATGTTATCTCATTTTAAGTCATAAACACTTGAGTGGCATTCTTATGCTCTCCATAAGGTTCCTATAGTCACCTAAAAGTTGCTCTTAAGCTCACAACTGAATGCAAAGATGAGTTTCTATCAAGGTCAAAGAGACTAAAATGGAGTCACTTCTAATGAATTGGCTAACCATGAGGGTTCTTAACCCAATTGTAGGGAAAGATCCTAAAAGTGGATCAACATAAGAAAAAGAATCCAAAATATGAACCTACAGTAGTTTATACATAGTATCACCTACATGCCATGTTGAGGGATACAATAATCAAGGATTTAAAAGGTGGATGCAAATAAGTAAGAAATATATATTATAGGTGACATGTGATTTAAGATATATTCTATTTGGCATGTATCAGCACCAAGCTCACTAAGCCTAACATTTTTCTCAAGACCTTTTCAATTCAAATATACAACGTACAATCAAGACCTGATACATTCACCTAAAACCTTCCAAATAGGTCCATTTCCTAAAATAGTGAGGAATATTGAAGAGCATAATGGCATATTGATAGTCCATAGATAATGGAAGATTCATCATGGATTATATGGGATATAACTCACCTAAAGGGACCTATTATAGCTACAGTAACACCTACAATGAGTACCTACAACCACTTATTTCACTTGCATGGGATTAGTGCTAGGTGGTGAATGCCAAAGCCTTATCATGTAATTGGTAAGATGGATAGGTGTTTCACTAAATTTTGAATCATTTAAGTAGAAATAGAGATGAAGGGTAGGGATTAGAGATTAGAGAGAACCCAGATTGGTTGCGCACCATATCTAGATGATGTTGAGCACTCCTCTTTGGCTAGGGAGGAATACCTACAAATAAGAAATCACTACCACCAAAATATTTTTTAGTATATATATGAGTGGGTTGTCAAGCTACGCACTTATTCCTAGAAGTGTCAAACTTCCTTAGGGATGATATTCCACTTTTTGAAAAAAAATTGGTAATGAATAATAAAGTGAAAGAGAGAGTAAGAGAGAGATATTTGTACCATTCTTGCAGTCTGAGTGCAAAAAAGAGTGACATGTCATAGGTGATATGAGTTATTGATGTTTTCAGAGGTTGTTTGGATAGGCTTAGGGAGGTTAGTGGAAATGCATAGTCACCAATGTTGGTTAGGCTATTGATATCAGTAAGGAGATATGGCTGATGTTGGTTATATGATTAATGTTAGTTATGTGACTAACATTGATAGGGGAAATAGGTTTTTAGGGGGTTACAGGAGACTTTTTGAGCTACGAGGTGGATGTTGGTCAGGTTTATGAGGTTGGATAGAGTTATAAGGGAGTGTGTAAGACTCAGGTGGGTCTAGATAAAAGGTTAGTATGTTTGGAGTACAGGAAAATAGGCAAAGGAGTTTTACAACTCCTCTATAGGGAGAGTTGGGACATTCATAAAATGATAAACATTATAATGTAAAGTAATTATAAAATGATTGTTTACAAAAATTACCAAAACACAGAGATATACTTAGCTAATGAAATGAAAGAACTATGGGTGTCAGATAGATGGATCTAATGAGGCATGTTGAAGCAATAGGTGAACATAAAGATAAGTGTGTTTTTAGTTCAGAAGAATCCAAGCTCTGTGCAATATATCAATTCCTAATCTAGACTAATCTATGTAGAGTAATGGTAAGCTTGGATGTAGAAATTTGAATGCTAAAGCCTATATGTAAATAACTAAGTTTTTTTATTTTTGCTGACCTAAAAACTAGATTGGAATTTGGCTTAAGTAACCGATGTCGGTGATCCCACCGATGTCGGTCATGGGTTGACCGACGTTGATAGTGTGAGAATAGGTAAAAGGATTATTTTTAGCCTATTTTAAATTCCTTATCATGCCAAGTTTGGTGTCCATTAGGAAATAGTAGGAATATGAGGTTAAGAAGGACATAGTTAGTTATTAATTTATTTTTGGGGTGAGAACAACTCATGGGTATTTAGGATTAGGGGACTAAGTCTTGAGGTGAGTCAAGGGGTAAGAATTAGTCTTAGGAGGAGGTGGCTAGGTAAGGTGGCATAAGTATTTTTTAACTAAATTAATTAAATATTTTAAATTAATTAAATGTGTGACGGGTAAAATTATGGGTTAGGAAGGCTAATTATTAAAAGGGGCTCAAGGGGGGTTTTGACACAGGGAGTTATGCACATGTGTAACATAATTTTGGTGTCTAAAATAGGTTCAATAACATGATTTCCTAAATGTTTCATTTATTAAAGTAATTTTAATATATTTATGTTATATAGATATTAAAATTCCAATCATTTTCATACCTTGTTTCAATTCTTACAAGGTCAAATACAAACAAACAATAGTCAAGAGCATGGAATATGAGAGTTTTGCTTCCATCACAAGTGGAATAGGCAAGGTTATGAGTGATTGAATGTGGGTGAACACCTCATAAATTATTATTTTTAATTAATTAGGTTCCCATGTCATGTAAAATATGGGAAGAAATAAAATTTAAAGAACAATATATAGTCAACTACTAAAGACCATACACATAGTCAACAATCAAAAGTCTACCTTGGAATTTTGGATGTTTGAAGGTTCTAGAGGCATCCATTTGACCTAAATTTTGGTAAAATGGGTCCTCATGACCAAATTAAAACCATAATATATTAAAAATTTAATTTAAAATAGGGAATATATTGGTTGTGTTGTCTCATAACTAGGCCACTTTCAAGCATGCACTAAGGCAAGAAATGGTGAAAAAATGGTCAAAATGGGTGTTAGATGTCTCAAAAAAACCATGTGATGACTTAATATTATGATATAAGGTGTATTGAGATGTAAATGACATTAATTTAACTCAGGAATGATGATAAAACACTCATAAGTGTTGGTAGACAACCATGTGAAGCCAAACCCCATGGGTCTCAAAAAGGCCATTTCATGGTTTTGGTACTTCCACATGGTTCCAAACCGTAAACATAGACTTGGATAATATTGGAGGCATGATAAAATTTAATAAAACATGTTTTTGAAATTTCACACATGTATGAGCTCCCAACAGGAAAATGTCTCTTCTAAGCCTAAAAGGGCTAATTAGGCCTAATTTGGCAAGGAAATGGGCTAAAAAACACACTTCACTTGGAGTTTGCTCACAAATTTTTTTATGGAGATGTAAGAGGATAGAGGGTACCTGTAACAAGCCTCATATTCTCTTTATCACTTCCATATTCTCTCAAACAAGGATATTTGTATAAAAAAGGCTACAAGCAGCCCATGGAAATTACATATTTTTTATGTTGTTCTAGGTCTTAATGAGTGTTTGATGCACAAAATTTCCTTTTTATATGTTTTTTGTGTCCTAAATAAGCCATCCATGGTGGATATATTACAAATTGAGCCAAAATTGAAAAAAACTCCAACTTTTCCTTATATGCCTTAGTGTAAAATGAGCATTTCAAGGAGTTTGAAGGCTAAATAGGTGCATATGCCCTATTACAAAGAATTTTTAAGTTTAATAAGGATATGGTAAGCAATATTAAATGCATTATGAGGTCAAAGAGGATTTTTAATGAAGTAATACTTTAGAAAAGGTCTCCAACAAGTGCAAATAGGACTCTTTCTCATCCAAAGCCCATCTGCAAGACAAAGCCAATTTATTGAAGGAGTATTACAACCAACTTATTACAAGTGTTAAATCATCATTAATGATCATAAATAAGGGTTCAAATCAAATAATTAAGGGACTTGAATATCTACATCCATGGAAGATACTTTTTCATCAAGTGAGACAAGAAATCTAAAATCTAGGAGTTAGTGCAAGAATATAGGCACTCTCTAACTGATCTAAGATTGACCAAGCATTATTAGAAATTTATTAAGTATCCTAACCATTGGATAACCTATATTAAATTCCACCTTATGAAATACATAGATTTTATAAGGTGAAAATTCTATGTAGCACTTTTGGAGGAGCTTTTTCAAAGGATATTTTCCTAGTTTTTAGGATTTTGAATCTTCCTATCTCCTCTCCCATTCTCTATATGTAAGCTAATTTTTGGCATTAAAAAGGATAATTAACCTGATTTGTGTAAATTTCATCCTCATAAAACATTTTTACTTGCATATTTTGATGAATAATACAAAACTCATACCTCCTCAAAAGCTTGTTTAGTGTATTTCATGGTTTGTTAGGAGATAAAAGTGATAGTTCTTACCTCCTCTCATCTTATCTTGTCCTTCATACCTATTTTTAGGTGTTAATATCATCCTTTAAGTTTCATAGTGTGCTATAATAATCTTTTTTGTATGGCAAGTGCAATATTTATTTAGTGTCTTTGAGAGACCTATTGAACAGGTGCCTTAGATCATGCATTAAGCATGAGCCTCTGTGTGAACTATTGATGTTTGGAGACTTATATTTAAGAAGTTTAGTTAAGTTTATTTTATTTTGCATCCTCATAGTGCATATTACACAAATGGAGGTCATATTTTGGTGTATCACCCCAATTAGATAACTTTTCATTTCAGTTTACCTTCCCCCTTTTCCTTTATAAGATGGTAGTGTAGAGTAGGGATCCTAATTGAAACATCAAGGGGAGCTATCCCTTATAATATAGATATTAATTCCACCTATTATTCCACCCACAACTTTGGATTATCTCCATGTTACTTCAGACTATGAAGGCCTAAAACTACCTTCACAAGTTTGCAAGTCTAGAATATAATAGTTTTTAGCACACCCGGTGGGACCCATTGGAGTTGGTCTTGATGAAATTGAAGTTGTATAAATTTTCATCAATAATTTTTTGGCTTCAAGCTCAATCAATTTCTTCTAATAGTCTAGGCATAGTTTCCAAGTAAGTCTATTTTTATTGCACTATCCTTATGTTGTTTTCATGTTTCTGTATGAGGAAAACTATTCCATACTTCATTATCATCCCTATGATGGATCATACCAGAGTTTTCATGATCCATATGAGCCTCATTATGAACCTAATAAGCCTTAACAAGAGTTTTATCAAATCTATAATGAGCATTGCCAAGTTTTTCATGATCCTTATTACCAAGATCATGTCTTTTACCTTCCTTGTGAGCCATATCTGTCTCAAAACCAAATTTCACCCTTTCCATATGGATATGATGTTGCATGTAATAAACCTTATTTACAAGAAATAATGGATGAGATAGAGCTCAAAATACTATCATATGCAATGAAATTTTTTTCAAACTCTCAGTATGAGGAAGTGAATGGGATTTTTCAAAATGTGTCTAATGATCTAGAAGAGATAAATGAGTTGTGTATTCAAGTGCCGACATATTCAAACACAATAAATGATGTGAAACTAACATATTCAAGTGATGATTTTGGCTAGGGTATCCTTGAATGGGGCAATGCAATTTATGGGCTAGCTAACTTTAATCTGATCATTTCAAGTCAAAATATCAATTTTGCACCTGGGTGCTCTAGATTGCTCTTTCCTATCAAATATTATACACAAAACATGTGCCTTTTTTATTTTTTATTGGTAACATCCTAAATTTTAATATGGATCCAACACATATAATGTGGACTTCCAATTCCAATATAGTCAAATTTAGGACCAATAACAAGGCATTCTAATCAATTTGAGTAATTTATGCACAAAGTGCTTAAACATGATTAAGAGATAATTAATCCAAATCAAGGCCTAATCAATAATTCCATGGAAACTTGTTGAATACTTATTTTTGGAAATGAATATTGAATATCTACATCACCAGGTGACCTCATTTCTTGGGAAGACATGCCTAGAACATAAATGCCATAAATATCAGGATTTATGCCCTCCATACCTCATCAATGCCTTCCATGATGCCCTTCATGCCTCTTAATTTCCCCTTATTCCAATATCATGATGAGGATAATTATAAACTTAATTCTAAAAATTTAATTAATCCTCAACCACACATCTCAATCTCAGGATGGATAGTTTAGGTTGATTCTATATATTCTCAAAAATATATAAATAGAGAGGCCATGAACATCATTTCTAAGCTTAATTTGTGTAAAGTTATAATGCAATATTGGTTACAAAATCTTCATGAAAATAGTGTTACCATGCCAAATTAATTCCAAGCCAAGCCAAGCCAATCCACAAGCCAAAGGTGCCAAGGAGAGATGGAGGTAGTCAAGCTTCTATTGCCAAGGACTTCATGAGCACAAGCTAAGCAAGCCACCCCTACAAAGGCATTTAGAACATCTAAGGAATGTGAAGGAATTATTGTGTTTTCATTCCTTTATTTTTAGTTGTGTTTGTCATTTGCTTTTTTTAACTAAGCTCTCCCTAGTGTATAGGCCTAGAGATGTTATGTTATTAGTGTGTTTATTTCATTTTATTTCATTTTGGAGCTAACACCATACTAACCATCCTATCTTGAGTAAAACTCGTATATCACATCCACCATCTCCTCTCTTTAGGAAGATACTATTCTATGGTGGATAGAGAAATATGTTATAGTTTCAAGCCAAGTTCTTAGAGAGTGTGAAGAGAAAGCTTCAAGTGTGTATGAGGAAGAGTTTCTCATTGATACTTCAATTAAGGTTGTAATCAAGAATGAGGTTGTAATAAAAAACAAGAAGGATATTCTTGATGTGGAAGAATGCCATGAAATAGTACAAAATTAAGTCATAAATGAGATTGAGGTATCTCCACTTGAAAAGGATGAAGATGTCATTCAAGCTAATTCTATTCAAATTGATCAAAATACATAATAAAAAGATGATTGGTAGTTGTACCTTGAATCTTTGCAAGAGATTGAAGAGCTTTGTAGGGATATGTTACCCATTGAATAGCATGTTTATCAAAATTTTGATCAAGATTCACTCATTCAAGATCATGATGTAGCTTGGGTTGAATATTCAAAGTTCCTCAAAGATCTTCATAAACTTGCAGCACTTGATAAGAAGGATAAGGTCATTCAAAGGCAATGCATAGATGAGATATCATTTGAGAAGGTTGTAGTTGAAAAGTAGTATGAAAAAGATCCTAAAGTTCAAGATGAGTTCATCTTTGTAGGTGACTATTTTCCTATTGATGACTCATTTGAGGAGATGTTAAGAGAGTATGCAAGAAGAGTGCCTCATCAAGGGTCATGTTCAACAAACACCTTGCTTTGAAACTTGTACCATCTATTGGAATGAGTTAATAAATTTCCATTTTAATTTAGGTAGATCATGCTTTGTCATGGTTAGTTAGATTAGTTTTTTCATGTTTTATCTCAAATAAGTGTGTTATTTTCACATTTGCTTCATTTAGTTAGTTTTCCTATTTTATGTATTTCCCTTCTTATTTTGGAGGAAGGAGTTGTCTTATTTAAAATAAAAATTTGTAATTTAAATCATTGATCAGATTTTTCATTGTTTTTTGAGTCCAAATGTCATGTATATGGTCTTATTCTCAAGCATAGCAGGCATGCTTCCTAGTTGAGTCACTAAAATGTTGACAATTTTGACCTCACAGGTCAAATTGTCAATCATACCATTTAAAAATTTGCATACCATTCTATTTTGTCTTTAAATTCAGTATTTTCTCCTAAAAAAAATTCAATAATCCATTTTTAATAGTTCTTAAGGTTGTTTAGGTGATTTGAGGTCTTTTCCTTCACTTGTCTTGTGCTTTCTAGTCATTTTTTGCCTTTTTGAGCCATTTTCACTAGTAAAAAGAGTCTAAAATGTCTTAATGAGTTTCATATCATGTTTAAATATAATTTCATGCCTAACATATGGATAATTAGGTTGATCACATTATAGACTAACTCTATGCCTCATTTCTATGCAAAATCTGACCATTTTGGGCCATTCATAAAAATTTTTGATAGTATGTAATCAAGAGAAAACTTGATTACATATTATTTCACCTCATAAGAAATTTTTTAGACTCAATAAAACATTTTATATCATTTCATTCATATTTATTTGGTGAAAATAGATTTTTCTGTACAAAACAAGCTTTTTTGAGGCATTCTTTTTGGTTTTCAAAGGATTTTTGTGAGAAAAGCATCATATAGGCTTCATTGGGTCCTTATAGGGTCATATAAAGGGTTTTTAGGAATTTTTAGGTATGAAAATTGTAAAATCCAACTTCACTCCAATTCTGACCTTTCTTGCATGCCTAAAAGGGTGATTTTCAAATGCTCAATACAAGAAGAAGAGAGATAGTTAGGATCTGAAACTTTGAAAATTATTAGGGGCATACGTAATCTTGAATTTAGTGTAATTTTTTTTGTATTTATGCTCCCATATTTATGAACACTTTCTAAGAGTGACAAGAGGTCATTATAGCCTATGCATCCGAGAGGGATTTGTTCTTGGACATGTTTCTCAATATTAGTAAGCAATGGAGAGAAATAGTTTTGGTTAATATTTATATGGATCATGAGGAACATTTTCATATTTTTCTCATTTTATACCTCATTTTAGGAAGGTAAGAGTTCACAAGTATCCATTATAAGTCTCTACCAGTAGTAACACATAATCAGGAGGAGAGAAAAATAGCATGGTCCTTAAGAGTGTTGGTTATGACATAAGAGTCAAACATTCAAAGGTGAGCAAGAAGGTTTCAAGTCCAAATTTTATCTCATTTTAATTTGTAAACACTTGATTGATATTCTTATGTTCTCCATCAAGGTTACTACAGTCACCTATAGTTTGCATGTACAAGTTGCTCTTAAGCTCACAACTGAATGTAAAGATGAGTTGTTATCAAGGTCAAAGAGACCAAAAGGGAGTCACTTCCAATGCATTGGTTAATCGTGAGGTTTATTAACCCCATTATAGGGAAATATACCAAAAGTGGATCAACATAAGAAAAAGAATCCAAACAATGAACCTACAGTAGTTTATACATAGTAGAACCTACATGCCATGTTGAGGGCTACAACAGTCAAGGGTTTCAAAGGTAGATTCAAAGAAGTAAGAAGTATATCTTATAGGTGATATGTGATTCAAGCTCCATTAAAGTTGGCATGGATCATCACCAAGCTCACCAAGACTAACATTTTCTTCAATACCTTTTCACTTCAAATATATAGTGCACAGTCAAGACCTGATACATTCACCTACAGCCTTCCAAATAGGCTTTTTTCCTAAAATAGTGAGGAATATAGAAGAGAATAATGGCATATTGACAATCCATAGACAATGGAAGATTCATCATAGATTATATGGGACATAACACTCATACAAAGGGACCTATTAAAAATATAATAACACCTACAATGAGCACCTACATCCACTTGTTTGGCTTGCATGGGATTAGTGCTAGGTGGTGAATGCCAAAGCCTTAGCATGTAATTAGTAGGATGGGCAGGTTCAATAGCATGATTTCCTAAATGTTTCATTCCTTAAATTAATTCTAATATATTCATGATATATATATATATATATATATATTATTCTCTCACTCTTTGAGGTGACAAAATTATTACCTACAGGTAGGACTTACTTGAGGAGATACACAGTCATCAAGTAGTTAGAGGTGATGGCACCTTAAGCATGCTTCAAAGGCATTGTGCTTCCCAAGGAGATATATGAGTTTAAATATCATCATGAAAAGTCTCATGAGATAATAAATGGTACTTGATGTCTTACACAAACCTTCTAATCATTTTCATACCTTGTCTTAGTCTGTATAAGGTAAAATACAACTAAACAACAGTCAAGAGCATGGAATATGAGAGCTTTGCTTCCATAAAAAGTGGAATAGGAAAGGTTACGAGTGATTTTAGGTGGTTTAACACATTATAAATGATTATGTGTACTTAATGAGGTTCCAAAGTCATGGAAAATATGGGAATAAATAATATTTCAAGAACAATATATAGTCAGCTACTAAAGACCTTACATGCAGTCCATAATCAAAAGTTTGCCTTAGCGTATTAGACATTTGGAGCTGCTAGAAGCATAAATTTGACCTAAATTATTTTACATGGGGTCCTCATGACCTAATTAATACCCTAATATATTCAAAATTTAAATAAAATGGGGCACATATTCTCTATTTTATTTCATAAGTAGGCCACTTTTAGGCATGCACGAATGCAAGAAATGGTGAAAATGGTCAAAATGGGTGTTGGGTATCTTGAAAACACCATGTGATGATTTGGGATGATGAAATAAGGTGTATTGACATGTAAATGATGCTAATTTAACTCATGTATGATGAGAAAACACTAAGAAGTGTTGGTGGACAAACATGTGTAGCCAAACCCCATGGGTCTCAAAAAGGCCATTTCATGGTTTTTGTACTTCCACGTGGTTCCAGACCATAAACATTGACATGGATTATGGTAGAGTCATGATAAAATTTAATAAAATACATTTTTGAAGTATCACAGCTATAAGATCTCCCAACATTAAAATGTCTCTTCTAGGCCTAAAAGGGCTAATTAGGCATAATTTGGCAAGGAAATGGGCTAGAAAACAAATTTTCACTTGGATTTGGATCACTAAATTCTGTATGGAGTTTTAAGGGGATAGAGGGTACCTGTAAAAATACTCATATTCTCACCATCTCTTCTATATTCTCTCAAACAAGGAGATTTATATAAAAATAGCTACCAGGAGCCTATGGGAAATGCATGTTTTTGATGTTTTTCTAGGTCTTGTTGAGTGTTTGATGCACAAAATTGAATTTTTATAGATATGATGTCCTCAATAAGATATACATGGTGGATATATTTCAACTTGAGCCAAAATTGAAGAGAAATCCAACTTTTCCTTCCATGCCTTAGTGTAAAATGAGCATTTCAAGGAGTTTGAAGGCTAAATAGGTGCATATACCCTATTACAAAGACTTGGAAAGATGAAGAAGGATATGGCATGCCATACTCAATGTCGTAAAAAATGTTTTCTTCTAGACTTGCACCCTTGTGAAGGTATTTTTAGGCCTTCACAGTCTGAAGTAACATGGAGACAATCATAGGCTATGGGTGGCCTAATAGGTGGATTGAATCTCTAGATTCTAAGCGATATCTCCCCTTGATGTATTAGTTAATATCCCTACTCTACACTACTATCTTTCAAGGGAAAATGGAAGAAGGTGAACTAAAATGAAAACCTATCTAACTGGGGTGATACACCAAAATTTGACCTATAATTATGTAATATGCTCTAAGAGGATGAACATGAATATAAATTTACGTACACTTCTCAAATTTAAGTCTCCAAACATCAATAATTCACATAGAGGCTCAGGCTTGATGCATGATCTAAGGTACCTATTCAATAGGTTTCTCAAAGACACTAAAAAAAGCTTACACTTGCCATATAAAAAAGATGATTAGCTCACATTATGCAACCTATAAGGATGATCTTAATCCCTACAAATATGTATGAAGGAAAGGATAAGATGAGAGGAAGAAAGAACTATAACTTTCATCTCCCAACAAACCATGAAAATACACTAAACAAGCTTTTGAGGAGGTATGAATTATGTCTTATTCATCAAAAGAGGTAAGCATAAATGTTTTTTGAGTGTGGCCCTGCCACAACTCAGGTTAAGGATCCTTTTAAATGCCAAAAATTATCTTACATATAGAGAATAGGAGAGAAGAGAGAGGAGGATTCAAGAGCTTTAAAACTAGGGAAATGTCCTTTCAAAAAGCTCCTCAAAAAGTGTTATGTAGCATTTCCACCTTCTCAATTATTTTTCCTTCATAGGGTGTCATGGAATAGAGGTTATCCAATGTTTAGGATACTTATGAAATTTTTAATAATGCTTGGTCAAGCTTAGATCACTTGGAGAGTGCCTATATTCTTGCACCAACTCTTAGATTTTAGCTTTCTTATCTCCCTCGATGAAAAAATCTCTTCCATGGATGTAGGTCTTCAAGTCCCTTAAAGTCTTTGATTTGAACCCTTATCTAGGCTCATGAATTATTCTTGAACACTTTGCATGTTTTGGTTATAATACTCCTTCAACAAATTGAATTTGTCTTGAACATGGGCTATGGAAGAGAAAGAGTCCTATTTGCACTTCTTAGAGACCTTTTCAAAAGACTTATTTCATTAAAAATCCTCCTTAACCTCACCCTACATTGAATATGGCATGTCATATCCTTATTAAACTTTTCAAGTCTTTGTAATAGGCTATATGCACCTATTTAGCCTTCAAACTCCTTAAAATGCTCATTTTACACTAGGCTAGAAGGAAAAGTTGGAGTTTTCTTCACACACCAGACCTGTAACAAGGTAATTATATGTATCAAACACTTAACAAGACCTGGAATAACATCAAAAACATGTATTTCCCATGGGCTCCTTATAGACCTTTTTCACAAATCTCCTTGGCTGAGAGAATCTGGAAGTGATGGTGAGAATATGAGGATTTTTATAAGTATTAGGATGAGGTCAAGGAGGAGTTTTAATGAAATAAGACTTTGAAAATGGTCTCCAACAAGTGCAAATAGGAATTGTTCTCTTCCAAAACCCATGTGCAAGACAAAGTCAATTTGTTGAAGGAGTCTTATAACCAAATCATGCCAAGTGTTTAGGCATCATTAATGAGTCGAGATAAGGGTTCAAAACATATAATTTTAGGTACTTGAATACCTACATCCATGGAAGATACTTTTTCATCAAGGGAGACAAAAAAACTCAAATCTAAGAGTTGGTGTAAGAATATAGGCACTCTCCAAGTTCTCTAAGCTTGACCAAGCATTATTAAAAAGTTCCTACATTTCTTAAACATTTTATAACCTCTATTCCACACCACCCTATTAAGCAAAAATATTTGAGGTGGAAATTCTAAGTAACACTTTTAGAGGACCTTTTTGAAAGGACATTTTCTTGGTTTTGAGGCTCTTGAATCCTCTTCTCTGTTATCTCATATTCTCTATATGTAAGCCAATTTTTGGCATTAAAAAGGATCATTAACCTAATTTGTGGAAATTTCATGCTTATAAAACATTTTTACTTGCCTATTTGGATGAATAAGACATAATTCATACCTCTTTAAAAGATTTTGTAGTGTATTTTCATGGTTTGTTGGGAGATGAAAGTGATAGTTCTTGCTTCCTCTCATATCATCCTATCCTTCAAAACTATTTGCAGGTGTTAATCTCATATTTCTAAGTTGCATAGTGTGCTCTAATCATCTTGTTTGTATGGAAAATGCAATATTTATTTAGTGTCTTTGAGAAACCTATTGAATAAGTTCTTTAGATCATGCTTCAATCTTGAGCCTCTGTGTGAAATATTGATGTTTGGAGACTTACATTTCATAAATGTATTTAAGTTTATGTTCTTGTTCATCCTCTTAGTGTATATTACACAAATGGAAGTGATATTTTGGTGTATCACCCCAATTAGATATGTTTTCATTTCAGTTTACCTTCTCCCTTTTCCTTTACAAGATGGTAGTGTAGATTAGGGATCCTAATTGATACATCAAGGGGAGCTAGCCCTTAGAATCTAGAGATTAAATCCACCTATTATACCACACACATCCTAGGATTTTGTCCATGTTACTTTAGATTGTGAATGCCTAAAACTACTTTCACAAGGGTGCAAGTCTAGAAGACAATAATACTTAAAATAAATAGGCATATGGCTTCAAAATTAACCATATTTCAGCATTTTAATGGCTTGGAAATAGGTATGTAGATTCAAAACAATCCCTATTTTGGCTTATTTGTCTCATGATTTGTACATGGGTTTAAACACAAACCCTAATTAGATTTGAATGTGGGTTAAAAATAAACCCAAATGTGGCATGGTTTGGAATGTGGGTTTAAAATAAGCCCTAATTCTTGCATAGTTTTACAATTTTGTTATGATAATTGATGTTTGGAAAAGTTATATGTTAAAATAATCTTTGAACTTGGTCAATCTAGACATGAAACTTGGCATGTGTGAATTTGGTTTAGTTTGAGAAAATGGTTTAAAGTGAAATGGACTTGGTCTAGGTCTAGGTTTGAAAGGGGCATTTATCTAGGAATAGGTCTTGATTATAAATGATATGGGAATTTGATATATATCTAGGTCTTGGTGAAATTTGGAAACAAGGTCGAACATGGACTTACTCTAAAAGGGAGCTTTCAATTTGAAAATGAAGGTTTGAATTTATTCCAAGAAAATTCTTAAACCAATTGGAAATCCAACTTAGGTAACACAAACTAAGTACAAAAAGTGAAACATTAAAGCCCATGTAAAAAATCAAGACTCAAATGTAAAATAAATGTCCTTAGATCTATGCTTGAAAGTGGGTTTTGGATTTGGTTTGAGAAGACAACTTGACTCTTAGCAAAGGATTGTAAGTCTATTTGAATGGCATAACCATGATAGATTTAAAATTAGATCTACACTTTAAGGATGTTTAAAACTTGGTTGAGAATAAATCCAACTAATATAGGTATAAATGATTATCATAACAATGTTATTTTAATAAATAAGGGCACAAATGGTTTTGATCTCATTTGAACAAGGTAAATAGTTTGGAACAATTTTGGTAGTGTAGCACTTCTTTGTACAAAGTGGTGTAATATGTGTTTGTTTGATGTTTTGACTCATTCGATTTGGAAAAGTTTTTCTATACTCAAAAAATACAAGTGAAATAAGAATTAGCACCTAAGTGTATGTTCATATGCTAAATATAACACAATGTGTGCATAGTATATGCCAAACTTCCACTGATATACTGGTTCTTGAAAAGAATTAATTATTAATACAATAACTAAAGAGCACATGTAGGTAGATTTTTTAATCCCCCCTCTATCTCTCAAGAACTAATACGTGGCATGGAACTTAGAGCATTGAAAAAACTTGACATTGGGAAAATAATCCATGATAAGTGGGGTCAATTTATCTAAAAAACATTATTGGTTTTTCTAGATGGTCCAAAAGTGCCTAGAAACACTTAGGCAAAATAAATATCTATCAATAGATTCAAACTACATATTTTGTTATGAAATGGTCTTGTCCCTTTCACAATTACTTCAACCATGTACTACTTAGTGAAGTCTACTATATAAACTACTGCTTGACCTGAGTCCCCTTCTTTTTGGTCAGGTTAACCACTCAACCACTATCCCAAAAGATAGTAATATATTTTTATATACCCCACCAGATAAGTGGGGTTAGAACAATGTTGATAAATTAAACCCTGGGTCAAGTCCTCCTAAACAATTTGTGATAAAGTTATCATAATCCAAAAGGAAAATAAAAATAAGAACTAGGTCATTTCTAAGTCATCCAAATCCCTAGGAACAAGGAGAGATCATACATGATATTTATTTGGGTAAACTCAATCAAAATACCAAAATAATGTTTTTTTGGTCACCCACATTCCCTAAAGGGGACAAGGAGAGAGCATAGACACAAAGTTTTACTAAAACTACTCTAGTTTTTTATAAAAATTAAGACCAAAAATAAAAGTTCTCTTAAGATCTCTACATCTAAATGTGATTGTTCTTTTTAAACACCTATGGAAATGTGATTGAAAAATTGGCCTTTGTTTTAAAAATAAATTAAGTTATTTTTCACAAGTTTTTAAGAGAACCAAAAGACAATGTGAGATGAATTTAAAAGCACCAAAATAAATGTGAAAATATCTTTTTTAATGTTTTTAGACTCCTATTTTTATTAATTCCCTGAAAGAAACATTATAGGATTGATTTTTACTTTGTTAGAGTACCTAAATAAATAAGAATTTAAAACTTTCAAGGTCTTAGGTTTTAGCCTCAAGGTGAAGTTGTGATTTACTAGATAGGGTTAGGTCATCATTTTACTTGTAAACATGGAACATATAATGAAAAACAATTAATGAAATCATCAATTAACAAGCACAAAGTCATCGATTATAAATGTAAGTCATTATTTTTCCTTAAAAAGTGGTGAAATCATTGAATTTTAAAGAATAAATTGATACATAGGAATGAAGCCAAGAATACGTGATGCATTAACCAAAAAGATAGCCTAATATATAGGTAAATAACAAGAACCTACAAACAAGGAGGTAGGTGAAACAAACTAATGGGAATTAATAATAGACTTACCTGTGAAATAATTAAAAGAATGTGGTAACAATAAAATAACCACTCACAACAATAAGATAATTAAGCTTATAAAATAAATTATTCTAATACCCTCCCTTAATGAATAAATGGCATGTTTTAGTCATTGTTACAATAATGTATTTAAGTTCATACATGAATTTAACCAAAATATAGTTTTCTTGCCACTAAAACAATGTATCCAAATGTCCCTATTTTTGCCAATCCATCTTACTGGAGTACATGGGTAATGAGCTATTGTAACTTCCAAGTAGAGTAGAAATGGTATTGAATACTAGGTTCACTCAATTCTATTATTCTTTGAATTTTTATCATGTATTGGATGTGTCATGATTTACCTATTTGTTAGAGTGATCAAGTCAAACAAAAAAGTTTAGAATATACATCAAGACTAAACAACATATCATATCTCCAAAGAGATATGTATGTGTTAAGTTGTTCAAAACTCAACACCTACTACTTTACATTGTTTAATAACTTTGGGACATTTAATATTCATAACATTGTTGTGATTTTTCTATATGCCCATTCTTCTTTCCCCAACCTTCATGGAAAAATACTATTTTGGTTTGACTTTGGTCTTTGAACTTGTGATTGGTTTCAATACCTTTGAAACAGTAGTAAAATAAAAATTTACCTGCTCTTCACCTTACACTTCTTGTTTTCTAACCTTGTATATTTCCCTTCTAACAAGGAAATTCATCTTTTCTTACATCTTTCATTATGGTATGGTAACACTTAGGCATTTTATGTTAGTTTTCTTGATCTAGATGTGAATATTGAGAAACATTCTTATCACCACTAGAACATGACACTTCTTATATTTTAATTTTAGAACCATGTTCAAAGTTAGTACACAAACTTGTTTCAAAAACATCATCAGTATGTGGCAATACATTACTATTAGTAAAATTACCATTATTATAAAATAATGGTATCTTCTCATTTACATCAACATATTTACTAACCATAATTCTATATGTAGAGACATCTAGTAATTTGTATACATCTATTTTCTCACAATAACCAACAAACATGAATACTTTACCCAATATAGAAATAGTAGATCCAAAAACATGAAGATTAATTACATCCGGTGTTTTTCTTGACCATACCTCTTATGGGGTTACATTCTTCAAGTCTTATGTGAGAATTATGTTGAGAGTGTACACTTTTGTATTCACAACTTCTACCTACTACTGATATGGTAAATTCTATCTATCCACCATACACTGTACCAATCCACCACTATTTTATTCTACCTTTCCATGATGTCATTTTGATGTGTGTAATATTTCTTAGTTATACCTTCTTTTTATAGAATTCCATGAATTTTTTAGAGATAAATTCATCCCCATTAATTGATCTAAGAGCTTTTACATGTTTCCCTCCCTATTTCTCTACCATATTTTTCCAAACAATAAAGTTACTAGAGAAAGATTCTGACTTTCTATGCAAAAAACAAACCCACTTTTTCCTAGTAAAGTCATCTATTAGCAACAAATAATATAAATTTCTTGATATTGAAGATTTTTACATTTGAACATGTAAATTCAAAAGTACCAAATCCAATTCATGCGTAGCTCTTTATTCCTTAAAATGTAAAATGAAGTGGAAATTGGTCTATCTATTTGACAACCTGAACATATATTATGACTGTTGTGAATATAAGACATTCCATTCAAAATGTTTGTTTGACTTAATGTATGAAAATTATCATAACCAAGGTGACCATACCTCTTATGCCATACCTCACTAGTGATTTCAACCACTAATAGTGCATGCTCTTTTTCTATTTTAGGATCAACCAACTTATATAATCCCTTGTTACCAATACCAATAGCAATGACTTTTTTTGCATGAAGATTACTAACCATGCATTTTGTTTCCTTTAAAATCCACACAAGGGTTAGGATTCATAGTTATTTTAATTATGAAAAGAAGTTTTTTATTCATTTTAGGAATAAATCAAACATTATAAAATGTGTAAATAATATAATTCAAAGAAATATGAACATATTCATACCCTTTCACATAGTGAACCTAACCATCACCTAAATAAATTGATTCATTGCAGCTATCATCTTCTACAAATTTTACATACTAGTATTTATGACATGTGTAATGTCTTGATGCACCTGAGTCAAAAAATCATATTATTGACTCCACTAACTGATCCTATGTTTCCATAAATTCAAACTCACATGTTACATTATGTTCATCTTCTTTAGCCACATTTATAGTTTGTGACTTTTTTCTCTAAGTTTCCAAATCATATTGTCACTTATGATGATATTTCTTCACAGGACCAAGTTTATTACAGTAAAAACATATCTATTTATATTTATAAGTACCTTTTCCTTGTGTTTTTGCCATAAGTGTACTTTATGTAGACTCTGATGTTGAAGAAATGGCTAGTTCCTCTTGCCTTTCCTTATGTATGAGAAGAGTTGACAACTGCTCCAAGTCCAATGTATGTGTTTATGCAATCATATGTAATAATTCTAAAAAATAATCATAATAAGATGGTAATTTTTTCATAACCATAGCAATGAGACCTTTTTCATCTACAGGTTTTCTCACTACCTTAAACTAATCACAAATGTCCTTCAACTGCAATAAATATTTAGAAATAGAACTGCCCTCTTGCATTCTAGTGGAAAATAAAATATTTTCTAAGTAAAAAATTCAACTAGATTCATATGCCTGATAGTTTATATTAAGGTGTTTCCAAAAATTTGGGGCATTAATAGCATTTCTAACTTCTAGAATTAAATTGTCTACTATTGATAGTTTTAATAACACAATGTCCTCACAATAGCATTTATCATAGTCATCTGGTTGGTCAACTGGTCTAGACTCTTTACTAAGAAAAATTTGGTCAATTTTTATATACTCACTTATCATAAGTATCCTATGACTCCACAAGCTAAAATTTTTTCCATTTAATTTTTGAGAATATGGCAATAGCACACGTTGCAAACTAGCCATTTTTACCTAGTTTTTTGAAAAAAATAATTAAATTAAAAAACTATAATGAATTTTACAAGGATTATTTATTTACACTGAAACTAACCTAAAATTGGACAAAGCTACAAATTTTTAGAAAAACCTACTTTACAGTTTGTGAGATTAAAGTTTCTATCTTTTAAAAAAATGTTGTAAAAAGACAAATGATTTAATTTTGAGTTTTACAACTCTAGTTTCAAAAAAAAAAATCCATGTATAAAATGACAAAAAAAATTAAATTTGGGAAAAACTTTAGAATATTTTGATCTACATTTTACTCACAATGGAATTAACTATGATTTTTTACGTAAATTTCATGCAAAAAATCAAGTTTTTTTTCTAAAGTTATTTTTTAGGCAAACTTTAGGAAAATAAAATTTGATTTTCCAATTTTTAATTTAATCAATCTCACCTAAAATTATGATTATTTGGTGCTTCAAAATGTCTCTTTGGCAGCAAAAAACACTTCATTATAGAAAAACATGTCCTCATTTGGATGGAACACCTCTCCCCTAGAAATATCAAACCCAAAAATAGATGATTATGGCTCTGTAGTAAGTAAAAATGCCTTTACTCACTAGAAAATGCCATTCATTCATCTAAAACACCCTTAAAATGTCAAAAATGCCCTTCATTCAAGCTAATCAATAGCCAAAACAAATTATTTTTATTTTATTATTCTTTTCTAATTTACCCTTCAACTCTACCTCTTGGATTCTTTATTTCTCTTTCTTTGACCTCTTTCTTCTACCACGTACTTCATCGAGATTTCCATCAAATACTTCCTCCCTGACAAAATCCCTCTTTTCCTCAATCCCTCACAGGTTCTCCCAAGTTTCCTCAACTATAATCTCTGACCATAAAGATTGAATCAATACATATGAATGAGTCCAAGAATATGTGATGCATTAACCAAAAGGATAACCTAATAAATAGGCAAATAACAAGTACCTACAAACAAAGAGGTAGGTGAAACAAACTAATGGAAAGCAATAATAGACTTACCCATGAAAAATTAAAATAATGTTGTTACAAAAATATAACTATTCATAATAATAAGATAATTAAGATTATAAAATTAATTATTCTAATAAATTTATAATAGAGTGTTACTTGGTAAAGTCACTAATTTCAAGTACCAAAGTCACTAATTACTCAGGTTGAAGTCACTGTTTCCTATAAAAATAAGGTTGTAGGTCAAATTCACTATTTTAAGGTGATTTCATTATTTTCCATCAAAGACATCAATCTTATTATCGAAGTTGTCAATTTCCTTTAAAAATGTAGTAAAACATAAAATGCATAAAATTGGTGAAGTCATCAATTTCTTGGGTCAAAGTCACTGATTAGCAGTAAATAAAAAACACAAGAATTTGAAGGCAAAATCCTAAAACTTAGGTTTAAAATGAGTTTTTATTGGATCCAAGGAGGTCCAAAATTTCTCTCATGATGAGTGTGGAGTACATGATTCCATCAAGTGTGTTAATATGTATCATAGGATTATGAGGGTGATGGTTAGTTTCTATTTGTTAGTAAAATAAAAAGGGAATAAATAAATGAAACTATCATTTCAAGTTTAAAACATAGGGTTAGTAATGTAACATTTTTATTAGATCTAAGGAGGTCCAAAATTGCTCTCATGATGAGTGTGGAGTGCATGATTCCATCAGGTGTGCTAATATGTATCATAGGATTATGAGGGTGATGGTTTGTTTCTCTTTGTTAGTAAAATAAAAAGGGAACAAATCAATGAAACTGTCATTTCAATTTTAAAACATAGGGTTAGTAATGTAACAAATAAGACAAAAAGATAATAAGAAGACAAAATGACACTTTTACCTTCCTTGACAATTCAAATGGCTTGTTGGCATGAAATTTGGCTTGTGTTCGAGTATGGAAAATGAAGTATTTGTCAATGTTAATGCTTTATGGGCAGCACCTCCCCTTGTTCACTTTGGTTTTTTCCTTGGCATGAGTTGGCTATGTGAAGCTCCTCTTGTAAATTTTGCATAGTAAGTGTGCACAAAAAATCTTGTTTAGGAATGGTCATATCACTTGTATTTATAGGTTTTCAACTAACTCTAACCCAAGTTTAATTAGGATAGGGTTAGGATTAAGACTTTAAATTCAATTAATGAAAGCTTTAATTACGCACTTATGGAGGCATGGCTCAACATTTCTAGTTTTTATGACATTTATGTTGACATTTTATAATTTTTGACTTTAAGGATGATGGCATCATTATGACCTCATATTTTGTCAAAAAATATTTTGAATAAATTACATATTCACTAATTTAACATGGAATTTTCACTTAATCAATTAATTTTATTTTCTTGGTTAACTAATTTTGCATAGTCTTTTAGTCTTTTAAATAATTGGCTTAAGTGCCTTGTTTAATTGGTCAAAAATGTCAATTTTCTTGGTCACAACCTGACTAAGGATGAATTCATGAGAGGTTATCATTACGTATAGGGTAATACCCAAAATAGGGATGCATTAACATAATTATGGGTACTTACATTTAATATGTGGATGAATTTTGGATGTTCAGTGATTTCTAGGATTAATATGCATAGTTTGGTAAAAACCAATCTGAAGGCCACTTAAACATGGGGGTGGATAAAAAAGAGTGTCTACAAATGATAAATTATTTTTCCCAACCCAATTTTATCCATACTCAATCTGATCTATACCAAAATTGATATATAAAGGGAATGAATGGAATATGCCTTAATCCATTATATCAAGGAGGGGTCACTTAGATCTTGGGCATGGCTTAGTAGGCCCTAAAGGGTAAATTGGGGCCCTATTATACTCTAAGTATACCTTAGTCCCTAATATAATATATTAAAGGATAGTATAGGATTTGGGTCCCTTCTATATATGTGTGGGGAACCATTTCTAAGGCCCTACATCGATCTCAAACTTTCCCTACCTACTTCATCTATGCTAAGGAATAAGGTAAGGGAAGTTTGCCTTATTGATATCTATATTTTCATGAATTAATAACATATAAATAGAATATTTCCTTTTTTATGGATATCAAAGAAGTAAGTCACAACTATAAAGGCAAGTTTGCCTTCCTTGTATCTATATTTGATTTGCTATTATATTAAGAAATTACTTTCAATGGAAACTTACTTTCTGATAGATATCTTTGTTCTTACCCTGCCTACTTAGCTATGCCTTACTTGATAAGGAAAGTGAATATTCCTTCCCACTATATATATATGTTCTTATCCTACCTACTTCCATTTATATAATATATTCTTAGCTATCAAGGGAAGCTTGCTTCCTAATCTGTAACTTGCATATAGATGATGAGGTCAATGACGGAGTGATTAAGGACAATGAGGGTCAATAAGGGAGTGATTAAATATAATGAATTATAATAAAAAATTATTATATCATATCTATATATAGCAAATAATATATATTATTTGGATGACCTTATCTACCCCATGTGTGCAAGACTAGTTCATTCCATTCCTTCCTATTTAATGGGCACTAAAACACTTCCTTCAAATGAAGATGCATTGAATGAGCCATATCTTGAAGGGAGAGGGGGTATTCTAACGTATATAGAGAAAGGAGTGACTAGATATGATCAAGTATAAGTATAAAGCCACTACACCCACCATAAATCTATTGGAGGGAGTGATTAGGGATGAGAAAAGTTATTATGTGAAGAAAATCCAGATATCAAAAAGGCAAGCTTCAATTTTTTTACTCCTTAGCATAGATGAATTAGATAGGGAAAGCTTCCATTTCCTTATATTTGGTAAAAAAAAGTTTGAGATCAGGGTAGGGCCTTTGAAATGGTGACCCCCATATATATATGGTTGGTCCCCCATTCCTACACTATCCTTTGATATATATATTTTTGGGACCATGGTATATTCAAATTATGATAAGGACCCAATTTGGTCATTAGGGAACACCAGGACATGCCCAATCTCTAAGTATCCCATCCCAAATACATTGGATTAAGGCATATGCCTTTCATTGCCTTCATATATCAATTTGGGTATAGATTGGGCTGGGTATGGATCAATTCAGGTTTGGAAACACACTCTACTAGTTATCAGATTGGAACACACTCTATTAGATTGGTGATTACCTATCTATCTATCTATCTATAAATTTGGCATATTATAGACATACTCTCAGTGATATATAGACAAAATAGGAAGTCAAATATGGGGTTGGGATTATAATTCTTAGCTAGTCTCGAGTCACAACTATCTTTATAGATATAGATTTGGATTCTCAACTCTATAATTAGGAATCTTATATGACCAAAACCCAATATATATATGTAATTAATATAATTTCATTCCACCCTTTTCCATACCCACTTCATCTATGCCAAGGAATAAGGAAAGGAAATCTTTCCTTCTATATATCTAATTTTTCTTCACCTAATATATCATATCAAGGGAAGAATTCCTTCTTGATAGATAGAAAGGGTATAAGCCATAGTTATCAAGGGAAGTTTTCCATCCTGATATCTAGCTTTGATTAACTTATGGATTAAGGCATATTTATTAAGGGAATCTTGTTTTCTAATAAATATATTTATTTTTACCCTCCCTACTTAGCTATAACCTACCCAATAAGGTAAGGGAAGTTTACTTCCCAATATATAGCTTTATTTTAATCCTACCTACTTTCCCTTTCTAGAAAATATTCTTAGTTATCAAGGGAAGCTTGCTTATTGATCTATATCTTGCATATATTCTTTACCTACCTACTTAGTTATGCCCTACCTACTTAGTTTATATTATTAGCAAGGGAATATTTATTCTTGATAGATATAATGAGAAATTAAGTTTTGAATCATTTTATGTATGTAATAGATATATACCATTGTTTATTACCTAACCATTTTACCTACTTGAGTATGCTCTACCTACTTTACCTACTTGAGTATGCCCTACCTAATTAAATATCGTAGCCATATCTCAATCTTGAGTATAACATACCTGAATACCTGAGTGAATACCCAAGCCATTCTTGAAAGGAGAGGGGAATTTTAAACCATATAGAGAAAGAAGTGACTAGATTACAATATGTCACAAGCATATATCCACTACACACACTATAAAGGTGTTTGGAGGGAGTGACTCAATGTGCATAATTCCCAACATGGTATGAATGATTTGTGTGATGTAGTACATATTCATATCATAAAATATATGCCACATTTGTATGTATTGTATGACATTGATGTGATACACAATTAAATCCAAGTGTGGGTAACATGATTTGATGGTTAATTAACACCTTATTAATACAATATTTGGTTTCAACTACTTAAAATCATTCAGTACACTTCACTATGTAAGGGTTACATTTGTTTGGTTGGCCCAATGTTTGAATTTACCTTGATCATAAGAATATATGGTATTTTTATGTCACTTTTAGCCTATAAAAGACGTAATCACAAATAAAATTGATATTAAGGGGTCTCTTCGATGCCCAAATCCCAATCTATATATGTAATTAATACAATTTCATCCCACCCTTTGCTTGCTTACCTACCTATTTATGGTGGCTCAAGGATCTAGATACACACTCTTTCCATGGGTTGGGTATGGATTATCATATATATCTTTGAATCCCACAAAAAAATATGATGATATCTTTGAATTCCTTATTTGAGTGAAATATAATGAATGAAAGAATAGTTTCCTTAGGCCTTATTTGAGTGATCAAAATTTTTAATTGGAATATAATCCAATCGAGCATAAGTGGGAAGCCATTTTACCCACCATAAAGGTATTGAAGGGAGTGGTTAGGTATGAGTATTTATGATAAGAGAGTGATTAGGGATGATGAGGCACAATGAGGGAATAATTATGGATGATGAGGGAGGGTGAGGGTCAATTAAGAAGTGATTAGGGTTGATGAGTGAGTGATTATTGAATATGAGTTAAAAAAGGGAGTGATTAGGGATGATTAGGGATGATATTGGATCGTGAGGGTCAATGAGGGAGTGATTAGGGATGATGATGGATTTAATAGGGATGGTGAGGGATGGTGAGAATTAATGGAGTGATTATAGATGATGAGGGATGAGGATGGAATGATTATGGATTGTTAGGGATGAGGAATGAGTTATTAAGGATGATGAGGGATGGTGAGGGTCAATGAGGAGTCATTAAGGATGATGAGTGAATTATTAGAGATGATGAGGGATGGTGAGAGTCAATGAGAGAGTGATTAGGGATAATGAATAATGAGGAAAAAGTAACTATGGGAAATGAAGGATGAGGATTAAGTGATTAGGGATGATGGATGGATGATGAATATGTAAAATTAACACAAAGTGATAATTTTATGTGTGTGATTTATCAATGTGACCTATGCTACCCTAATCACACCACTTTGGCTTGAGTTCAAAAGGGAGTGGTTTGTAAACTTCAATTTTGAAAAACCTAGAACTCCTATAAATGCTATCACATAATATCAAAGGCACAAAAACATTAAAATGACTATATGTTTACCCAAAATAGACATTAATTACAAAATTTATGCCTTGAAATATCTAAATTTAATATTTAAACCTTAAAAATGCCTAAGTATTGGCCAAATTATATTTTTAAAAACCATCTTTCACATCATAAGACATGCAAATCTGAAACCAACTCTATCAAATGTAGAATGACCTTAATTTCTTATATTTACTAAAATAAATTTATACTATAAGTTTATATTTATATTGTTACTTTTATACATTTATATTTTTACTTTTATATTCCTTATATTTAACATTTTAAATTATAATGAATATAATAGTAATAATATAAATGTAAACTTAACATTTATTTTAGTAAACCATCTGCCCCTTCCAATAGATATTTTATACCTTTTTAGGTAATCTGAAGGTAATGTGTATGTGTTATAGTGTGTATGTGTTCCTTTCACATTGCATGAAAAAATAGATACCCCTTACAATATATATTTTATATTTTTAGTGAAATTTTAAAGGAACATGTCTGCATTATAGTGCATATGTGCTATATTTTATTTGAATTAAAAAATCAATTATTTTGGCTCAGAAATGGCTTAGATTCCAAATCCAAAGGCTTGGCCTGGACTTAACTAGCACTCACAAATTGGTGGGGTCCACGTTCTCTATGAATCATAAAATTCATATCAAAAAGTGTTAAATATTAAAAAAATGTGATTGTTTGCCCAACTAAAGTCAATGAGTTTTTGAGTGTTGGATAAGCTTGACCAAAGGCTTGGACCTATCAACATACAATTGAATCTAAGAGTTTTGATAGAAAAACAATATCTAACTCGCATCACCAAATACACTAAAAATTTTAATGATAAAATTCATTAAACTATTACCACAATGACAAACATACTCTCCTCATTCCAAATATATGATTTTTATAATCTTTAGACTATTTTAAGGTTTCAATCTATGTTGATTTATAACTATACAATTTTAGGCCACTACATGCTACAAGTATGCATGCCTATATATGTTTGTGTATATTTTTTTTCATTTATTCAAATGCAAAGATAATTATCTAGTTATAAACTAGGCCTAATTTTACACACATTCAAAAATAAAACTAGATTTCATTTTTATTAGGTAGTTAGGGGGGACACACAGCCAACTATCCATTTTTTGTTAGTTCTTAGGATATATTTACTTGAAAAAATATTATATATATATATATATATATATATATATATTCATTTAAAAAATATAAAAAAAGGTTAGAAGCTATATAATCTTATATAAAGTTTCACCAAATGATTTTAAATAATATTAAATTAATTTCAAAAAATAAGGGGCTACATGGCTGGTTATCTACTCTATTTTACTAAAAAATAAGAGTTCATATTAGTATTTTAAATGTTTGACATAGTTATACTTAACCATTTTTTTAAAAATGATTTGGAAACTAGACTCAAACTGGTACAATTCATATTCTTACACCATCCACTAATTTTTAGTGTATCCATCTCGAATTATCTATAGAATTCTAGATTTTTAATTTTTTAGTAAAAACATGTCCACAAGTAGGCCCCTTATTGTCCTCCAACTTTGTGTACTTACCCTTATCACAAGATACCAATCCTTTCCCCTAAAACCTCCTCTAAGATAAGAACTTAAACCCACCAATGCTACATTGAATGAGCTCATCTCCATTTTGGTATGTCACATTAGAGATTTAGATAATGGTCAAACATATCTCCAAACTAGTTCTTTGAATCAAGGACTGACCTCAAACCTTAATAATCAAGGTCACTCCTCCTTTATTCATATTTTAGTGACATCTTATCAATTATTTCATCACCAAATTAATCCACCCTTCACTAGCTACATACCAATTTAAAACCCCAGGGATATCCTTGCTTATGAGGTACCCAATCCTATGGCATTAAACTTTCCCCATCCTATCAAACTCCTACGCAAGTCCCCATTAGAGTTTATTTCTCTTATCCTATTCCAAATATTTTCACCACCAATGTAGTGCCACCTATCACTCTTCATAACTACAAAATGGACAATATTCCACCCATGTATGCTCTACCCTTGCAAGCACTAGTTGGCACTCCTTTTTCTAACTCCCTACTACCACACTATTACATGATCTCAAAATCCACTCAATTATATAACTAATTTTGAGATACTATTATTCACCTAATTAACAAGCATACTTTCTCCTTGGAATTTTTTTCACTTCTTATCCAACTCTTCTCCCTTCAACCTATCCTAACACATGTTTGGTAGATATTAGAACCATGGGAACTTATTTAGAATACCTAAATTAACCTCTTAGTCATAGCATATGATGGTCCCTTTTACCACATACCTTACTTTAAATCCATAAATAAAAGGGGGAGGGACACCTAAATGCACATGCTAAAGCATATGCCATATGCATTTGAGAGATTCTACCTTGGGATGGCATAGTTTATAATATATTCCAAAATATTCTAGAGGGAATTGATTTAGACTAGTATTTTCACCTCTCTAAGGCTTCCATCCATTCCTTTCACCAACTCATCGATAAGTTTTTAAAATTATTTGACATGAACAAATCACTTCATACTAGTATATTGGAGTTTGAACACAGTAAGCAGGAACCTAATGTACATGTTTCCCACTTTATAACAAGGTGGTATAAATTATTATACTCTTCTTCTAGTGATACTCACATAGAGGAAAGAGATTTATATGATCTCTTATTAAAATCTCAATAAATAAACAATGGAAGATGTCCAAAATATTTCCAATAATTCTAACAAAAAAGAACTTGAAAGCGTACTCAGGATAGATTAGGTAGTCATAGATAATGGTCATATGACCTATGGATATAATGGGTGAAGTTTAAACACTAAAAACAATATTGGGGGCTACTAAAACACTAATAAAAACAACCCCAACAATCAAGGTCCTAATATTATGAACCAAAACCTTGATCTTACCATAGTTAGTGTGACAAACCAAACTAGAAAGACAAATGTTGTAAACAACAATCAAAACCAATATATGAATAATAACAACATCATTAATAACAATTAAGGTGAGAAATAAAATACCTCCACCTATGATTTTCATAGTGTATTTAAACCTCTCACCACCTTGTGATATCCAGTATCAAAACAAATACCAAAATGTTGACCAAAATCAAAATCCTTGATTTCAAAATCAACAATTCTATTTAAACAACAATCAATAGAGGTTTGGTAAAAAAAATCAAAACCAAAGGCATAGGGATTAAAATCCCAACATGTATTTCCTTTTTCATAGAGTTATTTGTCATGATACATGAGCATATAGTGAGTACAAAAACTTTATCCAATAACTTCCTAGAGACCAACAACAAAACTTTGTAGACATGTTCTTGTGAAATGCAAAGAAAAGTCCTTGACCCTCTCTAATAGGTCTTATGGAATATAAAATTTTAAAATTTTGCATCTATTAAAACCCATTTCCCAATCATCACCAATAAAATTATCAAAATCAATGATTGTAGAATCCATTCAACCAACTCTTACCAATGGGAACTCATAATGTCAATGCCTCCACTTCTGCACCAAATAATCCCCATGTAGCTCCCTAACTAGGACCCAAGAAAAGACTATAATGATAGGTGACATATTAAGATGTAATCATCATCACTTGTGAAAGGAAGTACCAACCAATTAATCCCCATCCTATTACCATATTAGAGACTAACACTCAAATCAACCTAAAATCCATGAGTAACTATGACCTTGTGGTAAACCTTACACATACCTTTTCTTACATATCCTCTAAGGACCTCCTCAAGAACTCTCCAACCCATTTCCTAGAATTAATTGGTGCCTTAGGATTGGGACATTTGGATAACATCATACCTCCACCACAATCCTAAATAAACTATATATACTTAGACATGTATCTACCTAGGTAAGATTCAAGAGATGCTAGTTACTTCTTTGATCTTAGCTAGTTACCTTGCACATAGAGATGGATAGGAGAGGAAATATGGAATTTTAATTACAATTTTGGATTGATAATAACTATTTAAACATAATTATGATTTAATATGGACTTACTTTTAATATATTCCCCTTCTCATTTCTCCAAAAGCTTGTTTATGGACAAATCAACTACTCTATGACTATAAACACCTATCGATACTATGATAGCCTCAAGTCCTCTTTGATTGGGACCATTTTACTACTTGTTATGTTGGGTCCCAAAACTATGATCACCAAATTTATGTCATATTCAAGGACACTATTTAAAACATGATCCTAGGGAGAGCTTGAATCCATAGAATGAAGGCAATCCTTCTACCCTTTTTCAATAAATTAGGTTTTTATACTTAAAAAATGTATTTATTTCCTAAGGTAATCTGAAACCATTTGAAATTCACCAAAAAAACCTTAACCAAAAACTAGGACTTAACATTGACTATCATTTACCTATAAAAAGTGTAGTGAAGCCCCCTCCACTAGCTAAAGACAAAGAGCCCATTGTGACCTAAAATGTGTTTTGAAATCAAGTTTTGAGATTCCTAAATATTCACTAATTAAATAAATGTGGGTAATAACAATGGATAAAATTGGTGAGGAAAAACTTTTAACAATACCAACAATCTTAACTAAGTCTATGAATAATATCAGTAGTATCTTGAAAAAAGATAAATGCATTAAACTCCCTTTTGATTCATAAGGAGTAGGGACCTAAAATATTTTTAAATTTCAAGATATAGAGACATAAAAATGGTTATCTAATATAACTAAAAATTTTATTTTTGATATTTTTTTAAAACCAAGATATACTTCCCATGAAACATAATGATTTTTTCCTCTAGAAGTGACCAATTGACTATAATGGAGAAAATTTTCATTTGGGCACAATGCATTTTGGTCATAATTATAGCATGTGATTCCCAAATGCATCACATTATTTATGATTTGAAACATTTATCACAATAACTCTTTCATTGACATATCACACAAGGCATGAACCTTACACACTTGCCTAAGCTATAGAGAGAAAGAAACTAGTATAGGTTAGGGTTAGTTGCATGTAATAGTGAGTAGGTTGGTTATAATCTCAAAGTTTGATCTACACATTTTCACTTCCTAATAGTTATATTTAGTTTTATATTAATAATACCCTTATGATTTTAATTATGATAGAAGACAATAATACACAACTAAATATGAATATTTTATCAATTTATTTCCAAGTTTAGATATTTATAACATGAATAACCATATAGATTTATTGAATAGATTATTGATATTTCATAGACCATTCATATTATACAAGGTGATTTTGGTGCATGAAATCCAATTACTCTTAGGCTTAATAATAACTCTAACTCTAAGATAAATATAAAACACTCTTCCTATAAAGTTTAGTAGTCTAGTATATTTGGTTACAACTAGCCTTCTCTAAAACACTTTCTCAATAGCTATTTATTCTCTGAATCCTTATTGGCTACACATTATTATTATTTTTGAATATTTTTTATGGGATCATAATATCCTTTCCCACCAAATTTTTTAATCATTTAGCTATTATGTTTATCTATCTATTTGATAGTTTAAATGTGTTGTGTTGCTCAATACCATCTACAGCCACCTTTTGTCATTTATTTCATAACTACCTCATACAGATCCATTGTTTGAATTTACTTTGGAATATTCCCCCATAATTACCACTATGGTTCCTAGGTCAATTCATTATTACTTACCTTGATCCTCTCATTTTTTCATTTAGCACACATCAACATAGTTTTAGATGGCTTGCACTTATCCAATTATTCTATCTTTAGGTACACATGCAAGGTATTACTTTAGATTGTACTCAACACTCCTTTGTTATTATCACTAATCTTCCATCACCTAATTTTCATGACCATGAATTATTATTATTTTATTTATTTTATTTCATGGGTCGATAATGTGTAAATAATGGGGTGAAGCATACAACCTTGTTAGGAATTCTCATTGCCAAAAGTCTAGTGTCTAAAACCTTAGGATTTAAGGTCACTCAAATTGGTAACCAACCAAGTTTTATAGGTTTATCAGATAAAAACTAAACATATTTTTCTTTATAAAAAAATTATATGTGAGGTTACCAATTAATTTTATTTTGTTTTCATATAGGTTTTTCCTAGAGAAAGTAATCAACTTTCTAATTTCAAGGTCACTTCCTCCTCTAGCTTTTTCTATCGTCAACAAATACCAAAATTTAAATTTATATTATATTTAATAATTGATCCCATTTCCAAAAAAATACAATATATCAAAACCTTGCCCATTTTTAAGAGGAAACTAACCCTCTAATCCTAGACATTGTAGAAAATGATGAAGCAGTTTTAGAATTTATATGAGCATGTGATCACCTCCCATCATCACACCATAAGAGGCATTTCGTTTCACTTATCACTCCTCATTACCATTGTATTGGGTTATTATGAATCATATTGTAACATTGATTATTATTACTCTTCTAAATAGGAACATGATGTTTTTGAGGTGATTGACAAATATCTCAATCTTCTTCCTACCTCTGAAAATTTTGAGAATGGAAATTCTTCCCTTATGAAGGACATCATTATAACTAAATATCATCCTATGATCCTCAATATTGTATCTTCACTCTCACCTCAAGAATTTATTTACTAAAATCTCTAATGCCTTTGTTTTCTCTTACATAAACATGATAATAGTCCAACCTGAGGTAGTTTTCCATAATCTAGTCACTATGTTGATGTAAAAAATTTCAAACAAAAGATCATGCTAATTAAATCCAAATTTGTGTTAATTGTAAAGGAAAAATTCATAAATTTTTTAAAAGTGGAGTTAATTAAGCCTGTATACTACACTAAGCGGTTGTCTAACATTGTCCCTATTCTCAATAAGAACAAAAAAATTAGGATATGCATATAATTTTTAGATATCAATAAATCATTTATGAATGATGATTTACCTCTACCTTATATTGATGTGATTATGGATGTTGTACTAGGTTATGATTTATTTTCCATCATGGATAAGTTCTCAAGATATCATGAGATTAAATTTCTAAACAAGACCAAAGTAAGACCTCATTTAACATGCCATGGGGAACCTTATACTATGTTATACATTTTGGCTTTAAAATGTTAGTGAAAAACTATTAAAGGGCTATGCCCAATATTTTATACAATCTCATTCACAAGATGGTGGAAGTCTATTTTGATGATCTTATTGGAAATTCCTATATGAGAGTAGACCACCTTGAAGTTTTTCATACTATCCTTACCCACCTAATCAAATATAATGTTACACTTAATCCCTAAAAATGCATGTTTGGAGTTACAAGAGGAAAATTACTAGGTTCTATTATCTTAAATCATGAGATTGACATTGACCTTACCAAAATTTTCTCAATTATATACATGGCCCCCGACTAATAAGTCAAGAATTAGGTCATTCTTACAGAATTAAGGGTGAATTCATAGATTCATACCTAACATCACCTACATTTTTAATCATATCAATCATTCGATAAAGAAGGATTATAGTATAACGTGGACCAAGGACTACCAAGACATATTTTAGGTGAGCAAATGCTTACTTACAGCTCTATCAACTCTTATGGCATTTAAGTCCAATAGGTCCTTTGTAATTTATTTTAGGGTAACTTAGGTATCTCTAACCTATATGTTAGACTAAAAAGATGATGATAGCAAGGAAAGAGGCTTTTATTTCATTAGATGCACTCTTTTCAATTATGAGACATGATATACATAAGCAAAAAAAGAGTGCTTGGATATAGTATCTAATACTAAGTAATTGAGGAATTATATACTCAATCAAAAAATGAGGTTCACTATGATATCTCACTCTCTGAGTACATTCTTGACCCAACCAACCCTCTTATGAAAGGTTGGTTATTTCATCATGATTTTGACTCAGTGTTAGGAATATAGAACACAAAGCAATATTAATGAAATAAAGATGGAAATAAAATGTAGAAAACACAATACAAGAGAAACATATATTTAATGTGGTTCACCCAATATGGGCTATGTCCATATAGAAACAACTAGTTCTTCTCTTATTCAATCCAACAAATGAAGGGATAAACTTATAATACACCCACTGCAATCTCCTTTTCACTCACACATAGTGTGCCGCTATGATTACAATAATTCCCTAATATCAAAGGAGGGTTACACATTAGGTAAAAAATACACCAACATAATTTATACCATTAAATATGTGACCTAATAGTGAATGGTCCATATTTACTAAAAAATTATAATATTTTACAATGTATTTTCACAAAAAAAATTCTTCAAGGGCGCTTCCCCTAAACCCCTACTAGGGGGCTCTATGTATGGTCTCCACCCCCTAGACCCCTATGTAAACTAGAGTCTGGGGGCATTCCCCCCCCCCCCCCACACCCCACTATCAAGAACTAGGCATTCTTATAAGATCAAGATCCACCATCCAACACTCAATTTAATCTTACCTACATCAACTAAAAGTCTATTAAAAGACCAAACATCATTGATTAGTTGTAATAATCCCCTTTATAATTTTTTGATCTTGTTGACACCAATTTCCTAGATGAATTAATATGTTGCATAGATAAACCCATGGTTGTTTCTTCCTCATGTTATACCAACATATTAAATTACTCAATTTATCATCATTATTTTGAAGGTTACAACTCATATAAAGAGTTACATCTTAGAATCATTATATTTAAGTATGTTATAATTGACTTGGTTATGTATAAAAATGTTTTTGATGATATGCTCCTATTGATGCCTAAATGTGTACCATAGGTGCCCAGAGTGTTTAAAACACTGCTCATTCTAGAAATCAGTGCAAAATAATTTAGTGCATGAGTTGTAAGTTAAGATAATCATATTATCTGTTGATGGAATAGAGATAGAACAAGTGATTGTTTCACAATAATTATATTATTTGGTGGTTGGGAGCCACCATGCCCAAATAGTATATCTATGTAAAATATGTAGTATACTATGCTAAATATGGTGAATTATGATCAATAATTAAAATAAGAACTAATCTAAGATGGATATTTATAATGACAAGCTAAACTAAAGTGATCCAATTAAAAAAGAAGCAAAAGGAAGGGTAGGGTAGAGAGAAATGTTGTTGATATTCATTCCAAACATCATGACAAAGTTTAGATTTCATCTAGAAATGAACTTAACTAATGTGTAACATGAAAAATCTTAATCCCAAGTCTTATCACACATTAGGCAAACTCCTAAGAAAGGTGAAAATAATGCAAATCAAAACCTAGTTGAGTTTAAAGATTTACCCTTGCAAGCAAACAACATTAGCCCAAATGCAAGAAGAGTAAGAAAATGAAATGAACCTAAGGACTTTTAGTCAACCTAGTACTGGCACAAGTTAACAACTCTGCAATCAGATCTACACATCAAGAATTCATAATCACCATTCAAATCTAGAAATTAGAATAAACAAGTGAGAGAAAAGCCATGATAACAATGAACACAAGCAAATACTAGAAAATATTTTTAGAATTCATTGCTTATATGAATTGCTCCAAATTTACAAAGTAATTTTGTCTCTAATAGCTCCCTCACTTTTACAATTAAAGATGTTCCTTTTATAAAATCCACAGTAGCATATTGGTCAATCTCATCCAATTACATTTTTACAAGTGTATAAGACAGGTGTCATTTCTATTACATTCTAGAACAAATGATCTTTTATGTTTTTACAAATTGCACATGTTTACACAAAAGAATATCATTATTCTAAATATTATACAATGTTGGTTATAAAAGGAATATTCATATTGTATTGATCTTTGGGAGCTTTATGTTACTGAAGTTTTGAGTTACTGATGTAGGGTCCTCGATGTTCATTGATGTTATCCAATACAGGCATGGTTCTATCTTCAAGTTGCTTGAGGATAAAGGAGGGGTCCCCCATCATTACTGTTAATCTCTCTAAATTACTCACTGATGGACTCTATCTTGACCTATCTTTACATAAGCAACACTTCAACTCCCTCAAGTCAATTATGATGTTCACAACATTTGGTTATGGTCTTTATCCTATCAGGGCATTCCTACATATTTTAACAGTGCTAAAATGGTAGTCATGAGCTTAGGCATCTTGAGATTAGATCCCAACCCTTACATTACCAGTTCCATTGGCTCTCTATATTACTCTTGTGGATTTTATGTGACATTTCCATAACATCCTTGCATTATTCTATTCATCATTGTTTAAAATATGATCGTTGCCTTTGAATTTGGATCCAAGAAACTATTAGTTTTAAACATGTGAAGGCTCTTTTTTGTTTTAAATTTGATGTCCATGTGACTCTCATTTGATGTCTATATGGACATCATTGATGTGTGCATGACCATCAATTTTAAACTTGTCTTGCACTTTTCATTCTCTAGTTCTCTTTGCACTCTATCAGTTCTATTAAATCATGTGCTTTTACCATGTGGAAATCTTGCATTAACTTAGAACTTTGTTTGAAAATTATTCATTGATCTTTCTCTATTGATTTGGATGTGTACATTGTAATGTGTATTATCGATATTCTAAATTAGTTTGATCTTTAAGTTGGGGACCACTGCTTGACTTTTCAATGTCAATTTTTCTCCATTTGATCTTGGTCCTCCATTTAAACATGTGTTATTGATCCTACATAAAAGAACAAAAGTTAAGCTCGTGAGAAAATATAAAGGACTTAGGATAAAAATATTAAGATAAATTCTAAATGTATATACGATACCTCATGAATTTAAAATGGACTCAGCATAAAGACTTTGGACTATGGATTTATTTGTATTAATCAATCTGAATATTTTAGTCTAAGGTTTTTTAAGCTAAGTTTGTAACATATAAAAAGGACCCCTGAATAATAAAAAAACCTAGGCACAAATATTTTGGACCAAGGTTGTAAACATAGAACAAAAGGGACCCCATGAATAATAAATACATAACATAAAGTCTTAGGTTAAGGTTTTTATCATATTAATTAATATGATAAACCTTAAGATAAAACTCTTGGCTAAATCTTATAACAAACAGACCATGGGGCATAAAATAGACCAAGCATAGGATTTTTAGCCTAAGGTTTGGTTATGTTTAAAAACATGACCAAGACTTAAGATAAAAATTAAACTAAGTCCATGCTATGATTTAATTTGTTTCCACTTAAATTTAAATTAAAAAATCCTACCAAATTTAAATTTGAATTAAAATTTCTAGGTAAAATATTCAAACATGAATTTAATTAATTAATTAAAAACCAAGGTTAATAAAATATCAATTTAAAATTGAAGCATAAAAACCTAAGCATTTTCATTCACAAATGGGTTCCACTAAACCTAAAATTGAGACATAGATATTCAATGTTAGCACCTCAGATAAGATTAAAGTAGAACCATGAACAATTAAGTTAGCTAGACCATGGTGTGGATGATCTTCAAATACAAATAATGTTCAAAAATGATAGTGACACTTTGATCAAGTGGAATTTGAATTTTAAGGTATAAAATTACACATTTTGACATAAGTGTATCCATTTTTAGGAATGGGGGTATGTTAACCTCAATAAATGGTGACCTCTAGGGGAAACATAGCAATATATTGGAGCTCAGAGACTCTAGCTTAGACTAATAATTAAGCTACTTAACCCATTTAATTAGGTAATATTATTAAGATCAGTTCATGGTTAGAATAAATCTTGTAGATGCAAAATTAGGATAAAACATCAAAAATCAATCATGTTATGTGTGTGCTCTCATTCCACTTACTAATTGTCAAAGGATTTATAGAATAACTTCCAGGCTCATGACTTTAATCATTAACATTGAATTTTAGCATGTTTTAATATTCACTAACTACCATGATTTAGCTCAAAGAGGGCTTGGTCATTGCTCTAATACCATCCAAGTATCCATAAACTTGACATAGATGATTTTGGCTCCACTCAAGGCCTTACTCTGCTACCAACTAGGTGTCTATAGCCCTAATGGAGATTACTAGAATCACCTCTGCTTAGAAAGCTCTCTTAATTTTACAATAAGGTTCTTATTTTTGTATTTTTTTAAAGATCATTTTTGTATTTCTAGAAAAGTTTGGGAACTAGGTTAGCCAGGTTTAGGGATTTATTCAAGTGTTTCATTTTTATATAATCATCCTTGGTTGTAAACTTTGTCCCTAGGAAATTAATGTTTTTAAAGTGCAAGCATAACTGTGTCTAAATAGTTTAAACTTTCTTCCTATATGTGTAATCCTTATTAAAACCAAGCTTAGATTAGGATGAGGTTTAAAATCTCAAGGAATAATTGACTTATTCATCAGTCTTTGCTAGCTTCCCCAAACTATGACATCAATCTCATATTTCAATAATCCATAATCAACCAATGTTGAGGAGTCATACTTGCATTTTTAAACTGTGAAACTCTTAAGCAGTTAGATGAAACTTGAGCTGAGGGTTCTCCAAAAAGACTTATTTAGAAGCAAGGAACAAAGCACAAAATTCAAACAAATATATATAGATGTTATTTATAATTAAGGGATAGGAAGGAAATAAACAATAAAGAAACAAAGAACAAGAAAGAAACTAAACTAATCCCTACACTAACTCCATAAAGTACTTACCTATAGGATCAAATGTAAAATTATTTAGCCTACTACATAACCTTTAAACATGAATGTTTCCTCTTAGTGGCCTCTTCTTGTGGATATGAGCACTTATATACTTGTGTCTTCTAGGTGATATATTTTTGCCTCCTATCAGTTATTAGCAATATGATTATCATTGATGTCAAAAAGGGACATTATGAGCATGTCATTGATGTCAAAATGGACATCATTAGCATTATGGATGCCATTAATGTTTAGGGATAAATATGGTGATTTAAATATGTATAAAGGATCTTATCAAAGGTCAAGGATGATTGGAGTGATTGTGTGTATGAGTGGAATTCATCTGGTTCTTGATTTTGATCATCTAGACATTTTGGGTCTATGACAAGAAAATTTGAGAAGTTAGTTTGTTGATGTCACCATGCCATGTGTGGATGAGTCTGGGTGAACTGGTCATATGGTTTTGATCACATTAATACTTATTTATTATGTGCTAGATATGAAGACATGTGATGAAGCACAATAAAAGTTATGGGGATGCAAAGTTGGCTAATTAGATAAAATTCACTAATTTCCAACATAGCCAAATTTACAAAATAGTTCAAGCAAATCCAAGTAAGCATATTGATGAGGTCATAATTTACACACATTAAGGTGTTAGGACAAAATTATTATATGGGTATGTTCATTTTTGTTCCTAGTTTCTATGCACTGAATCTTAGGTCACACGATATAACATGATAAAAGATATGCATGAGTAAAGTAGGGTTCCCAGGCATTTTGACATTGTTTTCTCACACTTTGTCAAATTTGTAAATTACAAGAAATAGCTAAGAAAGAATTTTTATGACATCATCTATTATACATATGAATAATTCAGTAGAAGATTAATATATGGATGGAATCCCCTATGTAAGAGGATCTTATGCACTAAATTATGGGTCATGCAACTAAGCATAACAAGAGTTATGCAGGTGCAAAGTTAGCCTTCCAGGATTATTGAAATGGTCCTCATAATTAGTCATATCTATACAAGGTCCTAAAAATTTGTCATGATTTTACAAATAGAATTTATGGGAACTTTCAAAGTAAATAGATTGAATATTTGTTATGGGTTTTCATGAGCATCCTAGACATATGCTCAATAGGTTTGGATGAAGAGTGTTGAGCCTAGAATAGAATTATCTTTGATCTCAAAAATTATAAGGTTTCTTAGATAAACCCTAAGGGTTTAATTCATGGCATTCATAATATTTTATACTTTGATGTTGAATAGATATATCTTAGATATGATAGCTTAAGTTATAACTTAAGCCTTTATCATCATTATAAAACTAGTCCCTTCAACCTAGCAATTACCAGCTCAAGCAGTGATCAAAGGATTTAATATTCCCTAAGTCTTAGACTTAATATTTGTCCCAACTTGATCAATAGCTAGTATTTAATCATACATTTAAGATCCAATGAAGTGTATCAAAGTTAAATTTTCAAAGGTACCTCTGAGTAAATGTGTTAGTGACAAGTGTCACAATCATGGATTTTACACAATGGATCTACAAAGAAGTTTAAAGTCAAAAGGTCAATGAGAAATGTGGGATTTACAAGTGTCTCAATAGTAGGAACTTATATTAATGTGTAAAATGCATGTGTTAATTCCAAGTGTCATATTCTTGAGAGCTAAGCAGAGATAAAGATTGAGATTGTCAAAAGATTTGATGGTGAGCAGATGATTATGCAAGGAAGATCCAACGGAGTGAGTAGACTCAATGGGATAAAGTGATAAAGGTTTATCAAAATATTAGTGAGTTAAATAATGAGAAATTTTGAGAATATTGATAGATAATAAGCATTCCAAAGACTTAGGAAGCAGTGAGATGGGATAATGTTGGATGGTGGAGCTTGATCTTATTTTAATGCCCAATTTTTTATATAGGGTGTGGGGGGGTAACGCCCCTCCCCCCTCCCACTAGGGTCATTTTGGGGGTCCAAGGGGGTGGGGACCTAATTTAGATTCCCCCTATTGGGGGTTTGAGGGTATTAACCCTAAATAAAAAATTTTTAAAAAATTCAGTATAAAATATTATAATTTCATAGTAAATCTGGACCATTCACTATTAGGTTGTAGATCTAATGGTAGAGATTGTATTTGTTTTTTTTTTTCCCTAATATGTAAAATTCCTTTGATATGAGGGAATTTTAATGATGGTGTCATGTTTTATGTGAGTGAAGATGATATTGTAGTGGTTATATTGTAGGTTTTTCCCTTCATTTGTTGGACTAATTATTTCTATGTAGATGTAGCCCATATTGGCTTAACCACATTAAATCTGTCTCTATTATGTTGTGTTTTCTAAATTTTATTTGCATATTTAATTAATTAATATTATTTTATGTTTTGTATTCCTAACACATAAAAATCTTGATGCTTAACATCAAAATAGAAGTAAATATTGTGCTCATTTAAAGATCTAACAGCATGCAAGAGCTCAGATCAAATGATCTAATGGATGCATTTTAAACTTGAAGCTTTAAAGTATAGAATCATATACGGATCCATCAGAGTGTGTAAGCTTATCAGATATTGATTAAATGAATGTTTTTTAAATATGATCAAATTTAATGTCGATCATCAGATCATGGCACTAAACTTAAGATCAAAGGTCAAGATTTCAAGCTATGATCATCCCAATTGTCAAGCATTAGAACATGCAAGAAATTAAAGTTAAGATTTAGATCATGACATAGATAATGAGTTAGATTGTAGTTATCAATATAATCTATGTAATAATACATGTACATCAAAACTAGATTCTAATAAATGCTATAAATAGTAATCAAACCAAGAATCATAGTAGTGGTGCATGAGTTTAAGAAATATGAATTGAATCTAAAACTAAACGTGATGTGTAAGCGAACTAGTATAAAAATAGACAATAAACTTGACCTAGATCAAATAGTTCTATATATTTCATCTGAGATACAAGCACAAGTTGTTAGTATTGTGTCATATAGAATTCTATAGAGACACAAACATAGACGCATAGAGAGTATGAGATATTGTTGATGAATTATGTCAAACTAAAAATATAAAGACATAGAGGAGTAGAGTGAGAGAACGATGAAGTGTGTCAAATAGAGATATGTCTAAACACATAAATAGAGGGGAATATATGGGGAAAATCACACAAAGATAATGTCGATATAATGTGTAGTTACAAATTAGACTTGTAAAAAAGAGTTAGAAGCTAGATTCATTTATGAATATATTTTGTAAATTGGAGTTATAGATCTATAGAGATCTTATTTGTTGGTACCATCAAATAAGTTGAGTTGGTGCTCAGATAGGGTATTGATTCCTCCTTAGGGTTTTTGCCCTTAAATATTGTAACCAGTGAGGTTAAGCTAAGTTGGAGCTCGATTAAGGAGTCACTACTTCCTTAGAGTTGATTCTCTTAAACTAGGTCATTGGTTTATCTTTAGGGTTGATGCCTTCAAATGTGTATCTAGTGAGGTTTTGATTCTGAGGTTGGATTAGAAAAGTAGATTCTAAAATTTATACTCATTGTGGTTTTTCCCATATTGGGTTTTCCACATATAAATGTGGTGTCATGTGAATTATTATGTGTGTGATCTCTACATATTTGTTTTTATCTACATATATCTTTTAATCTATTCTAAAAGGTATTAAATGATCAGTTTTAGTTGATTAATTGATTCACTCCCCCCAATCTCAATAGATAGTTGTGTTCTAATAATTGGTATCAAAGCCCTAGTTCCTTAGAATAAGCTTAATCAGCTCAGGTAGATCTTGGAATGATGAACAAAAATGGATAGTTAAAAAGTATCTTCATTAAAAAAGGTACCTCTCTTTGATAGATAAAATTATGCATATTGGAGCATTAGAATGGAAGCATATCTATGTTTATTAGGGTTTGATGTATGGATGTATTTTGTGAATGGATATACAGCTCTTGTTATAACACCCAATGATCAGGATTCAAAAAATTGAAATTCCAAGGAAAATAATTTTATTCTTTGTGGATTGTTCAAATAATAATTTGTCAAAGTGATGCATTATCAAAATGCACAAGATATCTAGAACAATTTTAAGATCATCTATGAAGGTGATGACAAGGTAAACTAGGCCAAATTACAAATATAGAGAGACGTATATTTGAAAGTCTTACAATGATTGAAGAAGAGAATATTATATACTACCTCCTTAGGGTAGATTAAATAGTCACTGCAATCAGAGGCTTTGGATAAGAGATGAAAGAATTAGTCATTAACAAAAAGGTTCTAAGATCTTTGCCATCAAGGTATGATTCTAAAATCTTTGAAATAGAGAAAGTAAGAGATCTAGATAAGCTCATTGTAGATGAGTTTCATGGAACATTCACTACCTATGAGATGATAATGGGAGAAGAAGATACTTCTAAGATAGAAGCTACATTCAAAGCATCTAGAAAAGCAAAATCAAAAGCATCTACATCTGGATCTAAGGATACTGATGAAGAAGAAGCCAAATTTATCAAAAGATGGAAGAGAGGGTTTATAAAGTACAAAGGTAAGTTACCCTTCAAAGTTTTTAACTATGGTAAAGTATGACATTTTGATACTAAATTTCCCTATGAGAAAAAGGATAATTATGAGCAAGAAGATTTCAAAAAGATGAAGCCCAACTATTCCAAAAAGAAAAACTTCTTTAAAAACATGAAAATCCTATATATAAGATAAGATAGTGACTCATTAGATGATAGTGATAGCTCATATGATGACCATGACTGTGATTTTGTGGCTAAGGGAAATGAATCCCTATTAATCGTATTAGGATCAAATTCTATAAATCTAGATCAAGAAGAAGTTGAAGACTCTAATGAAGAAAAGGAAGGAGAAGTGGACCTAGAGTGTGAACTCATTTGTGCTCTAGATGAGATTGACAAATTGAGAAAAGAGAACTCAAGATAAAATAATCTTGGACAAAAATAAATTATATAACTATCCAAAAGTCTTAAAAGATCTGATTAGATGATAGAAATCCTTAAGACTCAAGTTGAAGAGGCTAAAAAAAAGAATATATAGTCAAAATTGAATTACAATTCAAATTTTATGAGTGTATGAGGCTAGAAGAATAGATAATGGCTTTAAAAAAAGATCTTTAAAAGACTAAATAATAAATATAAAAATATCTGAAGCTAAAAGGAGGATCAGACATTCTTGATGAATTGATCAGATCTCAAAATCCATCAAAAATGAAATTTGGTCTTGGTTATGAAAAAGGGAAAAGTCCCATGACCAGTACATCTGCTAAGTTATATGATAATTTCAAAGTAGAGAGATTAGGAGCAAAGAAAAGGAATGTCTCCATAGATATAAAGACAAACTATAGCACTGTTGATGAGAAGAATGCTAAAGGAGAAAAGAATCATGAGGAAAAGAAAATAATAATGATTCTATCTCTATAAACTCAAGGAAGATGCAGAAGACAAAAGTAGTTGATACAAATGGTTACACAAGGGTAAAAAAATTTAATACTTAAAATTTAAGAACACCACATCCTGTACAAAGAAAATTTATGACCAAGTATTCCTCATTTTTCTATGGTTAGTGTTATAGCTGTAATCATTTTGGTCATAAGGATAGTAATTGTAGAATTTTACCTACAAGGAGAACCAATTTTGTAATCAAAAATTCATTTGTACCCTTTTTAGATACAAATGTGATGTGATATAATTTCAATAAATTTGGTCACATAACTAAACATTTTAAAATAAGCTTTGCAAGATCAAAAGTGCAAAGTAAGAAGAAAAGTATGCCTCCTAGTGTGAACAAAGGTTCACAAGAGAGGAGAAAAATAGGACATATAGTAAACCCAAGCATGTATGGAAAATTAAAGATCAAGCCAATGATATAGAGGTTAAATATTATCAAGATATCTCAATGTCTACTCATGTTGAGAATGAGAAGACAAGGCTCAAGGAGAGAACCCAAGTACTAGTTGAGGCTAGTTCTAAGGTATGTTCAGATTCAAGTGAACATCATGTTGTTACTAAACAAGTTTCATGCATAGAACATTAGTATTTTTTACTTAATGATGAGATTATGAGATGCAATGAAGATTCATCAGATGAAAAGGTATGTCATGAATCCATGTTGTCTCCATTTATTGTTAATCCAATCATAAAATAAAAGGATAACATTGTAGTGAATGAGCATGTTACTTATCTTAAGCCTAAGAAGAAGAAGAAGAAGAATCGTAAGCACAAGATGACCAAAGAGGAGAAGGAATATGAGGATTTATGGGAAACACCTGGTTTCACCTTGTTCTAAGACATTATGAAGTAAGGTGTCTCTATCTATGCTTCTTAAGAGACCCCTTTCTTAGTGGAGAATCAAGTGATTTCTGCTACAAATGAGAACTCAAGCAAGTTATGATGATGACATGATCAAACTAAGTCAAGTGATATGTATGGATTATCTATAGGGACAAAATGAGTGTTTTAATATGACCTAATGAGATTGTTAAAGTACATCTCATATATATATGGTCTACATATTCATCTAGCATAAGGGTTCTAATGCAAGAAACCCTTGACATATCACCAAACTTAGAGAACATGTGCAAAATGATGATATAAATGTTTTAAATGAAGTTATTATGTGTTATAAGTAGTCCCTTGATGCAAATATAGAGCATGGAGCTAGGGGAGATAAATTAAAAATCATGAACGGATTGAGAAGCTATGTATAATATAAGGGGAAGCTAGATTATTTGGTTTGTATAGATCAAAAAGGCTCAAAGTAGAAGAGTTTTGCAATTGGTCAAGTCCTAAGATTAGAAGACTATATAGTTGAGACTAAGAGAGAAGGCTAGTAATCTTGTATGGTAGCTCCTACATCACATCACTAGATACTAGTGATAGGTCATGAGTCCAAGAAGATCATACATTCTTTATTAATTCCTAGAAGAAGAAGAAGAGAAAATGCAACTCAGGTATGCATATTTTTTCAAATTTATAATTATTTGATGGTTGTAGACTCTTAAGCAAACTCCTTTATCTAATAAAGGGGGATAAACATTTGGATAAACTATGAGTAAGATCCCCTTTGCCATTGATGACAAAGGGGGAGAAAAGACCAAATTCTCTCTACAAAAGTTTGGAGAAAAAGAGCAAATGTCAAAGAAGCAGAGCAAGTGTCCAAGTTAAGTATTAGGCAAATGTGTCATTGCCTAAGGGGGAATAATTGTGGTATAAACAACATCATTTCATACTCATCATAAGCCAATGAAAGAAGTACTAGAGGAGTAGAATATTAAAAGATCATAGTATTTAGTTTTCCATCAATGAAAAAGAGTGAGATTGTTGGAAATATGATTGTCATTGATGTCAACAAGGGACATTATGAGAATTTCATTGATGTCAAAAGGGAGATCATTAGCATTATGGATGTCATTAATGTTTAGGGATGAAATTAGTGATTTAAGGATGTGCAGTGGATCCTATAAGAGGTCAAGGATGATTGGATTTCTTGTGTGCATGAGTGGAATTAATTGGATTATTTGTTTTTATCATATAGACATTTTGGGTTTATGATAGAAAAATTTGAAAAGGTAGTATTTTAATGTCACCATTTCCACATGTGGATAAGTCTATGAGAGATAGTTATATGGTTGTGATCACATTAGTCCCTAGTTATTATGTGGTAGATATAAAGACATGTGATGAAGTGAAATAGAAGATATGGGAATAAAAACTTGGCTAATTAGATAGAACTCACTAAGTTCTAACACATAGCCAAATTTGCAAACAAGTTCAAGCAGAGCTAAGTAATCATATTGATGAGGTCAAGATTTACACAAATGGAGGTGTTAGGAAAAAATGATTATATGGGTCAGTTAATTTATGTGTCATGTTACTATGTGTTAAATCTTAGGTCATGTGATGTAGTGTGATAAAAGATATGCATGAGCAAAGTAGGGATCCTTGGCATTTTGGTAGTGTTTTCCCACAGTCAAATTTGTAGATTGCAAATAATAGTTGAGTAGGAAAGTTTATGATGTCATATCTTGCACATATGAAGACTTCAAGATCATATGAGTATATGGATGGAATCCCCTATGTAAGAGGATATTATATGCTAAAATTTAGGTCATACAACTAAGCGCAATAAAATTTATGCATTTGCAAAGTTAGCCTTCCAGGTATATTGAAATGGTCCCCATACTTAGTCAACTATGTACAAGGTCCTGTAAAGTTATCATGCTTTTATAAATACCATTTTGGGCATTCAAAAAGGAAACAAATTAAAGATTTGTTATGGGTTTTTCATGAGCATCCTAGATATATGGTTAGCAAGTTCAAATGAAGAGTGTTGAGCCCATAATTGAATTATCTTTGCTCTCAAACATTATAAGGTTTCTTAGAAAAACCATAAGGATTTAAGTCATGGAATTCATAGGAATTTTTAATTTGATGTTGACTAGATATAGTTTGGACTTGATAGCTTAATTTATAATGTAATCCTTTGTCATCATTGTAAAATCAACCCCTTTGACCTAGCAATTAATGGCTCAAGCAATGATCAAAGGACTTAATATTTCCTAAGTCTTAGAATTAATAGTTATCCCAAATTGATCAATGTCTAGTGCTTAGTCATATGTTTAAGATCTAATGAAGTGTAGCAAAGTCAAATTGTCAAAGGCACCAATAATTAAACATGTTAGTGACAAGTGTCACAATCATGGACCTTACACAGTAAATCTATGGAGTGGTTTAAAGTAAAAATGTCAATGAGCAATGCAAGATTTTAAAGTTTCTCAATAGTGGGAACTTAAATTAATGTACAAAAGGCATGTACTAATTCCAAGTGTCACATTATCCATAGCTAAGCAGAGATAAAGATTGAACTTGTTAAAATATCTGATGGTGAGTGGATGATGTGCAAAGGAGATATCACAAAGTGAGTGGACTCAATGGGATAAAGTGGTTGAGGTTTATCAACATAGTGGAGATTTAAATATTGAGAAATTTTGAGAAGATTGATGAAGTGTAAGCATTCCAAAAACTCAATAAGTAAGGAGATGGGATAAAAAGCTTGACATTTAATGTTAAGATAGAAGTAAAGATCATGTTAGTTTCAATATCTAATAGCATGTAGGAGCTCAGATGAAATGATCTAATAGACATGTTTTAAACTTGAAGAGTTAAAGTCCAAAAGTGTATAGGGATATAATGAAGTGCATAATCTTATCAAATATTAATCAAATGGATGCATTTTAAAGATAAATAAATTGAATGTATATCATTAGATCATGGTGCTAAACTTCAGATCAAAGGTCAAGATTTAAAGTTATGATCATCCCAATGCTCAAGCATTGGAAAAATTAAGAACTTATAGTTAAGATGTAAATCATGACATAGATAATGAGTTAGATTGTAGTGATTGATCTAATCTATGTAATAATGCATGTGTAACAAAACTAGAGTCCATCAAATGTTATAAATAGTAATGAAACCAAGAATCATGATGGTGTTGCATGAGTTTAAGATGCAAGAAACTTGCAGTTTAAGAAATATGAACTGTGTCCAAAATTGAGAACGATGTGTTAGAGAACTAGTGTAAACATAGAGAAGGAGCTTGACCTAGATCAAATGGTTTTATATATATATATATATATATATATATGTCATATAAGATACAATCACAGGTTTTTGGTATTATGTCATATATAATTATATAGAGACACAGAGATAGGCGTGCAGAGAGTATGAGATATTGTTGATGAAGTTTGTCAAACTAAAATAGAGACACTAAGGAGCAAAGTGAGAGAGAGATGAAGTATGTCAAATGAAGACACATCTAAACATAGAGATAGAGGGGTAGAGAGGAAGAAAGGCGCATAAGAGGTAATGCAGATAAAATGAGTAGTTATAGAATAGACTTGTAATAGAGAGTTAGAAGATAGATTCATTTATGAATATATTTTATAAATTGGAGTTGTATATCCATAGAGATATGATTAGTTGGTGCCATCAGATAATCTAAGTTGGTGTTTAGTTATGGGATTGGTGTCTCCTTAGGGTTGGTGCCCTTAAACATTGTAACCAATGAGTTTAAGTTGAGTTGGTGCTCAGTTAGGGAGTTAGTTCTTCCTTAGAGGTTGTGCTCTTAAACTAGGGGATTGGTGTCTCCTTAGGGTTGGTTCCCTTTAATTTTTAACCAATAAGGTTTTGACTATGAGTCTAGATTAGAATATTAGATTCTAGAAGCTATTCTCACCATGTTTTTTCCCATATTGGGTTTTCCACATATAAATCTGGTGTCATATGAATTTATGTGTGTGTTCTCTAAATATTTTTTTTTATCTACATATATCTTTTAATATATTATAAAAGGTATTAAAGGACTAATTTTAGTTGATCTACTAATTTATCCCCCTTCTTATTAGATAGTTGTGTTCTAACTTCAAAATTCACATATGTATGCATCAAAGGTATGAATCTATGGCCCAATCATCTTCTTCCCAAATCATTTTATCTTGCATCAAGAGTGTTAATTCTCCTTCATTTATAGATATATAGTGAGTTATATCATCCATATTCAATGATGGTAGTTTAGCTATCATTCTTATCCTAATCTCTTCATTAAGATCATCTTGAGGTGGAGATAGACTACCAATCTTGGTACCAAAACTTTCCAAGTCATCCTAAAAGGCTAATTCATCTTGATTAGCTAAAAGAGCATGAAATTTCTCTACAACCTTGCCATTTGAATCATGTTGATCACACACTTCCACCCTTTTAGAGGTGTCATATGAAAATTCATGATCTGTTTCACTTGCTTCATCCTCATCTTCCATGTATAATGGCATCTCAGCTACCTAATTAAGTCCTAACTCATCTTGCTTTAGGGTCTCTAGAATGATATTTCTATCTTAAAATAATTCAATTTGTTTCAAAAAATCTTGGTATAAATATTTCTACTGGTCTTCTTCTTCATGGGTGGACTCTATTTCAATATTGGCCTCATATAAATTACCTTCACAGCTATCTTCTAAAGAGAAGTCATCTTGTATCTGATCTTCTTTATGGGGCTACTCATATTGAATGTCCATTGCATCTTCTAGATCATCTTCTGGTTCACTTTCTTCTTTAAATGGAAAATCAAAAGCATGCATGAAGGATTTAGAAGTTCCTACAAAACCATATGTTTTTACAATAAAGACTTGATTAGGCATAGGTTCAGATGTATCTCTTTCACTTTGACATGCTTCTAAGACATTATAATGATCACCTAGACCTATATCACAAATATTCATTTCATGCATGTCCTCAGACGACTCATGGTTGTTGTTATCATTAAACCTATTAAACTTTTGAGAAGCATAGTCTCTATTGAAGCCTTCTATAGAATTACCTACTTGCTTTTGTAACTAAATAAAAAAGTACTTAGATTTTGAACCATATAAAGTATGGATTCATCCTCATTCTTTGGTGATTTTAAGTTATGAACTTGATTATCATTACTAATGGGCACCAAATCTCTCTATCTTTATAAATGAAATATAGTTATAGCATTATTGAAGAACCCCAAATTTTGGCTAGGATAGGCATGGATTAAGGGTAATTAGTTCAATATTGGTGTTTGATTTAAAGTATACATGCTCTAATTTGCATTATGAATGACATTCAGTGCTAGGAAATTGGGGTTGACATTTGAGATAACATATGCAAGCTGACCTTGAGGTTGCATTTGATCACTTATTATTATAGCTTTAGCATAAGCCAATGTTAAGGTGTTTATGTATACAACAAACCTTTTAAGAAATACATAAGTCATGGGATCCAAATCATCCTTGTAAATCTCTAAGGCTAAAGCCTCTTTAGGTCTATAAGGGGATATAGTTATGCTAAACATCTTCTAGAACCTAGTATTAAAGGCTCTAATGGTCTTATTTGAATCTCTTCTGATAGTAGTGAATTGCTGATACAAAATGTATGGACTAATTATTTTACCAAATTAATCAATGAAAACATTATTAAAATCATCCTAGCTAGCAATATAATCCTATGGAAGGTTAAGGAAACATTCATGTGTAGTATCTTTGAAATTAAATGGGAACAATCTACATGATACATCTTCATGGATAACATTTAAGAGTCTTAAAGTAGCCTTGAAATATCTAACATGTTCTTCAGTAGTGACAATGTCATTAAGATTGAAATAAGATAAATACCTTCCCAGATTTATTTGTAAGTCATGTGCCTAACTAGGCACATTGATAGAAGATCCACTTAACCATACCATACTTTGATGAGGATCTTACTTGTGGTGGTTCCAACTCCAAATCCTATTTCAAATATGATGTGTAAGCCTCATCCTTACAAATAATAATGATCAGACTTGCACATTAAGCAAATTTTGCACAAATATGTATAAAGAATAGTAAATGACATTGATCTTTAACTAAATTATCTCAAAGATATGTCTAAATACATTAGTATGAATGATATTTACCTATTTAAGCTCATATGAACTCAAATTCATAAAGAATCAGTGAATATTTGAATAAAACTGCTATTACTAACCTCAAACACCTTGGATTTAAGTTATTTTTACCACAAATACTCATAGATATTCAAATAATATCAATATTTGGATAAAAGAATCCAAAATATTATTCTAAAACCATAATATGAATGATATTTGCACAAATATGTTAAAAAAACACATATGCACAAATATTATGCCAATATTTGATCAAAACACACTAGAATTAGCAAAGATTCTATAAATTCACAAAGATCTAACTCAACCCTCCTAATGCTAGTGAAGCTCCTCCTATTGATGCCTAAATGTGTACCATAGGTGACCAGAGTGTTTAAAACACATCTCATTTTATAATTTAATGCATGATTTATGGGTTGTAATAATACTATTATCTATTGGTGGAATAGAGGTTGAAGAAGTGACTATTTCACAATGTTTATACTATTTGGTGGTTGGGAGCCACCATGGCCAAATATAGGATCTATGTAAAATATGAAATGTATTATTCTAAATATGGTGAATTATGATCAAGAAATAAACTAATAACTAATCTTAGATGGATATTTACAATGGCAAGCTAAACTAAAGTGATCCAGTTAAAAAAATGTGAAAGGAAGGGTAGGGAAAAAAGAAATGTTATTGATCTTCATTCCAAACATCATGACAAATTTCATATTTCATCTAGACATGCACTTAAATAAAGTGTAACATGAAATAACTTAAGCCCAAGTCTTATCACACATCAAGAAAACTCCTAAGGAAGGTGTAAATAATTTAATTCAGAACCTATTTCATTTAAAATATTTACCCCTGCAAGTAAACATCATTATCTTAAATTCAAGAAGAGTAAGAAAATGAAATAAACCTAATGAATTTCAGTCAACCTAGCATTGGCACATGTTAAGAACTCTGTAATTAGATGTACACACCAAGAATTCATAGGAACTATTCAAATCTAGAAATCAGAATAACAGAGAGAGAGAGAGAGAGAGAGAGAGAGAGAGAGAGAGAGGCCATGATAACAATGAACATGAGCAAATACTAGACAATCTTTGTAGAATTCCTTATTTATATTAATTGTTCCAAGTTTACAAAGTAATTTTGGCTCTAAGAATTCATTCCCTTTTACAATTGATTATGCTCCTTTTATAAGATCCAAGGTAGCATATTGGTCAGTCTCATCCATTTACTTTTGTACAAGTGTATAGGACAAGTGTCCTTTTTATTACATTCTAGAACAAATGATCTTTTCTAATTAACTAACTTATAGATAATGTGCCTTTAAAATTTTCAAATGTTTATACAAAAGAATATCCTAATTTAAAATATTATGTAATGTTGGTTATAAAAGGAATATTCTTATTATATTGATCTTTAGGACCCTTATACTGTTGAAGTTATGAGTTACTATTGTAGGGTCCTCATTATTCATTGATGTTGTCCAATATATACATGGTTCCATCTTCAAGATGTTTAAGGATAAAGGAAGGGTCCCCCATAATTTATTCTAATCTCTTTAAACTACTAACTAATGGACTCTAGCTTAACCTATCCTTACACAAGAAACACTTAAGCTCCCTCAGGTTAATTATAACACTCACAAGATATGGTTATGGTCTTTATCCCATCAGGGCATTCCTACAAGTTCTAACAGTGCTCTAATGGTGGTCATGAGCTCAGACATATTGAGATTAGATCCCAACCCTTACATTACCAAGTCTGTCAAGTCTTTGATTTACTCTCATCACTTTGACGTGACACTTCCATGGTATCCCATGTCATTATGTTCATCACTATTCAAAATATGACAATTGTCTTCAAATTTGGATCCAAACAACTATGTTAAATTTAACATCTACATGATCATCAATTTTAAATGCATAATCAAGGCTCTTTGTTGTGTTAAATTTTATGTCTGTATGATCATCATTTGTTTTTTATGTGGACATCATTGACTGGATTGCGACCATCATTTTTAAATATGTCTTACCACCTGTCATTCTCTAGTTTTCTCTACACTTTGTCAATTCTATCAGCTCATGTGCTTTCTCTGTGTGGTAGTATCACATTAACTCAGATATTCATTTGAAAAGTCTTCATTGATCTCACTCCATTGATTTGGATGCATATGTTATAACACATATCATTGATTATTTGAACTTTCTTGGGCTTTAAGTTTGGGGCCACTACTTGAATTTTCAATGCCGATCTCGCTCTATTCAATCTTGGTCCTTCACTTAAATTCATGTCATTGATCCTACATAGAAGAAAAAAATTTAAGCTCATGAGAAAATATAAAGGACTTAGGATTAAAATATTAAGCAAAGTTTTAAATATATATACAAGACCTTATGAATTTAAAATGGACTCAGCATAAAGACTTTGGACCATGGTTTTATTAATATTAATAAATATGAATATTTTAATCTAAGGTTTTTTAAGCTAATTTTGCAATATATAAAAAGGACCCCATGAATAATAAAAGGACCTAAGCACAAATATTTTGGACCAAGGTTGTAAACTTAGAACAAAAGGGACCCCATGAATAATAAAAGGACCTAAGAATAAAGATTTTGAACCAAGGTTGTAAACATAGAACAAAAGGGACCCCATGAATAATAAAGACATATCATAAAGTCATAGGCTAAGGTTTTTATTGTATTAATAAATACAATAAACCTTATGATAAGACTTTGGGCTAAGCCTTATAATAAAGGGACCACAGAGCATAAAATAGACCAAGCATAGGATATTTAGCCTAAGGTTTGGTTGTGTTGAAAAACATGACCAAGCCTTAGGATAAAAAATAAACTAAGTCTATGGTATGATTTAATTTGTTCCTACTTAAATTTAAATAAAAATCTCCCACCAAATTTAAATTTGAATTAAAAGGTTCAAATAAAACATTCAAACATGAATTTAATTATTCAATTATAACCCAATGTTAGTAAAAGATCTATTTAACATTGAAGCACAAAACCCTAAGCATGTTCATTCCCAAATGGGTTCCATTAAACTTACAACCTGAAACATAGATATTCAATATTAGCACATCAAATAATATTAAATCATAACCATGAACAAATAAGTCAGCCAAACCATGGTGTGGATGATCTTCAAATACAAATAATGTGTGAACATGCTAGTGACACCCTGATCAAGTGGATTTTTAATTTTTAGGTAAAAATTTTCACAATTTGACACAAGGGTCCCCATTTTTAGGAATGGGGGTATGTTGACCTCAATAGCTCCATAGATGCATTAACCAATAAATGTCTAAGAAAGTTATTTTCCAATGTCATAAAATCATTTATGATGGAAACTTTGGTGGCCACAAAACTACTTGAAAGGTACATATGATGGGTTAATTATAACCTACCCTCAAACATGATGTTTTAGAATATGTGAGAAAGTGTAAAAAGTGTCATAATTTCTCCCATGAGATCCAAATTCTTGTTCAAACACTTTAACTCATTGATGTAATGGTCATTCTCTACTTGTGGACTAGGTCTAGTTGAAAAGATTTCTCCCAATTATTCAAATGGAAATCATTTAATTATCATGACCACTGAGTATTTTTAAAAATGGGTGGAAGATATTCCCTCGACTACTATAACCAGAAAAAAAAATTCCAAAGTCATCTTGAATTAGATCATTTATAGGTTCAAGATTCCACAAATCATGATCACGGATAATGTATCCCCCTTTATTAACATGAGGCACATGAGTTGTGTTATAAATTTTATATATCTCATCACATGGCCTATTTTTACTACCCCCAAGACAATAGTAAAATTGAGTCCAAAAAAAACTTTAAAATCAATCTTGGTGAAGGCCATGAAAGATAATAAAATAAACTCACCTATTTAGCTTTATCTTGCATTGCAAGATTATATGATGATCATTATTACACCCATGAGGATAACCCAATATTCTATTATTTTTATATTTGAATAAATTTTTCCCCTTGAGGTATAAATCCCAAGCCTTGATGTTTATCATCAAGGTCTCCTAGATCAATAAGAGTAAAAAAAACATGCCTAACTGACCTAGAAAAATTAGATGAGCATCAGCTCAGAGCCATATAAAAACCACATTGCTTACACAAATATTATGTGATATGAGTAAAATATGACATTCATGAGCACTCTATTCAATTTGGATACCTTATCCTTAGAATTGGCATAAGAATTGATAAAAATAAAGGAAAAGGTCAAAAATTCAAAATTAGTAATAGAAGACTTTCAGAATGGAGATTTTTTATTATGCACCTTGGAGGATAAGGATTTAAATGAATCTATGAACTCTACACACCTTAATTTTACTTTATATATTTATTTAAATCCACATTACCCTCTTTTCATTAATAAAAAGAAATTGTTGTTTTATTCTTCTTAGATTTTGGTTGTTTTAATATATAACAGTTTAGCTACTAAGTTTGTGTGATAAAAACTTTCAAATGCAACATATCATCTCCCAAAATATTTTCTTATAACCCTATTTCCATTAAGAAATCACTCTCAAAATCATCATAAAATAGGAATATTATCCTATTTCTTACATTATTATACACCTTATTCCCATACACTATCTTGTAAACTTAGAAACTCTATCTTGAATCCTAATCTAGAAGCTTTTTCATGATAGAATCCCCTTTCCATAATTACTTCTAATAAATTACACTATCATGCTCAAACTAGGTAACTTTATCTACCTATATTTTTCTTTGGTGATGAGCACTTGCATCATACTAGTTACATGGGGCCAAGATCTGGGGAATGATCCTACCCTCCCCCTTCCCCCCACCCTAAAAAAAGACACTACACAAAGTCAAGATTATTCAATTCTAAAATCAATACTACATCTCTCATCCTTTGATAATAATCAGTGATGATCCCTTTCATATTTTTGTTTGTGTGGGATTAGTATTGGGGGTATATTCCCTTACTCACTTAAATTCAATCTTTGGTGATGAGCCCATGCATCTTCCTAGTCACATGAGACTAAGTGCATGGGGTCAAAAAAGTAAAATTAAGAGAAAATGAAATCTAATAAGTGTCAAAGATATAATAAAATGCCTAAAAGCTTCCTTATATGTCTATGATGCAAGGATAACCTCATCCCTTTTACCAATTCTATCTTGGTTGGACATCTCTTGATCTAAACTATATGAAGCAAACAAAACTAGAATTTCCTAAGCCTATAAAGAATTAAAATTATTCCCATACCTCCAAGAGATTAGATCAATCACATGTTTATTGTGAAATTTTGATGTATAATTTTCTTGTTTCATTATTCCACTTGTCCCATCTTCCCTTCAATCCCTATTGTAGACTGAACATTTTTCACCTGAATAAACTAGCTCAATCATTACCTACAAAACAATTATTAGTCCATTCATAGTTTTTTAACCATTTATCATATTAAATTTGCATAGATTTTATTATCACATTCAAAAATAAAAACATATCCATAGAATTTTATTAAAATAAATATCTATAGTACTTCACCACATTCCTAGCCATCAAAGGTGCATAAACTAAAAAGCATCAATTACTAGAAATAAAATAAGATGCTAGACAATTTTAAAACCAAGAATGGGTCAAATCACTATATATAAAATGTCTCATATATATCAAGTTTTTATTATAAGGTATAGATTTCCCCCTCCTATGAGAAGGTATAGATGCAAAATGGAAGGGGATTTAACACCTACTCCTATTATGCATGTGTCCTTTGCCTACCTAGGAAATCTCCCCTCCCACTATTTGTTTGTTAGAGAATGCTTGTCTAGCTCTCACTACAAAAAGGTCACTAATATTATTCACTTGAGACTCCAACCCTACCACCTTGGCATACAAGCTAACATTCTTTACCCTTTGTCTGATAAGATCCTAAGCTTTAGGATATGTAAGGGCAAAGATATCAATATGATTTCCTGTTCTCATAGGAAGGCATGGATTGGTGAGGATTTGTCATCTATTGAGTCCAATGCCCACATTAAATGAGTCAACCAAATATTCCTTAATCAACATCCTCCACTCTATAGCCAAATTTGAAAACACATGCACACACAAACATATCATAAATAATGAGTTGAATAGATAATAAAAACTTGATAAATTATAAAATATGATAAATGTGTTAAAAACTCAAAAATGAAGCAAATAACTGTCACCTTGGTCTCCATTTTACCCAGGGAAAAATTTAGAGGTTGTTTATAGCCAAAAGGCTATAAGTAATTTTTTTATTTTGAAAATGGATAATTCTTTGAAAATATGTATAGTTCAATAGCCTTGATTTTATACAATTTATTATACATGTGTTTTTATTTCCTTACAAATTATACTTGATCTTATTTTGGGGCATAGATTCACCAAGAAATCATACGAGACATGTAGTGGTTATCTAAAATCACTAGGTATGTATGTATGTATGTATATATGTATGTATATGTATATGTGTCTATATATGATCATTACCACTTAGGACATAATAATCTCAAGCTAATAATTATGTTTTGGTTGGCATAGTTTGTTAATTGAAATAAAAAAATATTTGAAAGGCCAATTATGGATATGATTAAGATATTTTGGTAGACCTTATTATATAGTTTATAATTTTAAAACTATGAAAATATTTTTAATATAATTAGGTGTCATTTATAAAACCAAGTACAACAAACATGCTCTTCCTTATATATGGTTTTAATAGCTAAAAAACTTAATAATAAATAATTTTCAAACCTAATGTTTACTTTATTTATAGCATTGAATGTAGTGAAAGTGGAATTAAAGCTATGGGGATTGAGGTTTAGATCTTACCCTAATTTTTAGTGAATTGGCATCAGATATTGAGGGGCCCCAAGGAAAAATTTAATGCTAGCCCAACATGCTACCCATAGGATTAATATAAGTTACTCGAATACATATGTGATCGTTTCTCAATTTTTCTAGTCATTTATGCAAACTATTAGAAAAAGTGAATCTCTAATAGTCAAAAAATTGGGATGGGAGGTTGGAAATAAAGGCATAAACAATTTCTAAGTTAGTTTCCTTGTGATTGGAAGGTATGGAATTTTATTTATTTTGTTCTAAAGACTAAGAGAAGTTATTTGCATACACAATTGTCTATCTTTAAATGAATAAGTATACTAATAAGTTCCCTAAAGAATATTTCAGTAAAGATATTTGCTCAAAAAAATGTTAATGTTGATTTTCTTGAAAATTTAATGTATATCTACAAATATTTTCCTTAAAAAAGGATTTTCTTTCTTTCACTCATTTTGACTACACATAGTTTTTTTTGTGATACTCATAAATATGGTTGAAATTATCATGAGGTTCTATTGCATTTTTTCATTTTGTTGTTTGTGGATTATTTAAAAAAAGTATCTTGCATACCCTTATTTCTCAAAGGAAATAAGTTTCTTTTTTAGTTAAAATAATTATGTGGTAGAGATAAACTAGATAATATAATAAACTAAGTATAGAAAACTTTTTACAAAAAATTAGAGTATAGAGTATAAATAATAAATAGACTATAGAGAAAGACAACTATGAAAAGTGAGGATGACATAGCTGAAAAATATAATTATTATCTTAAGTTTATTGTATCCTAAGTGGTCCTTGTGTGTGTGTGTGTGTGTGTGTGTGTGTGTGTGTGTGTGTGGATGTATGTATGTATGTATGTATGTATGTATGTATATGTAAATGTATATATACATATACATATACATATATATATATATATATATATATATATATATATATATATATGAATGATTGAGTGTTACAGTTTTGAGAAAGCTTGTTGAAGATAATGTAAATTATATAAATGATCAATTTTGACATATTGGTTTGTCTTCATTAAACATTTTACTAAAATTTTGGAAGAACTTTTATTCAAAATGAGTATTTGATTATTTGGCATGGTCAAAATTGGAAATATTGGTTTTAGATTTTTGAAGATATAGTTGCATGTATTTTTAGAAATGTATATATATATATATATGGAACTCATAGGACTAAGAATTTTTATGGATTTGAGTTTCATGTATTTGATTATAACTTATTTACCATTTTCTTGAAGTGGCATGATTATTGTGAAATAAAAAAATGGGGCAAGATCTCAACCTCGATCCCTGTAGATTTAAGTCCACATGCACCACACTCAATGCTTTGAAAATTATTTATTGTTAATTTTTTTATTTATTAAAACCATATAGAAAGAAAAGCATGTTTATTTTACTTAGTTTTATAAATGGTGCCAAAGAATATTTAAAACATTTTTATAGTTTTAAAATTATAAACTATATAATAAGTACTTCCAAAATCTCATAACCATATTCATATTGGCCTTTCAAATATTTTTTTATTTCAATTAACAAACCATACCAATCAAAATATAATTATTACATTAATTTCATTATGTCTTAAGTGGTCCTTATAACATATACACACATGCATGCACACATGCACACACACACACACATGAAAATTGAACATTAAGGTTTTGAGAAAGCTTGTTAAATATAATGTAGAGTATCTAAATTATCAATTCTGACATAGTGTTTTGTCTTCATTTTGCTGAAATGTTTGAGTAATTTTTGTTCGAAATGAGTATTTGATTATTTGGCATAGTCAATCTAGGTTTCATATTTTTGAATATATAGTTGCATGTGTTTTATATATATATATATATATATATATATATATATATCATAGGGAAATGAATTTTTATGGATTTGAGTTTCATGTATTTGATTATGATTTATTTACCATTTTCTTGAAAGTGGCATGAGGATTTTAAAAGAATATTGCATGGTTTTCTTAGGTTGGTAGTTGTTATTTCAGTATGGTAATAAAGGAGATAGAATGATTAATTTGTATTCATAAATATGGTTATATAATTATTATTTATATTTTGTTTCAAATTGAATAATTTGATCTATTGTATTTTTTAGATCATGAAATTAGGGAGTATTTTAGCTTGGTTATATAAAATGTTTATTTTAGTATACTTTATTAGATGTCAAGTTCGAATCCAAATTTAAAGAATTCAGATAGAGATGTTTGGGGTTGTGATGATGATCAACATAGTGAGTGTACTTCTTCATTAGGTATATCTTGAGGTGGTTGATTATTTCATGGTCGTAGGTCTAATAACACATTTCTAAGACCATTTAACTAGGGAACCCATGTTTCCTTACATTTTGATGCCACTTACCCTATCTTTTAGAATGTTTTCAACTCTTTACCTACTAACTCTTTGAATTTCCATGGAAATAGAGTATGGAGGGCAGCACATTATAGGAATCATCTTTGTGTAAGAGGCAATCCAAGTGAGCCCTCTCAATACATCCATACTACCATTTAGCCTGATGAACATCATGTTCTATTTCCTGAGCCACCTTAAAATATTTTTTAAGTAACTAAAAAATTGCATCCCAATGCAATTTTTCCACTTAACACTAATATTCCATCCCTTGAGCTTCAAAAACATGCTTCTTCTAGTAGGAAATGTGTTAGCATCCTTGTAGCATAAACTATGGAGGTTAGAATGTTAAAAAACATTAAGTTGGAGGTAGATGATTTTGAAGGGGCCCTGACCCATTTGATTGAACTTACCATTGGTTCCATGTAGTGTGCTAAGTATTTTATTGATAAGGGTGTCCATTTTATAGATTTAGTTTCTGATGTGGACTTTAGTTAAATTCTTGTGTTGAAATTTGTGTTGATACTTGGTACTTATAAAATAATGTCATGATATTTTTAAGCATGTTGATATTATTTTTTATGGTTTTGATATATACATGGAAATATTTTATTTCTTTCATAATAGTATGTTCGAATGGTTTACTGAACAATTATAGAAATACACATGGATTTTAATGTTTTAGTAATTAATTTTATTTTAATATAATATTTTTTTAAGTTGTTTTTACATAGTGGATCATGTTTTATCCTTGCCAAAATCAATAAATAAATGTATGTAACATGATCTAAATTCAAGATGAGCTTAAGGGAGAAGTTGAAATCAATAATTTTTTTATTTGTTATCTTTCATGTCCCAAAATTATGGCTCTCTGGGATTCTTTTTTTGTAGTACATATAGTGAGATCGTGTACAATACTTATTATAAATTGAGTATAGACCTCTATAAGTCTCTCAAAAGACTAATTTAAGATCAACCATTAAATTATGATATTGGCATTGAATTATAAGTATGTTAATTTGTTATTTTATTTGCTCTTAGTTAGAATAGTGATTATATTTTCCTTTTCATTGTTATGTTTTCATTTACGTTTCTATTTTTTATCTTGGTTGCTTTCATTTATTTTTTCCCTCTTTTCAGCTATAAAGATATGAAAGAGATATCAAGAGATTGATAAAAACACTTTAATAGAATCAAAAATCTTTTCTTCAAGAGATTGCCTCTTTTATAGGCTTTCCTCTATTGGATAGGTTACATTATATTATTTGAAATTTGGTTCACATATACATATATTTGATAACTTAGATATTTAATCAGTGCATCAATTATTACTTTAATTTTAGACTATCCCAATAACTTATAAAAATCCTTATACACTTCTATAAACATTTGTGAATCCTTAGAATCACTATTACTCTACAATCATAAAAATAAAGATCCAAGCTACATCAAAACAATCACTAAGAAATTATATCATGTCCTTATAAATTTATTTTAGCCCATATTTCCATGTTTTTAAAGTGAGTTGTGGTTTGGTTCAAGTTTTAATTTATACTAAATACTGCACTATGAAAAGTGAAGATGACATAACTAAAAAAACATTCAAAAAAAATTCATAGTTTTAAAATTATAAACTATATAATAAAATATACCAAAATGTCTTAACTATATCCATATTGGCCTTTCAAATATTTTTTAATTCAATTAACAAACTATGCCAACCGAAATATAGTTAATACCTTAAGCTTATTATGTCCTAAGTCACAAATGGTCCTTAACGTATTTATACAATTGAGTAAAACAAACATGTAATTCCTTGTATATGGTTTTTATGACTAAAAAACTTAATGATAAATAGCTAAAACTATAATTATAAACTTGTAAGTTGAAATTGTTACATTTCAAGGCTTGAAAACCAAGCAGTGTTAAAAGAGGTTAATTACATAAATGACTTCACATCCAAAAATCTCAAACCTAATGTATATGTTATTTCTAGCATCAAATGTAGTGCAAGTAGAATTAAAGCTATGAGGATCAAGGTTGATATCTTGCCTCATTTGTTAGTGAATTGGTGTCATCATATTGAAGTTCCAAGGTAAAATTTAATGTTGGTCCAACACATCATCGATGGGATTAATGGAAGTTGCTTGAATACACATGACAATTTTCTCAATTTTTATAATCATTTATGTAAGCTATTGACAGAAGTGAAGTTTTTAGTCTAATATAGATACTTACATTTCATTACACTATAGATACCTAAAATAAGTTTGGTATAAAATAACAAGGTAATGAAACAATATACGTATGCATATTTATAATAGAGTTTACAACCATTATAGACATGTTCTCTTAATCAAATAGAACATAAAAATACATGTTTTTTAATCAAGTATGGACTCTTTTCCATCAAAATTAGAGTCACCTAGTATTAATTATAAAAATTCAATCGGGATGCATGAATCCATGAAATTTATTGGGGATCATAAAATTTATTTTCCTTCCTCAATCAACCTCATATTTTAGATGTCTAAAATTCAAATTTCAACATGCCAATTTTCTTCGTTTTGTTCTTCATAATTTTTATTTATATTCTCTTCAAAAGTTGTTGGACTCAAATCTAATATTGCAAAACTATAGTGTGTTTGAAAAATTATTAGTCAATCCTCTTATTTCAAATGTAGATTTCCAAATTAAAAAATTGAGGGCATTGTATCTATATTTGTAAAGAGCCTCAAGAAAGTCTCCAAATTTTTTTCAAGCTTTTTTCTTAACTTTGACTTTAAAAATTACAATGCACTAAAAATTATCTCATATTCCACTGAACCCAAAATCATTGTTTGGCATAAATTATCAAGATTAAAATATTTTGAGAAACCATCGCATATTATTTTACTCAAATTGAAGGTATTCCATAGTCTAGTGATTGATCCATCTTTGAAAGCATTGTCTAAAACATTAACTTGTTTTAACATTGTTAAATAAAATTAAACAAACTGCTCACTTAGCTTTGGTAAATCTAAAATGCCATTAGTTTATTCACCATTCGATTCTAAATTCTTGAAAAAGTGTTGGGCCAAGGTTTTGATTTTATTCTAAAAATATGATGAGCTAACATTTTTTCAATATTGAGGGTACACCATAGCCATGGATTCTAGTAGTTCGTCTCGAGAAAAATGATCTCTAATATTTGAAGAGAGATATTTTGAAATTTCTTTCAAGGTGTAACTTACAAAAGATACAACCTCAAAGAATTGTTCCCTTTTAGAAAGAACTTATTTGAGTCTATTAGATCAACCAACTGTGTCAAAAGTGGGAGTTGTGGTCTATACTCAATTTATACTAAGTACTGCACATAATATTATTGTCCTATAAAAAAAGAGTCCTAGAGAACCATATGTCTGGGATATAAAAGATAACAAAAAAAACATTATTAATTTCAATCTCTCCCTTAGGCTCATTTAAAATCTTGATCATGTTACATACATTTATTTATTAATTTTGGCAAGGCTAAAACATGATATACTAGCTAGAAGACTTGTTGACTTACTCTATCTGCTTTCATAGTTGTTGTATATAACCCTAATAAAGAAGACACAAATGAATCAACTATGAGGCTCACATTTTTGAAAACACAACCAACTATAGAAACTACAAGAAGGTTGTCATATTGTATTTTATTTTTAAATGTTTAAGGTAATAATTATATTTTGGTTGGCATGGTTTGTTAATTGATTTTTTTTTTAAAAGGTCATTATTGATTATTCATATGGTTAAGACATTTTGGCAGACCTTATTATATAGTTTATAATTTTAAAATAATGAAAATATTTTGAATATATTTTTTTAGTTATGTCATCTTCATTTTTTATAATTTTCTTGCCATATGGCCCCATAGTTTATACTCTATACTCTAATTTTTTGTCAAAAGTTTTGATATACCAAGTTTATTATATTATTTGGTTGGTCTTTACCACATACTTCTTTTAAAGAAACAAAAAATTGATTTTATTTGAGAAATAATGACATGCAAGATACTTCTTTTAAATAATGCACAAAGAATAAAATAAATAAATGTAAAAGAGCCTCATGATCATATTGCATTTTATTTTTAAACATTCAAGGTAATAATTATATTTTAGTTGGCATGGTTTGTTAATTGAAATAAAAAAATATTTAAAAGGCCAATATGGATATGGTTAATACATTTTGGCAAACCTTGTTATATAATTTATCATATTTACATAATAGAACAAATAATCTCAATTAAGTTATGGCTTATGTATCTACAATATAATTTTAACTCTTTTTGTTCAAGATAAAGAATATTCAAATTTTAGTGATAAAAATGATTCCTCAATATTAAAAACTATGTCAATTAGCTATATTATGTTAATGGTCATTGAATTCAATAAATCAAAAATATTTGAAGTTTCAAAAACACATCATCTAATGACCAGGTTGGTCTGATTGCATTATAATTTTCATATTTGTCTTGCTTTATGACCCCATAGTCATTTTATTATTTATACTCTATATTCTGATTTTTTGTCATAGCTTTTTCTATACTCACTTTATTATATTATTTTGTTGGTATTTACCACATACTTCTTTTTAAAAAATAAGAAACTGATTTTCTCTAAGAAATAATGGCATGTTAGAAACTAATTTTAAACAATGCACAAAGAACAAATTGAATAAACGTAATAGAGCCTCATGATCATATTATATATATTTTTAAATGTTTGAGCTAATAATTATATTTTGGTTGGCATGGTTTGTTAATTGAAATAAAATATATATATTTGAAATACCAATATTGATATGGTTAAGACATTTTGGTAGACCTTATTATATAGTTTATCATTTTAAAATTGTGAAAATGTTTTGAATAATTTTTTTTAGTTATGTCATCCTTGATTTTCATTGTTGTCTTGCCCTAAGACCCATAGTCAATTTATACTTTATACTCTAATTTTTTGTCACATTTTTTTCTATACTCAATTTATTATATTATCTATTGGATCTTTTGAGAGACTTACAGAGGTTTGTACTTAATTTATACTAAGTCATATGGCCATCAAATTTAGTCCTTAAAAGGGAAAAATTTAGTTGTTAAAAATAAGGACAAATTTAATCATTAAAAAGAAGGAACTATCAATAAAAACTCAAATTTAGCCTTATCATCCTCTAACCTCTTTATCAATTTGTTTTTTTATTAACATAAATTACCTATTATAAAATAAATCTACATAAGTGACTAAAATTGCTTAAAATGACAGAACCACAAAACCCTAAAACCTAAATTCATATAACTTCATTTATGTTAAATTTGTATTCCTTTATGGTCATGTGAATCATAAAGAGAATGATAATTTCAAGAAGATGCCAAGGAAGAGTCTAAAAATCCAACAATGGAGTACAATCTAAGTAATAAATACAAGCCCTACATATCTATAAATGTTTTCACACTTTTAATTAATTATGTCTATATTTTAAGGTATTACAATTATTGACATGTTATTTTTTCATTAGATATTTGTTTGAATTGTGAAAACCTTTTTTATCTTATATCAAAACTCTTAATATTAGACACAATGTAGTTATCACATAAGATTATTTGTTTAATAATGAGATTAGAAATATCTTTAAATTCGTTTGGGATTGTTTATTTAGTAATGAGACCAACAAGAATTCAATAATCTTGTGAATGTGTCTCTAGGCTTTGATGTGGCAATGATTTTTTTCATAGTTGCACATAGCTATGTAGGGTTTAGGTTTTGGATGGGTCTATAGCATTTCTTATTCATGTTGTCTCCCACATCCTCCTTGCTTGTATTTTTTCATTTGAGAAAGTGTTTGAAATGGTTGGACTACCCCTAATTTCACAAGCCAAAGTAAAATAGATATTCTAAAAAACTTAGGGTATCCATTGATCATAATCATTATTCCACCTTGAGCATATTTACCTCATGAATGTGTTTGAGGAAAGGAGTTTAACTATGGATTTTTTTCCATTGTTTATTGATTTAAATATGACATTTAATTCATCAAATATTTATCATTTTTTTAAAGAGCTAATATAAATCGCAAGTCAATTTATACTTATGTGGTGATTTTTCCAAAGATTAACCAATGGAAATATCCTTGAACTCTAGAATTCACCGGGATTTTATAGTAAGTATTATGGGTCCATTCTTAAAATTATCCCTACTTTTACCATTAAAGGTTTGAGTCATCATTGAAACTCATCTCAACCTCCTCCTCCAAGGTTGTAGGCTAATCTCTTTCATGGGCATCTCCTCCCTTAGATCGTGAATTATATCCCCCTTCTCCTAAAATTGCCACTAGTTGTTGTTATGATTATGGTGACTATTGTAGTTATTATTCACTACCACTAGACACTCCCTATGTCACCTGGGTTGTCTTTTCGATAGCCTACACCACACCTCTCCTCTTGAATCAATTTATTTGCCATTTTGTGATGTTATTCCTCCTCATTATCCCTTATACACCAAAATGATATGAGTCCCTAGTGTTAATGGATTTTGCCCCAATCTCCTAAGTCATGAATTCTTAAATATTCACTCCCTATGTTGACTACCTAAAGAACATGTAGGTTGGATATTTATTTTATCTTTAACTTATGAGGCATCTTATTAATAGGGTGTGTTTTGGCCTAACCATATCAGTCGTGCACCTATCATGTGTTCTCATAGGCCACTAGTTTAATAACATAATTGGTCCACTAAATATCCATCCCATATTATGGCATCATAATTGAGTCCTCTACCATCAATGTACCCACTTCTTGAGGTCCATCCTTGAAGGGTACCAAAACCATCCACCTAGAAGCCTAGATGTCCCTTGTACCACCAATAACTATTGTCATGTGGTAGGGTATCATGTTCTCATACATCCAACACATGATGAGTGTTGAGTGGTTTATGGATAGATAAACTTACTATATATCATGTTTAAATCTTTATATGTCCTGTATAGCACATCTTGTACCCAAGAAAATATCTGTCTTCTCTCTTTTAAGTTCCTCAATAGAGGATCCCAACTATATATGAATTATTTTAACTCCTTGTATCTCAATAACCATGAGGTAAAGATCTCATTGATATATTTTTATAGGTCTAGGATCAAATCCTACACAACCCCTATAAATATCACTTCCTTCTTAGTAAACACATTATGTACATTCTAGTCTTCAAACTATTCTATCCATCCTTATGATTCAACTCTATTAGTAGCTTCCCTCAATATCACTACCTTACTTATAGATAAAAACCTAATATACATTTTTTAGTATGATCATCCACTCCTCGTGGGCATAAGGAAACTATAAAAAAATTTGGCTTACATCCTAGTAGTTGAAAAGGTCATATATTAGCCTACTCACCAATGCAATAATCCCCACCCAAGTGATGTTTAGTATACCATCATTGTCTAAGATGTAAAACATATATAGTCAATAATCCCAACACCCTTAGGAGTCCCTACTACTCCATGAATTTTATCCAAAAAACATAAACTCCCTATAAACACAAAGGAAACAACTTGAATCAATAATTTGGCCTTGAAAAAACCTCTAAAAACTTTTCAAATAAGACTATGGTTGAATATGTGCTCCCTACAAGTGGTTGTTACATTGTAATGATAATATATTGTGGAACTATTAGTCCTTATAGACTGGTAGCTATGTAATTACCAAAACATCTATGCAACCACCACATATAGTTTATAGTCACATAATCATAGAGATAGTTATGAAAACACCTGTGTAGAAGTGTAATTATTGCTCTACAAATATCGATAGTTCTGCCATATGATCTATGATTTTGGTTACCATACCCTCCTACCTAAAATCCCTCTAAATTCATGAAAAATACATGAAAATTAATAAAAATCCCACATTTATATAGCCTACATGCTAACAAAAACCCCCTAATGCAAAAATTTTTAGAAATTACTCGTCCTAAGGTACATTTTCAACAAAATATCAAACCTATGGATATAGTAAGAAAATTAAAATAACTTTCCCATGCCTACACACCACCTGATACTATTGGTACCCATTCCATCCTCTCATCATACTCTATGATTTAACTACACTCTATGATTATATCGTATGGATCTCAAAGCTCAAATTTTGTAAATTGCAATACATAAATGACTTTTAAATTTTGAAAGTTTTTAAATTAATAATTCAATTTTCTATACATTTTATTTCAAAAAATCCATTTTTAAAGTTATTTCAAAAACTACATTTATCAATATTAAAATGAACATAATAATTTTCACATCTCAACTAATAATAGACATCCTAAACACCATAAATTATAATGTTCATTTCCTAAAGTTTTAATGTAAGACATGTTGGTTTTCATTTCTTAGTCTTATACATTGACATCTCCTCATGAAACATCAAGATCAATCCCCCAATGGGATGATTCAAGTAGTATTTTTATTCCCACATGAATAGTAAGTAATGTTTGTCCATGTTTTCATTAAACAACACATTTTCTAATTTTTTCATAAAATTTTTACTTGATTCCCATTTTTTATTATAGTTTATGAAGGTGTCTCAACTAGATTCACTACATTATACATGTAATTAACGTAAGTTTCCTAACACTCATTTTCTTTTTAGTGCACCACTACTCAATATACACCCCTGCCAATCATGACAAGGTGTCTCCTAGAGGGGAAATATGTACACACCCAAATTTTTCATAGTGTAAAATTTTATGATATATGATGATGATGCAAGGATATACATAAAAATTGCATGTTTAGAGTTGGTCTTCCTCTCACTTTCTATATTTTTCCTTATTTTATGGTATTTTTGATTTTTTGAAATTCCATTTTTAAATTTGTTCCCTAAAAATTTTAAGTCTTTGTGTAGCGTGATGAAACCATCATGTTGGTTTTGAAATCATAGTGGTATTGTATACAACTACCATAGTAGTTTACACCATTATAATAGTGGTTATGCAAATCAATTTAGAGATTATAGACCATTGCAATAGTTGTGTAACATACACATTCATAAAATGATAGTTTCACCATTAGTGCATGTGTTTTTAAATTCACTCCTAAGATGCACGTTTTGACTTATTTTGCATGATTTTACTTGCATTTTTATCCTTTTCTCTTGAACTTTTCTTCTCAATGTTATAGTACCCTCATATTTGTAATATCCACACAGGCATTGACTTAAAATAACATGATTTTATTTTATTTTTAAATTTAATAAACATATTATTTCATTAGATTTCAACAAAAAAATCTAATTAGTGATCTAATTAATACACTTTAAGTATATTAACTATAAAATAAGCATGTAACATCTATCTGCCACTGATCACTATCATCAGATGAAGCATAATATAATTGAATATAAAAAGTAATTACAAATTTTTATCCATGATTGGTGCAAACATACAATCACTATTGTCAATGTAAAAAGATTAAATAATTACATCTCATCAAGGATAATGTTTTAAAAATAATAAATACAATACAAGATATAAGGCTCAATGGAACATGAGTTCCCAAAACTCTTGTATCTATGGCAATCTCAAGTGTTGTCTCCAAAGAAGTACTATTTTGGGGAGGGAGAACATCATCCAAGTGCTTTTTCACACCAACCATAGACCATTGATCCCCTACATAATCCTCCATCATGAAATGGACCTCCCTTCATGGATGAGAAGATAGTGATGATGCAAGATTCCAAAGAGACAAGCTAGCACCCATGTGTTATATGATTTCTAAGAACAAGAAGTGTACCATAAATAAATACATTCTAACATGATATCGCACAAACATGTGAACCATACATATGAAATGACAATATCTAACTAGCATTACTTTGGCCAAAGTTTTAAAAATTTATTTATCTATAAGATCAATCAAATTCATACACACCATTTTATTGGATTGCCTTCATTTGGCATTGGTGATACTATTAAGCTAGTGAAGTCTATCTCACTACTTACTTAACACCAGCAATATGAGATTTGGTCAATATGAGTATAACCAACATATTCATATAGATTACTTCCTTTTGATAGGTATAAAACATACTAAACATATGAATAATCAAATTCATACATTTAGTCCATCAAACATAAAAATGAATATTTGCTTATATTATGTATCACATAAATAATAAGCATAACAAGTATCATTTATACCAACTAGGTATAATATATATTAGACTATATATTTCTAATTTTCATAAGTAGACACAAATACAATACATTATATGACAAGCAAAATATCATAATCTATCATTTTCATGTACACTCTACTCAATTTCAATAGCCAGTCATAATAAATAAAGTCATAATTCTCACAACTACATAATCTTTTGTTTAAACCATTTGTTATATTTTTAGTAGACTGCATTCATATAGTCATAGTTTTTATGTCCCTCAAAATCTTATGAGTTATTATTAGTTATAATAGATATAAGTAGACCTCTGTATGTTATATATATAGACACACACACGAGTATCTGATTCCTAATATTGATATTTTCATTTATACAAGCACTTGTTCATACTAAATATTTATAATATTTACCATATATAAGTACTCAATAATTTGTAAATACTATGTATAATATCAATAGTCACTTGTAATTTTAATGAACAATTTCATGTGATTTCAACAATCATTAAAAATATACATTCATGTTAATAAATTGGGTACTATAATCAATAGAGTTTATATATACATATTCTTCTTTTCTCAAGTTGAATCGACATCAAACCCTCATATGGATATCTCACCATGACTTAGAATATATGCAACCCCACTATTAAACATCATATTAAATATACTTGAATATAAACATGGAAATCACATTATTATTAGATCATGATACTATTAGTAACTAGACTAAGAACATTACAATACTATAAATATTTAAGATTCATGATATTGAAAATACTTAAATATATACTTGATTATGGAAGTCACAATATTGAATATATGGATATTAGATATTCACGTCAATACATAGATATGAAGTTTAATACTAAATTTCATGTTATTATGTTAATATCAAAATTAATTGTCAGTTTTATGATAAATAATAAACACATAGTCCTTATAACATACACAATTCATTGTTATAACATAGTCCAAGAGTCATATTTTTGAGTTAGATATTAAAAATAATGTGCCTTATGTACTTCTATTAGACATCTATGCAGAAATACGATGATGTTCAAAAAGGTAAGAAGATTGATGAAAGGTAAAGGAATAAAATAGAAACCTAGATGTAGATGGTGCATGTGTGTGTGTGTGTGTGTTTTATATCCCTATATTTAAAACATAATATATTCATCACGATTTTTAGATGGTATATAAATATATATATATATATATATATAGTTTTGTATGTCATAAACAATCATAAACATCAGTTTATATAATATACACTTTGTTATAGATACATTGTTATTAAGCTCTATTCTTTATACTACATAGTGCACTAATTTTTAACACATAGTTCAATCTTCTATTACATAGTCTTAATTATATTACAAGAGTCAATATATTAAATTATCTATTGTAACATTCTCATAGCTCACTATTATGGTCTCACAATTTGCTATTATAGTCTCATAGTTATTATAATTTAAACTCACACACAATTGGTAAATATACTAATTTAGTTTTCCATAAATATATAGTTTGTTATGTAGATCAGTATGGATATCTAGTTCTATAGACATGTTTTATATATACATAATTCACAATATTGGATAACAGTCAATTACTTTCATAGTGTGACTATAAAACAATCCTCAGTTCCTATTTATATATGAATCATTGTTATCCTTGACATACCTACTCATAATTGGTAAGTTCAAATCAAAAAAAAAAAAAAAATTGTAAATTAGATAAGGAAAAATAGCTATGCAGTAGTGAATCACATTGGATTTACACAATCCAAAATGCCACCTACCTAGTAAAAGTGTCCAAATTAGAATGGCATAATCTAAAAGTCCTTTTCTCAGCCTTTTTCTCTTTCCTCTTCAATGCTCTATTCTTTATCCTTCTCTAATCCATGTTCCACACTTCCTTCTTTATGTCGTGCCTCTTTTGTTCTTATCTTATTTATTTCCCAACTTTCCTTCCATGAAAAAGCTCATTGTGTTTTTCTAATTAAAGCTTACCATTCTTTTTTTTTCTTTTTGTGTTTTCTATCTTTTTTTCCTAAATATATATTTTTCTTAATTATTACTTTATTTCCTAAATATAAAAAACAATGCAATTATTTTATTTCTTGTATGAGGCTTTTCATATATATATATATATATATGAAAAGCCTCATACAAGAAATAAAATAATTAAAATATATATTCCAAGTTTATAATAACAATTAGCTCGTTAATCATTAACTTTGAATTAACACTATTGGCAATGTCTAGGTTTAATTCATAAGTTAGCCTCATAATAATATAATAATTTTGTCAAAAACTTAGTATAGGTGACCGACATCATGACTTGATGATAATAAAATAATTATAAAGTCAATTATATTCCTTTATCAAAAATGGTAAGTCAACAAATATTATATCAAAACATGATGGTTATTATAGCTATGTTATATCGATTATCTACATATTTTATTTTATATATATATAAAGGCATTTAAGCCATATAATGATATTCTTGATATCATAAAGATAATCGACTAATGTTCTTAGACATTACTAGGACATGATGGTTAGTCTACATATAGTAGTACCAAACACTATTCACATAAATTTATATTTTTAAAATCATTAATAATCATGAATATAATGACATGACATAAATGCATAGTAACAATGCAATCATACGAGGTTAATTTCATATAAGCATTAAACTGAGCTAACACACAACTAACTTGCATAAATAATTATATAAATGCATACAATATTAAAAACATACTAACTCTAATAATTCAAACTATGCATATAATGTGTACTATTCAATGTGGTGTGTGCAAGGTTATATTCATTCCTCTATCATCCTCCAACACATCTATCTATTACACCCTCTCTGATGATGCTCTCCCTCTATCATGATTTGAGGGATGAATCTCACCTGCATCTAATTCATGACAAGAAAGTAGTCAGTCTAATAATCGTGATATATATCATAAAATATTATTGTAATAACAAATCAACATAATCACAATGTAAATAATATACAATACAACTAAACTCATAATTATTCAATAATGAAATAAAATCAGCATACATTTGTCCCATAACATCATATGACTTACAACTTAGTTATTAATAATCAAATCAAATTACCAACCATAAAAATCCATGGATAGTTAGGTAAATTTGCTTAGCAAGAAATAAGAATGTAACATTTTTCTCCCTAAAGATGGTCATTGTCCCAATGAATCTTATTCAAATATTAGTTCTAAACTAAAAACATTATTCAATAGAAAAAAAATAACATAGTATGAAGCATTAAATTAAGCAAATAAATGTGGAAATCACCTATAAAACTCATCATAGTCCTCCCAAGTAGCACTATATTTAGATTATTAGTCCCAGAAGAATTTATACTATGACATCTCATTTTTACAAAAATAAATTTTATGAGTGTCAATTACTCTGATTGGTTCTACCATGACCACCTCAGGATCCATAACCTACAAATTATTTCAATCCAACACATGTGAAGGATCATGTATATACTTTTTAAGATAAGAAACATGGAAGACATTATGCAATAAAGATATGTTTGGTGGAAATTCAAGCCTATATTCTATAATATTGACCAATTCTAACACCTCGAAGGGTCCCACATATCTCAGTGAAAGTTGCACTAACTTCTTGAATTAAATCGAGCTCTTATTCAACTTAACCCATAAGAATACTTTATCACCTAATGAAAATTGCTTATCTATTCATCAGCATAATTTGTATACCTATCATTGTACTCAATCAATATTTATCTAATTAATATGACTTGATCTTCAGTTTTTAAAAGAATCTCAGGTCTAAAGACTACCATGTCTTTCAATTTGTCCCAATTGATTAGTGTCCTGCACCTTCTTCCATACAATGCTTCAAATGGTACCATCTTCAAAGATAATTGGTATGAGTTATTGTAGAAAAATCAGTCAAAAAAAGATAATATTCCCACTTGTATTTCTAATCCATGCAATACATATGAAGAAGATCCTCTAATACCTAATTAGCTCACTCAATCTGACCATCAGTCTCTACGTGATATGTAGTGTTGAAGTTTAATTACATACCCAAGCTAAATTTAGAGTTACCCAAAATCTATAAGTCATATTCAAATCATAATTTCAAATGATCTTCTCTTTAAATCTATGTAATCGTTACACTTCCTCTACTAACCTCTTTGCAAGAGTGGGTACATCATCTATCAAATTGCCTAGTATAAAATGAGCCATTGTGGTTAGTTTATCAACTACAACCAAGATCATGTCATGCATATTTTATGACAATGGTAAACCTTGGACAATGTCCATACTAATCATTTTCCACTTCCATTATAGCATATCATGTGGATATAACAACCCAACCAGATGCACATGTTCATCTTTCACTCACTGACATTCTAAAAAAAATGACACAAAGTCTATTACATCTTTCTTGATTCCCTTCCAGAAATAAAGTGGTCTAAGCTCTGCCATGAGCTTGGTTACTCTTAGATGTCCTAAATATGGGCATTATAAAATTATTTTTATACTGTGCTCCTTAGATTCTCTTGATCTGGGACATGCATCATTCTATTGTATCATAAAAGATCATCATTCTCTAATATGTATCCTTTATTCTTAGGATTATGGACATTCATAGATAATGCTTTTCTAATCTAATCATAGAATTTATCTCCTTGTGATAATTTGATTACTCGATCCCTAAAATTATTCCTAATAGTAGACATGGCTGCTATGTACCTCCTATGACTTAAAAAATAAGCTACTCTATTTTCTTTTCTTTTGATATAGTTGATATTGAACTCATAGTCAAACAATAACTCTAACCAGTGTCTTTGATGAGCATTCAAATATGGTTAGGTGAAGATGCACTTGAGTCCCAAGTTGTCAATATTGATCTCAAATAGTTTTCTAAACAAATAATACCACCAAACTTGTAAATCATGCATAGTTATTTCAAGTTCTGGGTCATGAGGGGCATAGTTCACCTCATAAGGCTTCAACATCCGTGATTCATAATCTACTAATACACTATCCTGCATAATGACTCCTCTTGGTCCATCCTCAGGTGCATTTGTGATCACCAAAAATTAATCATTGGGGTTAGAAAATCTTAACACTGGTGAATAAGTAAGCCTCTTTTTCAATTCTTTAAAAGTTACTTCACTCTTATCTCACAAGATAAAACTTTGTTTCTTTTGTTATATAGAGGTAATCAGATTAGCTATCTTAGAAAAAATCAAAATGAACTTCCTATAATATCCCATTGATCCCATGAAACTTATTACCTTATGAATATTCTTTGGTTTTGGCCACTCCATAATGGCTTTTATCTTTTCTAGATCTATTGAAATACAATTTGTAGATATAATATGTTCCAAATACTAAATTTTCTCTTGAAAAAATGTGCACCTAGACAACTTGCCATATAACTTGTGTTTCCACAACCATTACAAAACCAATTCTAGATGTTGAAGATGATCCTCTTCATTCTTAGAGTATATAATAATGTCATCAATAGAGACCAAAATAAAATAATTTAGATAATCTCTGAACACACTATGCATGATATTCATGAATGTTTCCAAAGCATTTGTTAATCTAAATGGTAATATTGTGAACACATAATGCCCATATCAAGTCTTAAATGCTATATTTGGAATATCCTCACCTCTTGTCCTTAAATGATGATATCCTCCTTTAAGATAAATCTTATAAAATATTTTTTCCCCTTGTATTTGATTGAAAATATCATCTATACGAAGTAGTAGACACCTATTTTTGATAGTTTCCTTATTTAACATTCTATAGTCTATGCAAAGCCATCCTTCTTCTTGATGAAGATAACCAGTCCAGACAAAAATTCTTAGAGTTGAGCCTTCAATTAAACCAATTTAGTGGTTATCATCCTATATGGATCCTTAGACTATGGTTCTAATCTAGGTATAATATTGATAGAGAAATTAAACTCACGTTTAGGAGGCAATCCTGGAAATTCCTTTGAAAACACATCATGAAAATTCCTAAGGAATGGATAATCTTCAAGGGATGGTTCCTTAGATTCTTCCATTTCATTTATCTTGATGATAAATTATTGGCATCCTTTTCCTTTATCCTTCTTGAGTTATATTACAGAAATTTGCCTTAGCTTCAACTCTCTTTTCTCACCCTAAATCTATATCTGATTTCCAAAATCATCTAGACACTAAATCTTCTTCAGTTAGTAGTCAACCTTGGCCTTAAACTTTACAAGATAGTTGAATCCTAGGATCACATCATATGATCCTAATGGTGCTACATAAATATCCACTACTATTATAAATTTGGGCAACCTAATCTCTGCTTCAACTAGACACTTATTAACCTTAAATTTTGAATCATTCCCATATTGTACTGACCATGCATTTTCCATTACTCTAACTCTTCTAGATAACTTACTAGTAATTTTAAGAGTTATAAAACATTTTGTAGACCATGTATCTATCCAAATAGAAACTAGATGTTCAAACAAAATACTTGATAGTTTTATGAGTGAATATTAGATATTCAGCTTATTTATTATCAACTACCCCATGAATACGCTACTTAAAAGTTCCCTGTTGAGGAGTAGAACCTTTATTCTTTTACTTATCCTAGGTACTCTCACGAGAAAAATGGTCACCTCCACAAATGAAGCAACCTCCAGGTGGTCATTTCCTATGAGCATATTGATTTTCCTTGAAATTATTAGAACATCTAATATCTAAGTGGTTATTATTATCCCTTGGCTTACATTGATAAGTAATTAAAATAATAATAATATATTATTTATTTAATCAAGGTGTCAACTTTGAGAAGATAAATAATCTTATTATAGTTATTTAATATTTACCAAATGTTTATTAATTGGATTTATCAGGGTGGATGGACCTATTATTTTCACAATAGTCACATCTCCTTGTGAATCATTTTAAATAGGGTTTTACCCCTATTATAATTATATCAAACACAAAAATATTCAAGTATTCCTGTGTGGAAAATACTTGTCTAAGAAAAATATGTGAATAATTTGTGTGAGGAGTGAGATGAAGAAGATTTGATATATTGGGGTTATTGTTTTTCAATATTGAATATCACATTACTAAGTTATTTACCTCTTTGAGTTTTTTTTAAGATAAATACCTATGTTGTGTTTAATTTATCTAGGCTCATTATATTATGCTTTACTCAATAAATCTCTCCTAGATCTATGCTTCTTACATTCTATGTATTTTAACATGCTATCAAAGCCAGTGGAGAGGCTTTTGATTGGCAAGCATATAGAATACTAAATTAAATATAAATAATTGATATTTAAATTTATTCAAATCCTGGGCACTTGGATAACATTGTATGACCTAGGCACTTTAAAAAAATAAAAACTTAATTTTTTGTGCATCAAATTACCTTATGAAATTTTTATTCACTTAGTTTTGTAAAAATAAGGACCCATGCAATTTATCAAGGCCTAAGAAGCTCTAGATCAACCTATTCAAATTTCTCTCTTTTATTGGTGCACCTATATGGCCTAGGAGGCTGGAAAAAAATGGTTTTGACACCAAATTTATTTTTTTAAAGGCTTGTTGGCATTGTGGGAAGATTTTAGGAAGATTAGCAAATTTTGAAGGCCTAAGAAGGCCTTTATCTCCTTCAAGCTTCTCCTCTGCTCCCAGACTTGCACCATTTCCACCTATAGGAGATATTAAGGTAAGTATAACATTCTTTAAAATATTTATAAATTATTTTAATTTTTAATTTTAAAAATTTGATTTATTTTTTGTTAAAATATTTCACCAAAAAGTTAAAAATCAAGTAATTTATTGTTACTTTTGTTTACATACACAATATATATTTTCACCAAAAAGTTAAAAATCAAGTCTAGTGTTCAAATATCACTAACTTTTTTATTTTTATCTTCTTGTTGACTTTATTCAAAATCAATTTCAAATTAAATTAATTTGAATTTCATTTCTTGGATTGCATGCCTTCCTCTCATGTGAAAACCCCCTAACTTGTTGCCTAGTCCTTCTTTCGACACTTGATCTAGTCTAAACCTAGACAAAACAAGGTGATGTGGTAGTGGGCCCATTGAGGGTCCCACTAATGTGATCAGGATGGTGACATGAAGTGAGGCATAGCACTCTATAAGAGGATAGGTTTTGTCCTTTGTAGTCAAATTTGGGTTGTCACATTTTTCAAAATACAAGAGGTCAAGGTATGTGGTTCATCTAGTGATGTTTCCAAGATTATCATGTGATAAGGAAGTTAAAAGGTGATTACAATCACCATTTAAACTCATATGGTCACATGGAGGAAGATGAAAAGTAGATCACTGTAGTAATTGACCTCACCTATGTGAGTGGGGTGCCAACTTTAGATCCACATGGAGGTGTCACATGGACTTGTCTAAAGTAGGAATCTACTTTTTTGACCCTTGGAGAACAAGATAATAATAACATTATTTAGTGTTTGGATTGACTTGTGGAAGTGGGCAACTATTTTTGGAGCCACATGGAGGTGGCACATGGTCTTTTATTAAGTGGAGGTGTTTTTTCACACAGTGAAAAACCTTAAAGAGATCACATGACACCCCACTAAAATGTGGTGACATATTTTGGGCCACTATTATTTCTCCCCCCTCTCTCTCTCTTTGATGTAAAATTCTATAAAGAATTATGTTCTCAATGTTTGATTATTCATTTAGTGGATCACTTAAATCCTTGAAACATATTACTTTCATGATATAATGTTGGAGTTTAGAAGGCTTGTAATCCTAACTAACGTAGATGCTTAGGTTGTAATCATCATCATGCTTAGGTGGTTAGAGCTTTTAAGTCTTAGAGAGAATGGTTCATCTAGTTTATTAAAAGCATGGTATGGATCCTCAGAGATAGAGGTAGAAGCTTGGAGCTCCTTTAGATGCTATGGTGTTAGCATCATGATGTTATATTCTGGAGCCTATAAGGCTTGGTTGCAAGCTTGGTTCACTTGATTCTTTGTAATCACTAGAAAGGAGTTACTGAGAGGAGCTATTGTAGAAGAGATTTGTTGATGAATATGAAGTCTCGATGTTGCCTTTTCCCCATGGTTTTTCTCTAGATAGTTTAGTAGGGTTTCCACATATATCTTGTGTTATGGTTTGTCTCTCCTATTTATGTTTTTTTTGTATATTATTTTATTTCCACAAATTATATTTACTTGAACATGATTTCATTTTTTTATTTTTTTATTTGGTAAAATTAAATTAAATTTAATTTCATTATGTTTTTTCATTCCAAGATTCATGCGTTCATGACCTTAGATAACTTGTCAACCTTGTTTCAACATTTGACCTAGTCAAAACCTAGACTAACATAATCATGTAACTAGTTGATCCATAGGTTTTGGAACCTTTAATATGCATATACATGGTTAATTTTGTGTTTTTAAACCTTATAGGAATGTTTTTTTTCCTAACAAGTGGTATTAAATATATGTTTTAACTATTTATACTTGAGCCTTATTGATCCTAACAAGTGGTATCAAAGCCATGGTTATTGGATAGTTTATACAAATGGGAGCTACAATGGAGAGACCAATATATAAATAAATAAATTAATTAAAATTTCATGGTAGGTATTTCTCTCTGTGGAATATGTAGATGGAGAATGGTGAAAAGAATCTAAAAATGCTTTACCAAATGGATCAACACTAACATAGTGTTCTTGATGAATAATCAGTTGTATAGCTTGAAGAGCAAGCTAAAATCCATTGGTATAGATGGAGGGTGATGAAAATGCATGTACCTTGTTGGTTCTTAGCTAGTAAAGGGATACAAGCTGTGGGATCCTACTACCATAATGTGTGACCTAAGATGTGCTAAAAATACACATAGAGGAGGTACCATAAACCTAAATTTATACCTGATGGAGTAGTTGATGGATGGAGAAGAAAAAATTTGACACCTAAAGTTATATGGAAGGATAAGGTCATGTTTTTGACATACGATATATCAAGATATAATGTGATTGCATCTTTGGGGATTGAAAAATTGATAGGTGTAGTGATGCATTGAGTAGCACAATGACTTCCTAAGAACTATGGATAGGTACCATGTTCATCATGGTAGGTGGAAGTTTTCTACATGTAAAATTAGGTGTTTAATTTTATGGGTTATTCTCTCCTATTTTTGAAGTAGTTTAGGATCGATGGATAAGAATAAGAGACCTGAGGTTTCATAGAAGGAGAAGGTCATGTGTGTGATATGTGATAAATCAATATGTATTTTGACTGTATCTTTAGGGCTCAAAAACTTAGTAGGTGCAATGATGCACTAAGTAGTGTGATGACTTCCCAATAATTATGGATGCTTATCATGTTTATCATGGTGGGTAGTGGCATGCTACATATGGAGGAGTCATGTGATTTACTTCTATGGTTTTTCTCTCTGATTGATAACTACTATCAAGAGTGAGATGTGCACTTATTGTTATTAGAGCAGTTGGATGCAAAATCATAATTATTAAATGGTTATCTTGTGATGAGATGGATTAGATATAAGGCTATGAGGATGAGGTCAAGATTTATTGGTTTAAAAAATTGAATATTGTACAAGTTCCAGTAGGCATGTTGATTAGGTACAGGAATACCTTTATATAGATCCAAGGTTTAGCAAAGGATGTTGATATGTGTATATGGCATGTTGGTTGTAGGCCCCAACATGATCAATGGTGAGATGTATTAGGTGACTAGAATGAGATGAAGGATAAAACCAAGGATGGAGATGCATAATGGACATAAAATAAGAAAGATCTAATTAAGTCTTTGAAGACATGTGGAGAAGGTTCTCTAGTGGTTTAGCATGTGAAAGGAGAAATCAATTAGTATCCCACTTCTTTAAAGTTTTAAGTTATCTTCCAGAGTGTCTTAGAATAGAGGAGGAGAAGACATGGATGTCCAGTGTATCATAATCATCATGAGTAGGAAAGTCTCAAGAAAGCCATGGTTTTTACTAAATAAGATACTTCTAAGTAGTGGGAATAGTGAACAGTTCATGGTAGGATCCTTAGATGAAGGATGGGTCTATGGTGAAGTAGGATTCACTTTAACTTACTACAATTTGCTTTGGAGGAGTAGATGTTGACAAGATGGTCAGATTAGAGAAGTTTTAGTAGTGTAGAAAACTTCCACTAGGCTTATGTGTGAGTAATAGTGGGCATTGGCAATAGCATAGATGATAGCTAGATGGAATTTATTTGGTAGAAAACATAGGTGTGGTAAATCCTTATGTATACGACTTCAAGTGGGATATTTTTAGGGTGTTAATCTACTATTCATAGGTCACTATTCATGATCACTGTTCATAGTCATTATTCATGGTAGCATCGTATCTTGGTGATATAGCATGTAGATGATGTGCCTAGTGGTCTAAAAGTGATATAGATGATGTGGCATATAGGTAACATGGCATATAAGGGATGTGGTATTAAGGTGACATGGCAATGAGCCCATGGAGGGTCCCTTTAATGTGATCAGGATGGTGACATGGAGTGGGGTGTAGGACTCCACAAGAGGATAGGTGTTGTCCTTTATAGTCACATGTGGGTTGTCACATGTTTCAAAATATAAGAGGTCAAGGTGTGGGGAACATTTGGTGAAGTGTCCAAGATTCCCATGTGATAAGGAAGTCAAAAGGTGATTGCAATCATCTTTTGGACTCATGTGATCACATAGGTGAAAATGACAAGTAGATCAATGTAGTTATTGGCCTCACATGTGTGAGTGGGCCACCAACTTTGGATCCACATGGAGGTGGCACATAGACTTGTCTAAAGTAAGAATATACTTTTTTGACCCTTGGAGAACAAGACAAGAATAATAATATTCAATGTTTGGACTCACTTATGGAAGTGGGGAACTAGTTTTAGAGCCATATGGAGGTGGTTCACAGTCTTGTCTCAAGTGGAGATGTTTTTTGACATGGTGATAGACCTTAAGTAGATCACATGACACCCCACTAAAATATGGCACCATATTTTGGGCTATTATTATTTCTCCCTCTCTCTCTCTCTCTCTCTAATGTAAAATGCTATAAAGCATTATGTTCTCTTTAATGTTTGATTATCCATTTAGTGAATCATTTGTATCCTTGAAATCTTGTGCTTGCATGATATAAGTTTAGAGCTTAGAAGGCTTTTAATCCTACCTCACCTATATGCTTAGGTTGTAAGCATCAGCATGCTTAGGTGGTTAGATTATATAAGGCTTAGAGAGAATGGCTCACTTAGGTTATTAGAAGCATGGTATGGATCCTTGTAGATAAAGGTAGAAGATTGTATCTCCATTAGATGTTATGGTTTTATCATCATGATGTTGGAGGTTTGATCCTATAAGGCTTGGTTTCAATCTTGGTTCACCTAAGTGCTTGTAAGCACTAGAAAGGAGTTGTTGAGAGGAGATGTTGTGGAAGAGAGTTGTTGATGAATATGAAGTATGGATGTTGCCTTTTCCCCATGGTTTTTCCTTAGCTAGTTTAGCAAGGTTTCCATGTATATCTTTTGTTATGGTTTATCTCTCCTTTTTTTTCCTGTAGCCTATTTTATTTCCCTAATTTATATTTACTTGCACATGTAGGAATTTTTATTTTCCTAACAAGTGGTATCAGAGCTAGGCTTTAGTTGTTGGTACCTAAGCCTTCTTGATACTAAAATAAAAAAGGATAACAAACTCTCTCATAATTAGTGTGGTCCTTATCAAATATTGTATGAAATTGGTAGTGTCGCATATAAGTTGGAGTTACCCCAATATAATCGCATACATCAAGTCTTCTATGTTTCTTGCTTAAAAAAGGTAATTTGACATAAAATATCTACCTACGATGAGTTGCCTAAACTATATGATGAAGTCTAGGTCACTCTCAAAATTAAGAAGATCCTTCAAACATGAACTAAAAGGTTTCAGACCAGATGCGTTAAGGAGTATTTGATCAAGTGGAACCACCTAGTGATGATGAAACATGGGATGATACCACATTTTGCCAGCAACATCTAGAGTTGTTCAAAGTTGAGGAAAATGTTTTTTTTTTTTGGAGGGGGGGAATTTTACACCCTTAACCTATAGCATCCATAGGGGTGTGTGTCATTTGACCTATGACACACTCTTAATTTGTAATTGCATTCAATAGTTAGTTATTGTTTTAGATTGACTTATACAGATCTAGGGGTGGGATGAAAGGGTGTGACTCTACCTATTATTTATATATATGGATGAGTGTGGCTCACCCAAATAATCATATTCATGAATTAAATTATCATTTTAAGGTTGTAGAGGTTACTGCCTTAAATTGGTTTATCATATATTCTACTATATTTCAATTATATTATTATATATTGCTTTAATTGTGAAGTAATTTCATTACAATTCATGTTTTTTTGAGTCAATATAAGAAAGCATTGTGGGAATTTATGGGAATAAAACTAGACTAATTGACAACATTTAATCCACAGATAGATAGATAAGCTAAAGTTGTTAATAAAACACTTATTATTCTTTTATGAATGTATAACCATGTGCATTCTCACACCTGGGATGAAAATATCATGTACATTCAACATGCCTACAACATAGTGTTTCATATCTCTATGAATCATAATCAATTCTAAACATGTCTTGGGTTCCATCTTGAGGCACCTATAGACATCTCTTATCGTGAACCAACTAGCATTAATTTATGTACATAGGAATGGGAAGCAAACAAAGCCAAGAATTTTTATGGTTCATCAACATGGTCAGTAGATCCTCTCTCATACTAAATTAAATTAAAAATTATGCCATGACTCACATCTACACCTCATGCATTTTGAGTTGGAAAAAAATTCTAATTGTATCTTTAGAAGGATTGCTTCAAAGGTCCACATCAAAAGATCAAACCTTTTTGTTATGGTCCTTATACCATTCTATGTGCAATTAGTGAAAATGCCTTTGTTCTTGATCTACCTCTATAATTTATCATACACCTAATATTTAACATGGAGCTTCTTCAACCATACACTCCACTTATTGGGATAGTAGTGATAGTACATTCTTCTAATCTTGACCCTAAATACTTGTGTCCCACAAATAAGGACCAAATCATTGAAGTAATAGACACACACACCCACCATGGTACACATAAAAATTTTAGAATGGTAAAGGTCAGAAAATATGTTGATCAAACTAAGTGGTACAACTCTTAACAACTACACTTTTAGTTCACACAAATGCAATGGAGATCTTTTTTCTTCAAAAAAGGGTGAATGATCCATACATAACTTCTACACATTGTATATCTCTCCACTACCTCCTTATACAACATTTTCAGCTAATGCACATTATTCTATGTTGATATTACTATTAGTCTCATGCACTAGATTCATGCTTGCTCACAGACTTCCACACCCATATTGCACCATATCATAGCCTATACACTCCATTATGCACTACTACCTTATAGTCTTGCATGCTTTATTATCATCTACACAGACTCATATTCCTACACTTCCCCTCTATCTATCACATCTAAATTTCAGACTATTTCAGCCACATGGCTTGTTAGGTGGCACTTTTTAGCCTCAAATTTTTCATGTAGACCCTTTTTTGCCACCTACTTGGAAATTCAAGCATCACCTAGCAAGGAAGATGAAATAACATGTAACGGTATTATTTGTAACTGACATTAGTTATAACTACTTAGATACTCTTCTCATATAAATATGTAACATATGCATGTAATCAAGGCTCAATTCCATACACATTCATAATACATATAACATGCCCTATGTATTTACTCTATTACACACGTATTGCATCACATTGTACCAATTCCATATTTTTTTCCTATTGAATAAAAGTTACATTCCTGGTAATCATAAAATGTAAATTATAATTGAATGTGTGTCTTTTGTTCTTTTTAAGTATCTCTACACATATTCATTTTTCATAACCATACATGTTATCTCTAATACATGGTTGTCCCCCACACGTAATCCTAGGCCTTGTAGCATAGATAAGATTATAACACAGTACTTTGTTGCTCATGAGTAACTAATCATTATTAAATTATATCTTTATTTAGTTTGTAATTATTATTTCATCATCCTTTTATTTCCTATTATTGGATATCTCTCTAGTCATTTAGTGAGAAATATACGTGAACTTAGTAGCCTATGAATCAACTGCTCTCACCAAACTCTTCTCCATTTGTCTTTTATTTTGGTCAGGTTGGAGGATTTAATTTTTTATTTATTTTTTTAATAAATTTGTTTATTAGGATATATTTTCATTTTTAACTAGAGTAGTTTTCATTCAAAAAGGTTATACATAAAATCTTCAAAAATAATTCATCTTTCTTTTCCTCTTTACATTGAAAATTTGTTCAATCATTTGTAGTTGCATCCAAACATAGTAGATCTAAAAGAAAAATATCTTGCATATTAGATAAAAGGTATATAGGTAAAAAAAAATTAATTATATCTAACAACAACTTTAAATTTTTTATTTTTATCACACATAATCTCACACACAACATAAACAAATAACTCTCAAATGTACTTGCATACAAAACTAGAAAACCCAAAGAGATAATTTGCATTTAGATTCATTTTCCCCTCTTGTGTGTTAGGAAAATCCATCCAAAAACATAGATAAAAACATAAATCATAGTTGATTTATTTTCAAATTGAATTTATTCACATATGAATTAACTTTTTAGGGTTATGAAGTGTAAACCTTAGGTTGTTAAAAGGTTTGAGTACAGTAAATTGGGGTATAAAATATGTAATAAATATAGCCACTAATTTATGAATAAATTTGAGATAAACTTATAATAATATAAATGAAAGATATAAATGAATACTTAGTTGGAAACTACTTGAGATGAAGGATCTGGAGGCTAAAAATTGGTACAAGAGCTAGTCTAAGTGTCACAAATAAGATCCAGGTGTCAAATACTCTCTTAGAAAATATCACCCTACCCTGGATAGTAGAATTATGTTTCTAGTGTCCATTTATTGTGATATTTTCCTCTATGCAAGAACTATTCTAAGCTTCTAAGATCACCTATGTCTGAGTCTACCAGATATGTTCATGTGTACATAAACCCTAATTCACTATTTGTGACCTATTGTGACTGATTTTATATGTGAACCCTAAACTTCCATATGGTTAGGGAATTTTATTTGGTGCAAGTACAAAATGTGTGGTGTTATTTAGCTAGTATGGACATCCTCAACACCTTATTATGATGACACTTTCCTAAATACCAATACTCTGAGGAGGGATCAAGCCCAATGCAGTTCTCCCCACCTAAGTGTTGGTGCAAGTACAAGTGAAACTAGTATGAATGTTGGTTTGAGTGATTTAATTGAGGCTTAAGACTTGAAATCTATGTATTCTAAGTTTATAAGGGTTATATATTATTTTATGCAATAATACGGTAGAATAGGGATTAATAACCTTGATTGTACACAACTTGTTCTGAGTTTGTGTATATTTACATCTAATTTACATATAGTAGATAAAGGGATAAAATTCATGTATATATATTGATCTAGTGCTTATTCATGATTTGAAATAGGTCTAGGCTGACCCTAGGTATCTTATGAATTTAAAATATGTCTATTAAACTTTAAAAGAGGGAAAAGGACAATACACTCAAATAGGGTAATAGCACTATGGCATTAGTGTCTAGTTATGGTGTTACTATCCAAGTGGTAGAACTTGAGGCACTAAGGGCTTACATGCCTAAGGAAGGGTTTTGGGGTTTATTTTTAAATGTATAGGGATGTGTTTGGCATGCATGAAATTTGGATAAGTGTCTAAATAAGCCCTAAGATAGGTCTAAGGGTAAGTTGAGGATGGGTGGTCTCAAGTAACACTCTTGGCACTCAAGTGACATTTTTAAATGATTATATTTTTACCTCACTTTATTAAAGACAAAACTAAGTTAATAGATAAGAGAGAGGAAAGTAATGAATACACCTCACTAGGTATGTGAACTAATGCATAAACTTAATGATATCTTATGCATGTGTAGATAGTGATCAATCAGTGAATATATTTGACTGGGTTGATGGCTTGTTCAATCCCCATGCATGGGTTGTTCAATAACTTAAATAGATACGACTCCATCACTACCTAACCATGTGTAATAGATGCATGTATAATTAAATTTTGTAATGTAATTGAAGTTATATGATTTTAAATGAAACTATATATAACATCTTTGTGTCCACTCAGGAATTTTGGAATGAAAATTAGCCCAGGGGCCTCTCGGGTACTTGGGTATGTTTTTTAGGGAATATGTGGTAATATCAACCATTGTAAATGGATTAAGGCATAAATATAGTGTATTAATTATAACATGGTTTCTGGGTACAATGTAGAGAATGACATGGAGTTTTCCATTTCATCTGATGAACAGGTGCATAAGTGAGCATATGGAAACAATGTGTCAAACACATGCTCCCAAATCTGATATTTGATCATACGGATTCTAGATTAATTTGTAATAATATGTATTTGAGTATCTAAAATGGAAATGGGAGTGATCATGTCATGCATGATGCCCCCAATCTAAGCAAACTTGTATGAATTTGTGTAAAACTAAGTAAAATTTGATAATTTGTAACTAAATTTGTGCAAATCTAGATTGTAATTGCTATGTCTTTATATAAAATCTATATTTTTATACTTCTAGGGATACTGGACAATAGCATCATACCTTGGATAGTAGTATTATGGTGCTAGTGTCCAACTATGTTATTTTTCTACCAAACTGACTCTAATCTCTATCTAACTATTTTCCATTCTATTTTTATAAAACTAAACTCTTTATTCAATGCCTACATGTTATAAATTTTACTCTAAGTACATTAAATGGTCTAATATTTGTGACAAACCTCTATGAATTTCCCCTATTTTGATGGGAGTTGTTAAACCTATGCAAGAACTATCCTCAAAATAAAAAACTATGCATGATATGTGTTATCTTAAGCATATATGATATTTGCATAATAAACCAATATAATTTATATATATGACATTAGAATGTAAGATAATATGAGCATAAGTTATTAATGTACAATTTATGTTTGATCTAGCATTCACAAGGCTATCAAGATATATATAATGATTTAAGCATATGTATGAATAGAAAATCTAAGTAATAAACTTAATAACTACTTAGAGTAATAGGGCATGATGTCCATCATGTCACCCAAGGAGGAAGGGGAGATGCATGAGGTCCCTCATGACATCTAAAAATAGAGTGTGTAACAAGAAAGAGACAAGTGTCATGGCCATGATACATACAGACAACATACATGAGTCACACAAATTAGGCCAAGGGATCACAATACAAGGGACATGGGCACATGTCACTAAATATGAGAAAGTAAAGAAATACAAGGACATGTTCAAATGTCCACATACACATAGAGAAAGCAATGTTGGATTAGATATGCATTTATGTACATGTTTAAATGTTTACATACATAATCAAGAAGTCACATGCAAGGACATGGTAATATGTCTAAAGCATACATATAATGAAGGAAGTGGCGTAGAGTTATAGAAAAATTGCATATTCAAATTCCCTCAAATATATGTAGAATCATATAGGGACAATCAAGTCTAAACTAATAAAGACATAAATGAAAGTATGTATGATCATGTAATACAAATCTATATAAGAGAAAAAATGTACATATATTGAGTCTTATTAGTAGTAGTCGGCAAAAATCTAAGTAGTGTAGGATGATCAATATCAAGATATAAATAATGTTAAATATGTCATATATAGTTTATAAATATGTAACTTGTCAATCGTAACTATGCATAGGGTGCCATAAAATGGACAAATGTGTCAAATGAGGAACTTGTGTATCTGTGTATGTGTCCCTATCAGGTAGATAGTAGCAAATCTAGATATGTGTGGTAGACTTGGATCCTATAAGCATTTATGAGCACTCAAAAAGAACAAGTGAAGCATGTATGTGTGATAAAACCAGCTAAACTAACATAGATAACATGTGTAGTACCTAGTAAGTATAATAAATGTAAACATGAAAATGCATACAATCTATAATTTGTATTTTCTAAGCAAATATTTGAATATTTTTGTGTTTTGAAATATTATATTATTTTTTTAATTTATGGATATAAGCGTTGTAAAACAACATGAAAATTAAACTATATACAAGAATCAAGACTAAATGACACTATGTACAAGTAAATGCTAGAGATAAATGAGATAATGCACAAATAAAGTGTAATGTCTCTATAAACCTAGGATCACATCCATGGGATGTGGATAATTAAATGGTGGATCTGGTAGGAGGTCATCCAATATTGGATACTAAATCTACCTAAACTCAAATAGATCATCATCATCATGATCATCATACCATGTTGTCTATATAAGTAGACTTACCCTTGGCATTAATATAGATTATTTGCATTTGAATAACATGCTTCTCTAATATGTAAGAATCCTCCCATACAAATGTAGGTTAAACCACATTAGACCTTGAGGTATCAATAAAAAATATATGATTATCATATGAGCCATCATGTAAAATGTGAACTATGTCTCCCTTATGACTGAAAGTCAAACATCTATATACGTAATCAAATATGGCATCCATTTCCTATAACCATATACTACCAAAGGTAACCTATGTATGAGTGTCTATGCTCATGATGAAGATTAATGTTTTGGTCACTTTTGGGCCACATGAAAATGGTAGTGTGATATGTCATAAAGAATCATAATAATGTATAAGATGATGTAGTTCACTCTCTTTATGTCCTATGTGCTATAATAATTCCAATGTGAAAGTGTTTGGATCTAAATCCTCATCTATAATAACTTGAGGGATGTATTGTTCATGGATGAAAAATTAGATAGTCAAAGGATCATTCTATGAATATCTATGTCAGTGAGGATTTTGTCATGGTGTCTATACTAGTGAAGGTGGAGGCTGTGTAATCTAAATAGTGCCCTAAGCCTTGAACTTATTCAAATTTTGTTGTAATGTTGAGGATGTATCTATATCATGTTCTATAATCATATGAAAATTATAAAAGGTTATACCATCCTAATGTGGTAATATACTAATGGATCTATGATGAACTATGGGTAATGCCATCAATCCTCTATCAAATAATATTTGTATAATATGATGCGGTCTATCCTATGAACTGCCTACCTAAATCCATAGAACTAGGTCAATATCTATAGATATAACCTTAAGTACTAATTTAATGAAATAATATACCTCTAACTATAATTGAGTGGGTGGACCTGTAGATTTAAGACTATGAATTAGTGGCATTGCCTATGTGGGAAATGCATGAGTGCATTAGAATCATCTATGTAATCTCCAAGGCCAAATGGTGTGAATCTCAATCCACATAAGTAATCATCAATGTCAATGGGTGTTGTATCATCCTCTATGGTGGCCTAAGAATATATATTAGAGTTTTTTATGTTTACTTCCTCTGAATTATCATTTAATGTTAATTATGTTGTGATAATTCCATCATCCACTGTAGGTGATATAACTATATTTTAGGAGGGTCCTCCTCCATAATGGATGAAGGTAAATTTATAATGGGAGGATCTAGAATGGGTGTAGGAATAGTGGTAATATATTCCACAACCTCATATGTATGCATCTACTCTATCAAAATATTTTGAGGTGGGGATTCTATGAGAACATGAGGTGTCCCATCTAAAGATGTATTCAGGGTAGTAGGCTTAGTGACTTTGAAATATATAAATGGTTGATTATATTTTCGATAAGTGTATAATTATACATCATGTAAAAACTTGATGCATATGTATAAGGTAGAGGGTACGAAATCCATAGAATATATCAAAGGTCTCCCAAGTAATAGGTTGTAGTGTAAATGATTAAGCATCACCTGAAACTATGTAGGTAGGGTTTAAGGCCCAACCATAAGATCCATTGTAATAGAACCCAATGCCTATCTAGGAATGTCATAAAAACCTCTAATTTTCTTGTATGTCTTATGAATGGATGTTATATCAACCCCCATAGTATGTATAAACGTGAGGTTACATATTTTAAGTCCTAAACCACTATCAATTAGAACTCATTTAATAGTGGTGGTATTGATTTGTGTCTGATTGAAGAGCAATAGATTTTGATCAATAAATGAATATGATAAAAATTCCTCATTGGAAAAAGATATAATGTCCTCAATGTCCTTGATAGTTTTCATGATAGATACAAATTAATTTGGCTCTATGTCACAAGGCAAAGATGTATGATTTAGTGGTTGAAAAAATATATCTGTGAAAATAGTTGCCTTTTAAAGTAATTCCAATATGGAGATCTTAGTTGATGTGATTCTCAACTAATCCATAATATCAAATGCTATGTTTTGATCCCTAGGTCCTATTGTAGTTTTTTGGGGATTAGGAGGGATGGTGGGGTTACATTGTTCTTGTATAGGCTGAGGAGGCATCCTATTTTGTCTATTAATAGCTCAAACTGCAAGATATGCTATTTGTTGAGGGTGAGTAGTAGAGGTAGGATGTGAGCATGGTAATCAACTAGTTTAGGTGGAGGTAAAAAAAAAGGAGTCCTTTGATATCTATGTCATTGAGTAGTAACTAGAGGTAACTCAAAGTGAGCCATTCAAAAATGATCCTCATAAAAGGGGGACTCAAGAGAGGGTGGACCAATGTGTGAAATAAGCTAAGGTCTAACATTGTCCATGAGAGGAGTGACATACATGGCATCTTTAAACAAATTGTGGGTAATATGAATGCAAGACAAACCATAGGACTTTTTACCAAAAATTATAAAATGGCATCCATCATGATGATAGGTTTCAAACTAAAAACTAAATATATTCTATAAATATAAAGAAAAACCCTAATGGTACACTAGGGTTTGAAATAATGTGCTCAAAGTAAGTTGGGTTTAGTAATTGAATTAAATTTTTAGGTTTATGAAGTGTAAGCCCTAGGTTTTCAAAAGATATGAATATAATAAATTGGTGTATTAAGTATGAAATAAATACAACCAATGATTTATGAAAGAACTGAGCTAAACTAATATTTCTAATAATAGAAATAAAGGAGACAAATGAATACTTATCTAGAAATTTCTAGAGATGAAGGATCCAGAGGTTTAAAATGGGTAAAATATATGGCCTTAATGTCACAAAAAATATCTAGATATCAAAAAATCTCGTATACAATATCACCCTACCCTAGATAATAGTGTTTTGGTGCTAGTGTCCACTTATAGCACTAGTGTCCTTTGTGCAGTAGATTTTTTGAGCTTCTAAGAGCACCTATGTTTGAGTCTACCAAGCATCTTCCTATGTGTAAAATCCCATATTCATTGTTTGTGACCTATTATGACTAATTTTTTATGCAAACCCTATACCTCCATGTGGTTAGGCCATTTGATTTGGCACAAGTATCAAATGTGAAGTGTTAGTTGGGTAGTGATGTAGGAACATCACTACCTTTTGTAAGTTTTGGTCTATTTTTAGTGTTTGAGTCTTTTGAGAGTCATCATAGGTCATTTTTGGTTGGTATGAGTCATTCATGAGTACTAAACCATTGAAAATTTTTAATTAGGGTAATTTTGGCATTTTCCCATCAATTTCCTTATTTGAATTTTCAAACTTTCATGTTAAGTTTTTGAGACTTCAATGTTGTTTCAAGAAGTTCCAAACATGTAATTGGTGTGGTTAGGATTTATAAAGGGTTCAAGGGTGTTTCAACACATACATGAATCATAGGATTAGTCATTTTTTTAGTCATGTTAGAATTTAAGTAGTTAGCATCCTCCCAATGTACATGAGGGAGTTAGAAAGTTAGTTAGGATATTTACATAACATAAAAGGCTTGTAAATGCTTTTGTTAGTAGTGAGATTTTTGGGGTTGGATCCGAATTAGGAATGTAGAATAACCCCAAGGAAGTGAATAAGATAAGTTTTCTCATTTGAAGATAATAAGGCATAAATAATAGTTCATGTTTCCTATGCATATGTAGTGTAATGACTGAGTAAACAAAGTAAAGGAGAAAGATATATTTTTGGTGTGATTTTTTAATTTCTTGTGAGACTATAATGTTGAATATTTATTTCTATGAAGGTTTATAAAACACTAGTTTACTACCTATAAGTCTTATGTAAATATTTAAATTTGCAAAGTTTGAGTAATACTCTACATTTTGTGTTTGAAGACTAAGAAAGCATGTGTTTTTAAGAAGGATTGAATGGGAAGTGTTTGAATCATATATATGTGGTGGTAGTATTTTATTTTCATGGATTTAAGGTTTATCATATTGTCTTGTGTTCATTTTGGTAAAGACTTCTAAGAAGATTAAAACATGTATGTATTGTATTTTGTGATCAAGCAACTTGCACATGCATCAACAAGGGTAAAGACTATTTGGAAAGTTAGTAGATGGAATATATACATTGGTATAAAATTAATATTAATTCTCATAGTATTATTTAATTTTTTTTGGCTTTCCAATACTAATCAATCAGTATAAACCATGTAGGTTGTTATGTTAGCACATACAGTCAAACACAGAATAAGTATAAAGAACATGAACAAAGGAGTTAGTGGGAGGTTTCATGAGATGAAAAGGGTGTATGGGATTTTTAAAAACCATAATAAATTATCACAATCATTTTAAATTCTCTAATAAGCTTAAAAACTAATTTAATCCCTTCTCAGTCAGTGATAGTAGCAACAAACCCTATTTTAGGGTTTCAAAACATAAGTTTGATTTCTGGTAGTTGTACCCATGTGGAATGTTTCGAAATTTGGTGATTAGTTAGTTTGAAATGACTAAAATTATATTTTTAAGTTTTTTATATTATCAGTTATGGAATCATACATATATAATTGACTGTGTCTAAACAGGATAAAGAAAGCCTAATTAGGCCTAGGCAGAACCTAAAGAGGTGCTAGAAAAGTAGTCAAACAATTAATTTGGGTCAAGAAAATTTGTGAAGGGAAAGAAGAGGATATATGGTATCTTACACTAGTTTCATTTTTATAAAATTTTATGGTGCTTGTCTGTACAATGTAATTAATCATTAAAAAGGCTACTAAGAGAACCCTATCAAAGAAAGAAAATAGTGTATGTATTAAGGGGTTGTTTGAGGAGTTTATCGATTAAGTGGGAGGTTAGATAGGACTTGTTTGAGATTGATATGGATGTCATGAAACACCATAAGGTTAGGAATCTTGAGTCAATTTTTTGGATCCAAATTACTATGTAATTGTAGTCAAAGAAAAAGAAAGTTAGATCTAAGCATATAGCATAAAGACTAGTATGTAAATACAAGCAAGGGTGAGTGATAAATCATAGAATGAGATAAAGTTGACTGAGAGAATACTGATGTAAATAATGCATAATGGTTTTAAGAGGACAGAGATAATCAAGAGAGATACAGAGGTTTTGAAACTAAGAGAAAGGATCAAAACTAGTAGTTATTGGCAGAGGTGAGTATAGATTAGAGATAGGAGTTATTGGTAGAGGTGAGTAAATGTGTTCTTATTTACATCCAATATAGATAAATTTAATTATGAATTCTACATCAGGTAAGCTAGACATCCTCAACATCCTACCATGATGAGAGTTGCCTACACACCAATACTCTGAGGAGGGATCAAGAATGATGTAGTTCTCCCCACCTAAGTGTTGGTGAAAGTGCAAGTGAAACTAGTATAAATGTTGGTTTGAGTGCTTTGAGTGAGGATTTACATTGGAAATATGTGTATTCTAAGCTTAGGATGGTTATAGATGATGATAGGATGTCATTATACCTCTCATTTAACTAATCAATAGATTAGTGTCATTTTCTACTAGGGCCAGTGTCCAAGGCTATATGACATGAGACCGTTGGATATTTGAATTTACAATTCACTATTTGGGGGGTTTACTCTGCTATGATGTTTAAATCTTAAAGACAGTAAATAAGATTCTAATTATATTTTATAGAAAAGTAAATCTATAAAGTTTGGATAACTGAATATCTCCTATGGCATTCCTTGTTAAAGGATTATTCATTTCACACCATCAACATCTAGCATGAGACATTATGATGTCCTCACTCGACTTGCTCACCTAAGCAAGATAGTGTGATATTTTATAATGTGAGAATGATGTCTATTATAACTTAAATTGCTTCTTGACACATTTTGACTATAGATATGAGTTAACAAACTTTACTTCCTATTAAATTTAAAGACACACTCTTGCATACATAAAACTCACTTTCATTGAATTGAAACAACACTTGCATTTAATGGAAACACACTTGCATTAAAAGGAAATTCACACTTTGAATTGAAAAGGAAATTAAACTTGCATTGAAAAGGGAAATCACACTTGAATCTAAATGAAATAAACCTAAATTAAATAAATACACTTTAAACTATAAATAAAAAAATATCCATTTTATCCTGATCTTGGGAGAGAAGTGGACCCTTGCTCCTTCCTCAAAATAGGATCATCTTTTTCTTAGTAACAAAAAGAAATGTTGAACTTTATTTCATTATCATATATAGATACATGAAATTACACATGAATGTTTTTTCTCTATTCTATATTATCTAATATTTGATCTATTTATTGATTCATTTATTTCTAGAATGAGGAGACATGTATTTAAAGTAGATCTCAACAACTACTCATAGAATACAAAATTTAGTGATCTAAATAGTCAATATTTTTCTTATTTAAAATAAAATATTAAGGAATCAAATATCATGCTTATACGGAGGCATTGGAACTAACTCAACTAATAATAGATGGAAAATAACTAACATAGATCTAAAGAGATTATATCCAATTTTACAAAATAAAAATATATTTATATCCAAATCATTTTAGACTATTACTATGAATATTAATGTCTAAAAGAAGATATATAAATATTTAAAGTCTATATATATACAATAGATATATTTGGAGTTACTATTTTGATCTACAATATCTAGCTAGACATCTTTGGAGCATGCTTGGGCATCTTTGGAGCACTATTGTATAGATCTTTAGAGCATATTCAGAGCATCTTTAGAGCTATAGATCTTCAGATTTTGATATTTTCTTCACCAAATAATCAAAACTATTGCCAAAAAGGGTTGCCAAAATTGTTTGATGACTTCTCAAATGATCCTACCATAATAATGTATTTCTATATACAAAACTATGCTCATTTCATCTAAGTTAGACACAAATAACAAGATAAATAATCAACAATGTATCACATACAAACAAAAGACAATTATACTTATTTCCTACTTAGATAAGACCTTAACTATTAAATTTGATTCAATATATAACCAAAAGGCAACACTTATGGACAGTTTATGTTAGATATAATGAGTTATATGGAATGCTCATCATTTTTCCCCCACACTTTACCTTTTGCAAGTCCTCTTGCAAACCAATGGGATAATTATTCTTCAATCTAGGAGTCTAGATTCCAATCACTGATTGAGATTATATATTTGAAAGTGGTACCCCAATCATGATGATTTCTAGGTAGGAATCCAAAATCTCTTACCATTGTATGTAGCCATGCCTAAAATTCAATTTATGCCTGATTGTGCCAATTTTGCTAGGGAAACATAGGGAAAATAAGAATGGGAGGCCTAAATCTCATTCCAATCCACACATCTGATCCTCCATCTAAGAGCTGAGTGATAATTTGAGCAACTGCTTAAGCTTTGCAAAGATTCCACTTGATGGTGGTGGGACTCATAACTTCCCTAAGTTTTGAAGTAAAATGTATAGTCTCCCACCTAGCCATACTTGCATTGATGTAACTGGTGGAATTTTGGATCATAAAAGCTCTAAAATCTACTATATTTTCTCTCAATAATTCATGGTACTTTTTTTATGTACATATGGTACATAGACTAGAAGGTAGTAAGAAGATTACGGGCCTCTGGAAATTAAGGTCTCATGCAAAGACTTGTAGTGATCTACAATTCAATGAATTTATTGTTTATCTATATTATTTATCATGGTAGAAATAAAATCATTTAATTATGTTTCCCCTACAAATAAATTTACTAAAAATATAGACTGGTAACCCAACAACATGTTAAGAAGATAGAATTCAAAAATTTAATCATGTCTTTCTATGGCACTTTTTAGAAAGACATCCATAAACATATACTCATCCTTAATAACATGAGGAAAACCAAATAAATCAACTTCATTTTCCATTTGTAAAATTATTCATGAAGAAATAGAACATATAAAGAAGAAGATTGTCTAAATGATAATGTTTTTTAAAATTTTCACAAATATTCTAAATGGAAGTCTGAACTTTATGCAATTGATGCTAAGACTCTACTTTAATCCTAGCATTTCCTTCTTCTAATTTATGAATCATATGGTAATATTTATTCCAAAATGAAATCATTTCATGAAGTGGTATAGAGAAGGAAGTAATAGCCCTTGTACATCCTTCAGTTTGTACAGTTATTTCCCTAGGTTCCATTTGCATAGCTTGTAAGGAAGCTTGCAACTCAGTATTATGAGTTGTTAGCTCCTATATGTGAGTAATTTGTTAAGAAAGTAATGTATTTTTACAAGCAATAGAATTATAAGTTTTTAATTTGAGTATCCTTACTAGTAATGGAATTTTATAAACTAAAAATTTGGGCATCCTTATTTACAAGGGAATTATGTAAGTACTCAATTCATGAGATTATGCAAACAACTAATTATGTATTATGGTCTTCTCAACATCAACTACTATAACTATTACTTCTTGTTCCCTAACATGAGAAATAGAATCTTCATATATTCTTTTCAAATTATAAATAGTTTGATTCTTACCTTGCAATGTCAATCAAAGAAAATCCAACTCTGCCTATTGTTTTCAAATGCTTTCCTTATGTCTAGACAAAGTCATGACATGTTACAACTCCTCATCTTCATGATTAGAATAGGGAGAAGATGAGGATTTTTCTATAAGTGGAGTTTTGCTCTTATTAATTTTAGAGGGTAAATTTCTTTCTTCTTTTTCAGTTACAATTTCTTATGCAGGGGTTTCTTCTTCAACTATTTGTTCAGCATCTATAACTTCTATGGGAGAGCTTAAACTTCCCAAAATTTTAGTTATCTATACATCACCTTCTTCTTCCTCCTAGATAATTACCTGATGACTGTGTCAGTGATTGATAGGTAGAATAGGGTTTTTTTATGAAATCTCCAAAAAAAATTGACCTTCGATATAACATCTTCAGATATGAGGGTGCCAAAGATGGGCCTTATTCTATTTGTGTTGATGTGTAAGGGGGAAAATAGGGCATGGTTATTTATTACAAGAAATTTGGGATTTTTTTCACATAAATTAGGACCAATATTTTTCACCCTTACATTTTTTCATAAAATGATGCCAACAAATGAGGTGAATCAAACCATGATGTCTAACTGACCCAATTCCCCTTTTTAATTTTTGAGTTACATTAATCATAGTATAGTGAAGAATGGATAGTAGGTTTACCTAACATTCTAATTTGGTGTCTCCTTTACTCAAATGAATGAGAAGCCTCATGGTATCTCCATCAACCATAGTGAGTTGGCCATCAAAGGTGAGATACTTCATGACCAAATATTATAGGCCTATTAGTTTCTCTATTATTCAATCACATGGTCAAAAGCCTCATAAATCATTGATATTATATTCTACCAAATATTTTGGTTTGAATATATTAATCTTTTAGTTTCTCTATTATTCAATCACATGGTCAGAATTACAATGCATGGTGAGCTACATAATTCCATTCAGTCTTTAATCTAATTTTTTGGTACATAGTTTTTAATGTGTCAGAGTAATTTGAGTAACAAGTGAATAGGTATCAATTTGTGTTTTAATTGATTTAATAAGTCGATTTGTAAAAAGTATTAAGTCAAGCCCTTTATATTAATAATATTGTTTTGTAAACCATTAAAGTTCAAAATTCTTAATACTCATTATCCAATATTAAGTTGGATATTATTAAAACCAAAATAATAGTTGAGTCAATTGAGTATTTATAGTTATTATTAAGTTTTCCAAAGTCTTTAGATTGATCAATTATTTTATCAATATTAATCTTTTTATAAAGTCATGTTTATTTTTGGTCTTAGACAAAATGTGTCATTTAGATCTAGTCTAAAAGTTTTCCAATGTCATTTGAGTCATTTTTTGTAAAGAATCTTTTTATATTGTAAAAATATAAAAAAAATGTTCAAAAGTATAAGGATGCATTATCTCTTGAATGCGACATCCATTTTATGCAATTACAAGATAATAAAATCTAAAAAATTCTTGAAGATGGATATGCGGCCAATACCAAACCCAAGAACACTCAACTAATAAAACATTGACGTTTGACAACAAAAAATACATACAACACTTAAAGAATAAATCTTCATCAGTTAAGCTACATCAACATACTATTTGAGTGAGCAATGATCAACTAGAGGTTGGAGGATACATAGAGGATGGAGGTCTTTCAATGAACTCTCATCAGTCACCAATGACGGGGTCACACCAATGTTTTAGTGACTTAGTGTGGTGTGCTATTTTTTAGTGTGATGCGTTTTCCATTTTCGTTGTGTGATTTTCAAAATAAGAATAGAAGTATATGCCTATTCAATATTTATAATTTTTGTGAAATTCCAAACATGATTCCATGAGGTAAAAACATTGTGAAAGGATAGAAAGCACCAATGTAAGTTAGTGTATGGATCTTGAAAGGGTTTGTGATAAAAATATAGTAAGCCAAAGGATGTGAATAGTGTTTTGGCAACAGTTAAGAGAGTAGCTAATACATAGATCCCATGACTACCTTACTTCTTTATGGAGATGACCCTAAGTGACATGTCTATTGTAGTCACATAATATAAATGTGAAATGCATTACTTCGCATAATAGTGGACATATGTATCAAGATTGCATCAGTAGTATGCAGACTTAAGAGTATGTGATGGCATACAATTCTACTTGTTCTGTTCATTTTAAAGTTTGTGGTAAACCTATAAAACAATGGGATGAGTGAGGTTCTCTTTGTATCAAGGTTATGAGCTAAATAAGACATGCTACAAGAGGTGATCATACTATAGATAAGAGTGTGAATGTTTTTTCACCATGTAAAAACTATGGGGAAGAATGTTAGGATTTAGTTTTACATTGGGTAAATTTGTTATGGGTTTTTTACCTTGTGGTAAATAAATATTTATTCATACCATATAGTAAAATATAAATATGGTGATATGGTTTGTTATTTAACCAAAGCACGTTATTGTTGTGAATAATAATAATAGTCATGAATAGGTTATTTGGTTATATAGTTGAGAGTTTTTAGGGATTTGGGAATCCCTTATTATAGGAAACATTATCATATATATTTGTATTATGTCTAAATGAGAATTAATCAGATAGAGTGAAATAATTATCATAGAGTGTTTGAAATAATTTTTTAAATAGTTTGTGTTTGGATCTATTGATTTGAAATGGTATTTTCTTAATCTTGCACAAATATGTACCAAAGTTATCAATTTTTGCATCAAGTCATATCTTTTTAAAAAGGTCCTTTTAAAATAACTTCACATCAAATCTTAAAGTGTGGAGATGGTGCCAGTTTTAATCACATCCATGTGTCATCACAATAAATTATCCATAATGAAAAGTGTTGTCCACTTAATGGTCATACACCTTTTAGGAAATAAATACAATCATACCTCTATTATATAGATCCATGCTTATCTCCTAAAGTTGCCATGTGTCATGTAAGGATAAATAATTGTGAGAAAATAAGGTTAGTTGACATGACAACAATTTATATGTATTACAGAAGTTTTTTCTAAAAAGTGTCATTTTTGGTTTTCACCTTTCAATAGTTTTTTATTTTTTATTTTTTATACCTTTTTTTTATTTTTCCATTTTTATAAAAAATTTATTTTTTTAATTTTTGAAGGAAAACTACCATTTTTTGGTTTTTAGCACTCCTCTTTTAATGGATGTCTTCTAAAAAGATTATTTGGCCCTAGTGGAAGAACCAAGTTCTTCCACAAGGTCAAATTGGTCTTGATTATGTTCAATGAATTCCTCCTTACTGAGAGGTCTTATATATGGTTTAGTCATGTGACCATTGACCAAAAGTGACTTTTGGTCACCATTAATAGGTTGAAGTTAGACAAAGCCATTGTTGTAAATGGTTTTGATCAAGTATGGTCCAAATCATCTTATCTTGAGCTTGCCCTTGAAATATTGAAATTTAGAATCAAGTAGAAGTTTCCAATCACCTTTTTGAAACTATCTTTCTTTGATGTGAGTATCATGCCACTACTTTATTTGCTTCTAGATCAGGCTAGTTTGAGTGAGTGCATCCATTCTTAGTTCATCCAGCCCATTTAGTTGCATGATTCTTTCTTTATATGCTTCATCAAGATCAATTCTCATATCAGTTATTGTCTTTAATGTATGTAGTTCAAAATCTATTGGTAACAAAGGTTTCTTTTTAAATACAAGTTTATATGGAGAGAATCCTATGGTAGTCTTCCATGTTGTATTATATGCCCAAACTGCTTTAGGGACTCTATTAATGTTAGGATGTGGAGCTAAAAGCTTCACCAATGAGCAAATGCAGGAGTTGCAGGAAACACACAGTCGTCGACGACGGTCAGAAACAGACCAAAGGCAATCGACATCGGCAGTAGGTCAGCTGACGTCGGTATTAGGTCGGCCGACGTTGGTCACAGGTAGACTGACAGGGACCGACGTCAATCACCTGTGCATCCAGAATCTATTTTCGTGGATAGAACAGAATGTTTGCATGTTAAGAAGAACTATTGGTGTTGAGTCCGAGTTTCTATTTTAAGTAGAACTGTTTAGAGCCCTTGATTAGGAGGTGCATCTAGTGGCTGTAATTGTATGCTCATGAATCTCTAAAGTTATATATTAGGGATAGATCTTCATAGCTTAGTAGACACTAATGTAGAATTAGAATACATATTGTATATCAATCCAAGTTGTTGGAGTTGATTGAGAGAGAGAACTCTTGAGGGAAAGAGATCTAAGAAGAGATCTGTACATCTAAGAGAGGTGTGGAAGAAAAGAAGTTTCTTCAATTGTAATTCCTTCTGTAAAGAGTTTAATACAAGTTTTCAAGGTGGTTTCTGGTATCTCTTGTTCTTTATTATTTATCATTCTAGTTACTTATCATTCTGGTTTAATTCTGCATTGATTTGCTTTCATATTGTAATCAACTTTGTTGGTTGATCCCCAACAAGTGGTATCAGAGCTTGGTTGTAGGTTCTTGAGCTTGATTACCAATAGGTGGTATCAAAAGCTCAGGTTGACTAATAGGTGTTTCAGATTTGGTTAGTGTGTATTGATTACAGGTTACTCACAGGGATTTTTGTTTGAGTGGGAGAAGCAATGGCAGAAGAAAGTAAATTGATAATGGAGAAGTTTAATGGCAAGAATTACCAGTTATGGAGAATGCAGATAGAAGATTATCTATATCAAAAGGATCTATACTTACCATTAGGTAGAGCTACAAAGAAGCCCACAGGCATGGATGATGAAGAATGGGAAGTTCTTGATAGAAAGGCTCTTGGATATATAAGATTGAGTCTAGCATCTACTGTGATATCTAATTTATCACAGGCAAAGTCTATGATAGAGTTAATGACTACCCTAGCAAATTTATATGAAAAACCCTCAGCTTCAAATAAGGTATATCTTATGAAGCAGTTATTTAATTTGCAGATGCAGGAAGGTGGATATGTATCTAATCATCTAAATGATTTCCATGGTATTGTGAATCAATTAAATTCAGTAAAAATAGTATTTGATGATGAAATTAAGGCTCTTTTAATATTATGTTCTTTGCCTAAAAGCTGGCAAGCTTGGTAATGGCAATTAGTAATACTGCATCTGCCTCAAATATTTTAAAAGTAGATGATGTGGTTAGTGTAATCTTGAATGAAGAAATTTGCAGGAAAAGCATAGAGGAGACATCAGGGAACACTTTAAGTTTTGAGAGCAGGGGAAGGCAAAAAGAGAAGAGAAAGAAAGGGAGATCAAGATCTAAGTCAAAGATGAGAGGTAGATCTAATTCCAGAAATGGTAGGAGAATAGCCTGCTAGAATTATGGTAAGATAGGGCACATAAGCAAAGATTGTTGGTCAAAACCTAAAGAAGACAGACAGCATGAAGGTAAAGAAGAAGCAAAAGTTGTAGGTATTGCACAAGATGCTCTTATATTCTCTTTGCATAATAATATAGAATCTTGGGTTTTAGATTCTGGTGCATCTTTTCATGCAACCCCCAATAGAGAATATTTCAGTGACTATGTCCATGGAGATCTTGGAATAGTTTATTTAGGGGATGATGAGCCTTGCCAAATTGTTGGCAAAGGAAAAGTGCAGCTGAAAATGCAGAATGGCAACACATGGGTATTGAGAGATGTCATGCATGTTCCCAGCTTGAAGAGGAATTTGATTTCTGTAAGAAAGTTAGGGGATGAGGGTTGTACAGTAACTCTCAAAGATAAAGCTTGGAAGGTTTCCAAGGGTGCACTTGTAATGGCTAGAGGTAAGAGAGTAGGTACTCTCTATTTATGTAATTGTATTACTTACAATTCTCCTTCTATATTATCTACTTCAGATGTAGATGCAAAGTTGTGGCATCAAAGGCTTGGCCACATGAGTGAGAAGGGAATGACAATTCTTAAGTCAAAAGGTATGTTTCCAGATTTGAAAAGCATAGATCTAGATTTGTGTGAAGACTATATTTTTGGAAAACAGAAGAGAGTGAGTTTTCTTAAGACTGGGTCAACAAAGAAGAAGCACAAATTGCAGCTTGTTCACACAGACGTGTGGGGACCAGCTCAAGTTGCTTCTATTGGAGGATCATATTACTATGTTTCCTTCATAGATGATGCTACTAGAAAGGTATGGGTCTATTGTATTAAGAATAAATCTAATGTTTTTGACACGTTTAAGATTTGGAAAGCTATGGTTGAGAATGAAACAGGCAAGAGATTGAAGTGCCTAAGATCTGACAATAGTGGTGAGTTTTGCAGCCACAAGTTCAATTGGTATTTTTATATGCATGGGATCTGCAGGCAAAGGACTATTCTAAGAACACCTCAGCAAAATGGAGTTGCTAAAAGGATGAACAGAACAATCATGGAGTGTGCAAGGTGTATGAGATTGCATGCTGGATTGCCCTTAGAGTTTTGGGTAGAAGTTGTGGATACTGTAGTTTACCTGATTAATAGAGGACCCTCTATAGCACTGGATGGTGGAATTCCAAAAGAGGCATGGACAGGTAAAAAGATAGATCTATCATTTCTCAAAGTTTTTGGTTGTGAAGCCTTTGTGCACGTAGATAAGGAAAATAGAAAGAAGTTGGATGCTAAGTTTATGAGGTGCACATTTACTGGCTATGGTTCTGATGATTTCGGATTCTAATTTTGGAATCTAGGAACTAACAAGATAATTAGGAGCCATGATGTTGTTTTCAATGAAAAAGTGATGTATAGTGATCAACTCAAGAAGTTGAATCAATCTGGGCAGAGCAATGGAGAATTGGATGAGGTGACGGTCTAAAAAGAGCTCGTGGGAAAGAATAATCACAGAAAGGAGAAAATAGAGACCGACGTCGATCAGATAGGAATTGACATCGGCAGTACAGGAACCGATGTTGGTCATGTAGAACTGACGTCAGTCAGTGATAGGTCTGAAGATGATCGAGGTTGATCACTGCCAGAGAATTTGGGCAGACAGCGTGTTGTGGATGAGTCTCAGACGCCCATCAAGAGGTCAGATAGAGTAAGTAAACCTCCAATTCGATATTCCCCTTCATTATCTTATTTATTGCTAACTGATGGTGGAGAACCAGAGAGTTTTGATGAAGCAATACAGGTGGAATCCAAGAGTCAGTGGGAGCTAGGCATGAATGAGGAGATTGATTCCTTGAGAGAGAACCAAACATGGGATTTGGTTGAGTTGCCAGAAGGAAAGAAGACACTAAAGAACATATTGATCTACAAGTTGAAGGAAGGTGAGAATGGAAAGATGAGATATAAGGCCAGGTTAGTAGTGAAAGGATTTGCACAGAAACTAGGTATTGACTTTAGTGAGATTTTTTCTCCTATTGTTAAAATGACTTCTATACGGATTGTACTGTCTTTAGTTGCTAGTGAGGATTTGCATCTTGAGCAGCTTGATGTAAAGACAGCGTTTCTTCATGGAGATTTGGATGAAGAAATATATATGGAAAAGCCAGAAGGATATGAGGTCAAAGGTAAGGAGAAGTTAGTGTGCAGATTGAAGAAAAGCTTATATGGCCTCAAGCAAGATCTTAGGCAATGGTATCTGAGATTTGACAAGTTTATGACTGAGCATGGCTATAGTAGATGTCAATCTGACCATTGTGTGTATTTTAAAAGATTGGATAATGGTAGATATATCATTCTATTGTTGTATGTAGATGATATGCTGGTTGCAAGATCACACATGCAGGATATCTCTGAGTTTAAGGTGAAATTGGCTCACACATTTTCCATGAAGGATTTGGGAGTAGCAAATAAAATCCTTGGCATGAGCATCAAGAGAGACAGGAAAAATCACAGGTTGATTTTGTCTCAAGAGGATTATGTGGACAAGGTGTTGAAACGGTTCAATATGCAGCATGCAAAACCGGTAAGCACACCTATGGCTGGACATTTTAAGTTGAGTAAAGAACAATGTCCTAATTCACATGATGAGGTAGAGTGCATGAGAAAAGTTATATATGCTTCCACAGTAGGAATTTTAATGTATGCAATGGTTTGTACTAGGCCTGATATTGCCCAAGCAGTGGGAGTTGTAAGTAAGTATATGGCCAATCCAGGGAAGGAACACTAGAAAGCAGTTCAGTGGATCCTTAGATATCTGAGAGGAACCAGTAGTAGGCACTTGTGCTATGGAGGTTCAAATACTTCTCTACATGGTTATGTAGATTCAGATATGGTAGGTGATTTGGATGGCAGAAGAAGCACCACAGGATATGTTTTCACTGTAGATGGAATGGCGGTTAGCTGGATATCAAAGTTGCAAAAGGTTGTTGCCTTGTCAACTACAGAAGTAGAATATATTGCAGTCACAGAGGCTAGCAAAGAGATGATATGGATGACATGGTTCATGGAAGAGCTTGGAAAGGAGTAAGAGAGTTGTAAACTATACAGTGATAGTCAGAGTGCAATTCATTTGGCTAAGAATTCAGCCTTTCATTCAAGAACAAAGCATATACAGCTTAGGTACCACTTCATTAGACAGGTATTTGGAGGATATTGAGTTGAAGCTAGAAAAGATCCATACAGATAAGAATCCTGCGGATATGTTAACCAAGCCGGTTACAAAGGAGAAGTTGAATCTTCATTCAAATTTTTTTGGTCTTCATGATTGATTTAAAGATGGAAGAGCTAGAAGTTGTTGCTGTACAGGTACTGGTGCAGCTGTTTATCTCCAAGTGGGAGATTGTTAGGGTGTGGAGCTAAAAGCTTCACCAATGAGTGAATGCAGGAGTTGCAAGAAACACATAGTCACCGACGACAGTCAAAAATAGACTAGAGGCAATTGACGTCAGCAGTAGGTCAGCTGACGTCGGTCACAGGCAGACTGGCAGGGACCGACGTCAGTCACCTGTGCGTCCAGAATCTATTTCCATGGATAGAATAGAATGTTTGCATGTTAAGAAAAACTGTTGGTGTTGAGTCCGAGTTTCAATTTTAAGTAGAACTATTTAGAGCCCTTGATTAGGAGGTGCATCTAGTGGCTATAATTGTATGCTCATGAATCTCTAAAGTTATATATTAGGGATATATCTTCATATCTTAGTAGACACTACTGTAGAAGTAGAATACAGATTTTATATCAATCCAAGTTGTTGGAGTTGATTGAGAGAGAGAACTCTTGAGGGAAAGAGATCTAAGAAGAGATCTGTACATCTGAGAGAGGTGTGGAAGAAAAGAAGTTTCTTCAATTGTAATTCCTTCTGTAAAGAGTTTAATACAAGTTCTCAAGGTGGTTTCTTGTATCTCTTGTTCTTTGTTATTTATCATTCTAGTTACTTATCATTCTGGTTTAATTCTGCATTGATTTGATTTTATATTGTAATCAACTTTGTTGGTTGATCCCCAACAATTAATCCAATCTTTATAGAATATTTTCCATCTCTCGATTGGTGACCTCTACTTTCCCATTAGCTTGGGGGTGATATGGTGAATATTTCTAGTGATTGATTTGGTATAGTTCTGTGAAAGCCTTGATCATGTTAGACATGAATTGGGGCTCTTGATTAAAAATAATAGATCTTAGAGATCAAAATCTTAACATGATTATAATATATAGAAAATTAGTAACCATTTCTTCCCTAGCAAAGGTGAGTGCCTACACTTTTACTCACTTAGTAACGTAATCAATACATACTAATAGATATTATTTTCCTTGAGATAATGGGTTTATTGGTCTAAAAAAATATAAAGCCTATTTATAAAATGTCTCTAAAGTTTTTTGAGGATGGAGAGGCATTTCTGAGGATAGAGTAGGATTGTCCATCCTTTGGCAAGGATCACATTACCATAAAAAAAAATTTAGAGTCTTGTAAAGATATTTCCAGTAATAACCTACACCAAAGATCTTATGAATGGTCCTTTTTACTAAATAGTATCCTCCTCCTGGTTCATTATGGCATGCTCTTATGATGTCAAATACTTCATCTTCTCTGACACACCTAAAAAGTACATGATCAGGTCCAGATTTAAACAACATTCCTTTAAACCACTTGAAATGATAACTAGCTCTAACCAAACATTTTATTTCTTAGAATTAAATGAATGAGGAAATTTCCATGTTGCCAAGTAATTTTTTATGTCTAAAAACCATGGGGAGTATGTAGATATAGAAAATAGTTGTTCATATGCAAAAGAATCTTTCACATTTTCATCTTCTCTTATAGTAATCAGTTTAGACAAAAATTCAGTAAGAACATTATACTTTACAGGTTTGTCTATGATGGTAATGTCAAATTATTGAAACAATAGTATCCATATAATAATTCTCCAACCTAATACTAGTTTATTCATTAACTACTTAATAGATGAATGATATATATATATATAGATAAATACTAGATAACTGGTAATGTAATGCCTAAACTTGTTTATGGCATAAACAACAGCAAAAAATTCTTTTTATATGGTATTGTAGTTTTTCTCTATGGGAGTAAGATTCTTGTTGATATAATAAATGGCATACATTTTTTCGTCCTCATCTCTTTGTCCTAGAACTAATCCTAGTGTATTATTGGAAGCATCAGTATAAATATAAAAATAATTTTCTCAATTATGTCCTTTAAAGACTAGAGCAATCATGAGGTTTTTTATTTAATTTTTCAAAAGCTTCTTGACATTTATCATTCCATACAAATTCACTATCTTTTTTTAATAAATAAAACATAGGTAAAACTATTTTTTTAAGTCTTCAATAAATCTTCTATAATATCTTGCATGACCAAGAAAACTTTTAACATTTATTTATGTTTGAGTAATGGGGAGATTAGAAATTACCTCAATCTTTTTGGGATCTACTTGTATTCTTTGAAAAGTGATATGATGTCCTAAGACTATCCCTTCATTATCCATTATGATACACTTCTCATGACTCAAAGATACTTGATGTTCCTCACATCTAGTAACCACTTTATCTAAATTATTCAAAAATTCATCAAATGTAGTGTCATAGATAATGAAATCATCCATGTCCACTTCCACACAATCATTTTTAAGATTAGAAAAGATGGCTAACATTGTTCTTTGAAAGGCAGCAAGTGCATTGCATAATCCAAAAGGGAGGACTATATAAGTAAATTTTCCCCAAAGGTAGGTAAATGTAGTTTTATATTGATCTTCAGGGGCTATTCTAATTTAATTCTATCCACTAAACCCATCTATGAAATAAAAATACTTCTTTCCTACCAAAATGTCCAAAACTTGATCAATAAAAGGTAAAGGAAAGTAGTCTCTCAAAGTGTATTTATTTAGTTCTTTGTAATCTATATAAACTCTCCATCTTCCATTCCTTTTAGGCATAATGACCAGAACTGAAACCTATTTACTATCATATATGGTAAAAATGAAACCAAATTCTAATAGTTTTTCTATCTCTATGTTTACAATTTCTTTTAAGGTTAGGTTAATTCTCCATTATGGTTGTCTGACTGGTATAACATCTTCGATGTAGATGTGATGTGTAAAAACACTAGGATGTATTCCTTTAATATCACTATAATCCCAATTAAAGTATTTTGTGTGTTGTATCAATACATCAAACACTTTTCTTTATTGTTGGTTAGTTAACTATCTATTGATATTTAATAGTTTACCAAGTTGGATTGAAATTTGTTTAGTGCCTAGAATAATGGAATTTAACTATTTATATTCACTCATCAAGGCATTTAATGGACATGTGTGTGGTATTAACATGTGAATTATAGTCATCTTTATAAAAAAAATCACTTGTGGAGAAAATATTGGTCTATGGATAATGAAAATCATGTAAAAATGAATTATATCCATTTTGAGCCTAGTCAACTATGGCTTGCTAGATGTCTTGTAGACCAAATAACATATTTGGGGAACATATGAAATCATCTTGATTCTCACTAGTGGAGTTTAATTCTTTCCATTCATGATTGTTCATCTTCAAAGCTAAGGTATCAGTCTTCAAAGCTAATCTATCAATCTTCAGAGCTAAACTATTTGTCTTTGGATCTAAGCTATTAGTCTTCAAAGTTAGGCTTTTAGACTTTATAGCTAGGTTGATAGACTTCAGAGCTATACTGTCAAACTTTGGAGCTAGGCTATCAAATTTTGAACTTAGGTTTTCTTGATCAAAATCTTAAATTATTTGTTCCTCAAACTCTTGGAAATATTCTTTGATGGTAACCATGGATAAAGAAGACACACTAGTCTAGTTTTGTTCAAGTTGATCCACCCATATTTATTCAGAAAGGCCCATTGAAGGTATAGTATATGGATAAAGAGATATTTGTTTAGTGTGAATTCCATTAGAATTTGTCATGTTTCTAGATCTACAGTCAATTCATGTTGTAACTATAGCTAATTAAAGTCTTTCAGAATGATTGGATATCCTATTCTCTTGGATTTAGGTTGAAAGATCATGAAATCCATAAGATATTCCTAAGATTCTATGGTGACTAGAACATTTTCTATGGTTCCTTCAGGTGTAGTAGTGGATTGATCTACCATTTACAAGATTATAATGGTAGGCTAAAGCCTTATGAGGGATACATATTATACTATATTGATAGTTATTATGTTGATGGTAGTACCTAGATCTACAAGAATATTTGGAATATACTTGTTCACAATTATAACAATCATCATGGGACTATTAATATCTCCATATTTAGGGACAAGTATGTTTCTTGCTAGTAAATTAGCAATTTTTCTAGTTACCTAAATTATTTTAGGATATTATTTCTTCCTTGCCAGTGATTTGATGCACCATCCATTAATGATTTGATTCAACTCAGTAATATCCTTAATGGCTCTTAACAATAGAATTTATATCTTCATATCTTTTATTCAATGCATTAATTTAGAATCTTCCCTAGGTTTTTCTTCCTTAAGTCTCTCAAGAAATGGAACAGCAGGGGGATCTTAAATTATAGTTGGTGTGGTTGTGGCTTCTACCTTGTCTTCATTTGGTTCTTGGACTATAGGTGACTTAGGAGTGTTTTCATCATTGAGAATTTTAGTTATGGTAATGGGTGAATCCCCTTATACCTTTCCTAATCTAAGCTAAACATTATTACACTTAGTTGAACCACTTATAACATTACTCTCTTGATCAACTCCATAAATAGGTGTATTTTGCCTATTCTTAGGATTTACCACTATTTGAGTAGGTAATTGTGGTTGGTTAACCTATTGCTCAATTGGTGGTGGCTAAGGTTATGAATGCATCAAATCCTACTATGGAGGAAACCTTCTTTATGTTTGATATTATTGATTTGGGCATTGAGGTGGTGACTATTGTACCCAATGTGATTGTTGGTTTTGTTGTTATGCCTAGGGTTTTGAAGGATTTTGAGGCATTCCCCACATTTGTGGCATCCATTCTTAAGTACCCCATAATTGTGGTTGTGGTGGTGGTCCCCATATTGTTGGTGTGATTTGTCCATCCCATGGTGTCATCCATGGATTGGGAGGAAATCTTGGACTAAATTTATTATGAGGATAGAAGTACTAGTTTCCTTATATATGGATAAAGTTCCCTTCCTCAACATCATGTACTGTTTGTTTTACATAATATGTTTACAATTCTTAGTGTCATGTTATAGGTCACAAATTCCATATACCTTTGTTTTATCTAAAGGACAATTTTTTACTACATGTTTGAGTCTACATCTAAGATAATATATTGATAACTATTCAGTGTTGGTGGCATTGTATTTTGCTTTGAGGCCATATAATGTAGATGTCAATTTTACTAGAACATTTGTTTGAAATTAGCAAACTTCAAGTGATTTTCCTAACCTTGATTTCCTTATGCTAGGTCTTTTCCTAGAATAGTTAGTACATAATGTTGAAATCTGATGAAAGGTTAACTTGTCAATTCTTCCATTAATTATCCAGCTTTAGGTGATTTTCCTAACCTTGATTTCCTTATGTTAGGTCTTGTCCTAGAATAGTTAGTACATAATACTAAAATATGATGAAAGGTTAACTTGTCAATGTCACCCTTTACCATTAAGTTCAAAGCATAATAATAATAATAATAATAATAATAATAATAATAATAATAATAATTGTCAAGAAATGTAGTTTTTATTTTATCCCAAGTGCTTATAGAATTACCCTCAAGGCCCATGAACCATCTCATTACTACATCCTTAAGTGTAGATGGGAATAACTTCAAATTTTGATTTTCTGTGACATAATCATATGTTTGGCAGAGAACCTAAAATTCAAACAGGAACCGATCTAGATCCTCTAAGGATTTACCCCTAAAAGTAGGTAAAATAGATGGTGAGATATTTTTCATGGAAGTTTTGTCATCAGGACCTAAGTTGATTGGATAAGAAAAAGTTATATCCTATTGAGGCTATTGATCAGAGTTCTCTACATGTGCATGTTCATCTCCCTTATTTTATTCTCAACTTTGGTTATCAATCCAATCTAGGTTCTCTTCTTGTGTTCTCAACCTATGGTCTACCTTAGGATGAGAATCTTCCTTGGTAATTAGATATTCTTGTAGATCTTGTGGATCAAATATGACTATTCTAAAAAGGGTATTTTTAGGATCAATTCTCCCTATAGGAGAAGATGCCCTAAATAAGATTATTTTTATAGGATCTGTTTGTGAGGATGAACCTTGTTCAAGATAAGAATCTAAAAATGTTTGTATACAAATTTCAATTTCCTTTATTTCACTTCTTGATCTTTCTAGAAAGGATAGGATCCTCTCTTCTTCTTGTTTTATTTGGGATCCTTTAGAGATAAACCATCCTTGAGAATCTCTTGGGAGGTTCATAAATCTAAGGAATTCTAGATTGTTTTTAGGTTTTTTGGGTATATGAATATTTTTGAATTTTTCTCGTATAAGTATAATATAGGATCTCATTAACACTTATTGATGAATTCCCCAGTAATGGCACAAAAAATGATAGGCTATCGTTATACCTCTCATTTAAATAATAAATGGATTAGTGTTATTTTCTACCAAGACTAATGTCCAAGGTTATATGCAATGATATTTTTCAATATTTACATTTATAGTTCATTGTTTTGGGGGGTTTTCTCTATTATGATATCTAAATACTAAAGATAAAAAATAAGATTCTAATTCTATTTTGTAGAAAAATAAATCTAGAAAGTTTGGCTAATTGAAATTTCCTATGGCATTCCTTATTAACAGATTATTTAGTTCACACCATTAACATCTAGAACTTAAACATCTAGCATAAGATATTATGATGTCCTCACTCAACTTGCCCAGCCAAGTAGGATAGTGTGATATTTTAGAATATGAGAATGTTGTCTATTGTCACTTAAACTACTTCCTGACAGATTTTGAATATAGAGATAAGTTAAAAAAATTTACTTCCTATGAAATTGAAAGACGCACTCTTACATAAATAAAACTCACTTGCATTGAATTGAAACAACCTTTGCATTTATAGAAACACATTTGCATTAAAAGGAAATTCATACTTTGCTTTGAAAAGGAAATCACACTTGCGTTGAAAATGGAAATCACACTTATAACAAAATGAAATAAACCTAAATTAAATAAATACACTTTAAACTATAAATCAAAAATACCAATTTATCCTAATCTTCAAAGAGAAGTGGGCCCTTGCTCCTTCCTCAGAACAGAATCAATTTTTACTTAGTAATGAAAATGAATGTTGAAATTTATTTCATTATCATATATAGACACATAAAATTACACTTGAATGATTTTTCTCTATTCTCTATTATCTAATTTCTAATCTATTCATTGATTCATTTCTTTTTGGAATGAGAAGGAGACATGTATTTAAAGTACATCTTAACAACTATTCACAGAATATAAAATTTAGTGATATAAATAGAGAATATTTTCTTATTCAAAAAGAAGATCAAGGAATCAGATCCCACACTCATAGGGAGGCATTGAAACTAAATCAATTAACATCAAATGGAAAATAACTAACATAGATCTGAAGAGATTATATCTAGTTTTTAAAAATATAAATATACTTATATCCAAATCATTTTAGACCATTACTATGAATATTATTTTCTAAAAAAAGATATCTAAATATATATATATATATATATATATATATATATATATCTTTGGAGTTATTATCTTGATCTGCAGGATCTAGTTGGACATCTTTAGAGCACACTTGGGCATCTTTGGAACACTATTATATAGGTCATTGGAGTGTCTTTAGAGCATCTTTGGAATGTCTTTAGAGCATATTTGGAGCTATAGATCTTTAGATATCAATGTGTTCTTCACCGAATCTTCAAAACTATTGCCAACAAGGCTACCAAAATTGTTTGATGACTTCTCAAAATGATCCAACTATAGGAATGTATTTTTGTATACAAAACTGTGCTCATTTCATCTGAGTTAGATATAAATAACAAGATAAAGAATTAGTAATGTATCACATACAAACAAAGGATAATTTCACTTATTTCCTACTTAGATAAGACCTTAACTATTAAATTTAATGTAATATATAACCAAAAGGCAACACTTATGGACAATTTATATTAGATATAATGAGCTATATAGAATTCTCATTAGATGACTATATGTATAAGTAGGGCAGAATAGGGATTAATAACCTTGATTGTGCATAACTTATTTTGGGTTTATTTGTGTGTATTTGCATCTAATTTCCATATAATAGATAAAGGGATAAAAATAATGTATATGTATTGATCTAGTGCTTTTGTGTGGTTTGAAATAGGTCTAAGCTGACCCTAGGTGTCTTAGGTATTGAAAATTTATTCGTTGGAGCTAAAAATAGGGAAAAGGACAATAATTCCAAAATAATATAATAGCATTGGGGCACTAGTGTCCATTTATGGCACTAGTGTCTAGGTGGAATAACTTGATTCACTAGGGGCCTAGATGCCTAAAGAAGGGACTAGGGCTGATTTTGAGATGTATAGGGATGTGTGTGGCTTGCATGAAAGTTGGATAAGTGTCTAAATAGGCCGTAAGATAGGTATAGGGCTGATTTAAGGGTGGGTGGTCTCAATTAACACTCTTAGCACTCAAGTAACATATTTTGATGATTACAGCATACAAAGCCAATAATAGTCAAAAATGAAAAACTTCCATTCATCTTTGCATCCACAAACTAGCTCTCATATATTCATAAATTGAATTATATACATACAAAATTTGAACTGTAGGTTTAGTTTTCCATTTGCATATCAAAATTTCAAATCATACATTAATATTTCATTGAATTAATGTTAAAATAATATATAGAAACATTAATTTTATCAAACATATATAAATTAATACACTAGATAAATCATAAAAATGAACAAAAATTAGCAATTGCATAGTTTAGTTTTATTAGCATAGCATGCATAAATATTCCAAGAAAATAATAAAAAAGAAATATTTTAATTTCTTTGATTTTAGTACTTTAATTTCAACCAATAGCATATTCCCCTTTTCATTCAAGAATCCTTGTTCAAATGTAAACAAGCCCAACAAGACATTACAAAATAAAGCACTTGAATTCGAAATCATCAAGTACACCTTTGGCTTGAAAACTTTTCAGCTATACAGTTCAAAACAACAATCCTAAACAAAGTAACTAATGATTTTTAAAAAATTAAAACATATGTTTTCCTCACTCTTGAAATATGCTTCATGAGCAAGCTCATTTCACTTAGTAGGAATGTTTCTAAGTGTACTAGTTCCCATACCAGAAAGTAATATCCAAAGTGACATAAACTCAAATCTTTATCTACAAGTCTTTTTATCTAATCTTCTTCCTAACCTTAGCATTATTTGGTTATATGCTCTTGAAAATCAAACCCAACTAACAAAAGCCCAAATATTAAGACCAATCCATCTCTTGGCCCACCAAACCCATAACTTACAAATATAATTCTTTTCCTTTTGTCCTCAGCTCTAGCCCTATAATATTTCATTCACTTTATGGATGACATTGTCTAGGAAATCCCAACCTAATAGAGCAAACCAAATTTCTTGAGTTCTTCAATCTAATTTCAACCAATTCCCAAAACCTAGTGTAGATCAATACCTTTGCTACCTTGAGCTCATCAAATCCAAAGATTATTGGAATGTTATCAAATCTCAATTTATTGACCTTAACAAACATTTTAACACAACTAAATTGTTTTAGTATGGATACAAACATCCTTTTCCACTTGTAGTTTAAAACCTCGTGCCAGTAAACTAACCTTACCAACCAACTCTCCCAGTTCTTCCCATCCAAATTACTCAATCAAATTGACCCAATAAACCTAAATAATAGACCTCTCCTCACATCATATTTTCATCAGTTATCTTATCTAGACCTTAGGAAGTTGAGTGCATGAAGACTCACATTTATGCATGTATATTTACTATCATTTCAGTGTGTTAAGATGCATTCAAAAACAACTTCACTAGGAGCCACTAAAAATAGATCCATCCAAATATGACTATGGAAAATAAAAAGTACTTGTAGTGACTTAAATAAGAAACTCAATGCTTACAAATATACTCTAGAATATAAAAAATAAAAAGACTTCACCATAATTTATTATCAACTAACTACACATTTTTTTGTTTGATGTAAGATTAAAAAGACTTCACCATAATTTATTATCAACTAACTACACATTTTTTTGTTTGATGTAAGATTACACATAGACCTAGATGTTCTTGCATCATATAACCTAGGTAATAAAATGTGTGAGCATGGTACCCACAAACTTAGGCTAAGTTGGAAACCCACTTTTTTTTTCCCATCCAAAGGTCTTGGTAGACCTTTATGCCATGCAAGATGACTCTTGCCTTCCAATTTTCTTGGTTGACAAACTAGGTCAAAAAATGACCTCCTAAAATATCCTTTCATCTCAATATTATTCCAGCTCCCACTCCCCCTAGGTCACCCTCATTTGTCTACATTATGTAATCCATTATTACATTCCTTTGATGCAATATTACCCATTAAAAAGATCATGCATTTGTGTTTTTCACTCTCATTCACTTTCCTTGACATGACACTATTTTGGATATTTTCACACTTATCTCCTACAAATGTTCATTGGTATTTCACACAACCAAATGAATTTGGTGCACATCCTCCTTAATCTCCATATTTACTAGATTTTGAATATGGACTCATCCATCCTTCCTGCATCACACTATAATTTCTCTCCCATCATATAATATCTCATTTTCATAGTTCCACAACTTCCCCAATAAAACATAACATGCATTTATCTCTAACACATTACACAAAACCTTTTCTATGTAGTTACTAATCGTCACCTCTATTTCACATTATTCCTTAAAAATTATATCTTGACCTTTTATCAACCATGACACTATGTATGGTCTTGGATGTGCCTTTTTCACTAATCCTAGTTTTCTCTCCATTGGATACTAAATTATTTGTGCTTCCATGTTATCTGTTGATGCTGGAAAGTGCACCCTGCGGTAGGAAAACGGATTCCTGCCCTCTCCCCGCAACATGGAAACCCCTCTCTCGCCTGTGGGACTGCGAAGCAGGAGAGGAGAGTCTCTAGATATGGGCTAGTTCCCTCTGATGTATCTTGTTTGTTTCAGGTAGCACAAAATATAGGTATATAGGTATACTGGGGGGATGAAAAGAGATAGGGAAAAAGCATGAAAACAAATAGCCTACTCTAAAAGAGGTGATACACCAAAATAAAGGGGTGACCTTCCAGATCCACTCTCAGAATCAAGGAAATGCAACATACATACACTGAAACTTGGCAGAAAAGACCAGGTTGCTGGGATGACAGAGAGGTTCTAGTGAAAGATACAGGGACTCACCAAGATGCTGTAGAATGCATATTGTAAGTGACCTCCTCTATTTTTGCACCCCAAAAAGAACTCTTCCCCTGCAAATTGCAAACTGATATTCTGTGGATAGCTGGTACCTTGGTATTTAAAACCTGTGAGAGCATTTAAAAAGAAATGACTAAGCATAAATCAAACACACAAAATGTACACAGAGTATCCATCTAAGAAAGAGGTAAAAACTGTATTTATTGATTCAGGTGGAGAAAATGCAGAGCTGTGCTCTATACAGAAGTCAAGAAGATCCTCATAAAATGACTAAGTTTGTGTATTTATATCAGAAGAGCCAAGAGAAGTTTCATTGGGAAGAGTGAAAAAACACTGTAGCTGATGTCACAATTTTGCCAAGACCATGCTTGTTGCCTCGTTTTGCATGCTGGTCTTCTCCTTCGGTGGCTGGGCGGGTTTTTTCTTGTGCACTGCAAGTGAATTTTACCGCCATCTATTTTGGGTGGTGAATTTTCTGCCCTTTGCATGGACTTCATGTACAATTTCTACCGACGTCAGCCGATAAGCTGCCGATGTCAGCTGTTTTGCCGACGTCGGTGGATGTAAGCTGGCGGGGGTTTTCATTTCGCCACCCTTGGGTGGGCTTTTCCATTTCGCCACCCTTGGGTGATCTTTTCATCTTTCACCGCCCGCTGTTGTGCTACCGATGGTGGCAGTTCTGCCGACGTCGGTCTCTGTAGGATGCCGATGATGGCAGTATTGCCGACATCGGCTGATGTCGACGGCCTTTTCCTTTTCTTTTGTGTTGTGGGCGGCAAATTTTCCACCCTCTGCATGTTTGTAGGTGGGCTCCTTTTACCCACCATTGTAGTGGGTGGTGATTTTGCCACCCTCTGCATTTTGTCTGCCCTCTTTTTTGCCTAAGTGTTAAACGCTCCATTTTTTCCCTTCTTCTCTCTTTGCGTGAACGTTCGAAGATTTTGTCTTTCGCTATCGTGAACGCCAACGAACTAGGCCGATGAACCAATGCTCTGAAACAGAAACTATCAAAACCTGAAGGTGGACCTTGCACCCTGAAATGACTGGTTGTGCAAAGCAAGTGTAGGAGGTGACCAGGATTTTGCCTAAGGGGAAAAATTGGGTCAACAAATTGGTGACTCACGGGGGAAGCGTGCCTGCTATGCTTAGAACCCAGTTGCCTTGCATATCCATTGGGTGCGGAGTCGGATGGTAACTTTGAAGGTAGTTCACAATAGCTCAAAAGATTTTGGAATCAAAATATACAGAATTTACCCCCACACGTAAAGGGAAACACACAAGACTAAAAACAACTAACTGTGCAAACTGCACTTAGGGAAAATAGGGAAGAAAATAAGAGAAACTATGTACAGCCAAACCAAAATTTAGTGGCAATGCTTCAGATGTATCCCATTAATTGGGATACGCAATTCTTCACCATCCAACTTGGAGAGCTGAAATGCGTTATGCTGCTTGCACTGAGTAATGATGTAAGGACCGATCTAGAGGGCATCAAATTTTGCATGTTTTTTGGGCTTAGCTCTATCTTCGTCCCATTTTAGGACAATGTCTCCTTCGACGAAACTTTTTGATGAAGACTTCTTGTCAAAATGTCCTTTCACCTACTGTTGGCGACTAACCATAGAGACCATGGCCCGATTCCTTACCTCCTGGAGCTCCATTAGTTCACACAATCTGACCTCCATGTTGCTTCCTTCTTCTAGCTATAGTTGATGAGTGAGGTCCAGTGCTGGCAATTCGAGTGAGATAAGAAGCCTTGCTTCCCTTCCATACACAAGCGTATATGGAGAATTTCCGATTGATCTTTTCAGAGTGATTCGATCGGCCCATAGAGCCATTTTCAACTTGACATGCCAAGTTTTCTGATTTTCTTCCATGGTCCTTTTTATAATCCTGATCAAATTTTTGTTAGTGGACTCAGCGAGCCCATTTCCCTGCGGGTAGTAATTTGACGAAGTGCTGAGGTATATACCATACCTTAGCACCCATTCACTAGTTTTGGTTCCCAAAAAAGCCAAGGCATTATCTGAGATTATAGTGGCTGGGACCCCAAAACGTGTCACTAAGTCCTCATAGAAATCTAGGACTGCGCTTTCATTTGCTTCCTTCAAACCAATAGCTTCCACCCACTTGGTGAAATAATCTGTAGCAGTCAAGACCCATTTGTGTCTGGCACTAGAGGGAGGATTGATCATCCCTATAAAATATAGGCCCCACTGCATGAATGGTTGCTCAACTTGAATGGGCTGTAGGGGCATGGTAGCTAATCGTTGCTTTCCATCAAAGAGTGCACACTTCTGACACTTTCTTACCCAGGCATGGGTATCCTTGAAGAGAGTGGGCCAGAAATAGCCAGCTCTCATTATTTTTGCTGCTGTGGTCTTAGAGGCGAAATGGCTGCCTGCTGGCCCATCGTGAAACTCAGCCAATACCTTGTCAGCCTAACTGGAGTCAATGCATCTCAAGAGAACCCCAGAGAGATCCTTCCTAAATAATACTCCATCAATCAAAACATAGGGAAGGGACTAAAGTTTAAAATACCTCCTTTCGGCCCTACTGAGACCCTGTGGACATTCGCCTATAAGAAGGAAATGTTTCACGTCTAGTGTCCAGTCTCTTATGACAGTTGGTTCTTCTGTAGTGGTTGCGTCATGGATTAGCAAGCTGTCCTCATCCTTTTGTCTCAAATCTGCTGCTAGTTGTTCACACATACCCCTTCCTCTCACCAACTTGGCGATTTTGATTTCTATGTCGTACTCCATTACCTTGGTGATCCATCCCGCTCTTTTCTCGTTTAAGTCTCGATTGGTCAGGAAATCCTTGACGCCAGGATGTGGAACCATGAGATGGATCCTGCTATTTGATAACATATATCTGAACTTCTTCAAGCTGCACACCACTGCCAGGACTTGCTTCTCTACATAGGTGTACCTGATTTCGAAGTCCTCTAACCCTTGGCTAAAGAAGGCAAGTGGTTGCTCGAGCTCATCACTGTTTGCTTGGGTAAGCATAGCAGATATTACTTCTCCATTGCTGAAGGTATAGAGATTGAGGTCTTTGTTGAAGTTGGGGCTGATTAGAGCGAGAGCCTGGGCCAAAGCCTGTTTGATAGCTTCAAAGCTATCCTTTCTTGGCATTGTCCACTTGAATTCTTCACCCTTCCTTAGCAAGGAGGTTAGGGGTTTAACTATTTCAACAAAATTCAGAATGAACCTCTGAATGAAATTTATCCAGCCAAAGAAACTCTGCAGGCCTTTCTTGTGCTTTGGTAGGGACATCTCCATAATGGAGCGGACTCTCTCGGGGTCAATAGACAAACCTTCCTTGGACACAATGTGGCCAAGAAGTTTCCCCTCATGAATCGCAAATACACATTTCTTTGGATTTAGGGAATTGCCAAATTCCCTGCACCTCTCAAAAATCTGCCTGAGGTGCTTCATATGATGTCCTGCCTCTTTGGAGAAAACTGTTATATCATCGAGGTACACTAGCACGTTCTTATTTATTAAACCACTGAAAGCCATGTCCATGGCATGCTGGAAAATAGCACTAGCATTGGATAGCTCGAAAGGCATCTTCTGATAGGTGAACGTTCCCCATTTAGTGGTGAAGGCTATTTTGTATTGGTCGGAGCCCCGTACTAGAATCTGATTATATCCTAAATAACCATCCAGGAGGGAGAAGCGTTCAGAACTAGTTACCTTTTGAAGGATCTGCTCCATGTTCAGAAGGGGATAATGATCTTTTAAAGAGACTTTATTAAGGTCTCTAAAGTCGATGCACAGTCTGATCTCCCCATTTTTCTTTCTAACTGGAACCAAATTAGCCAACCATGAGGAATGTTTGATCAGAAATATAATGCTGGACTCAATCAACTTGACCAATTCTTTCTGCATAAGGAGCTCGACCATTGGATTAATAGGCCTCTGCTTTTGTGTGACTGGCTTTGCGCCTTCATCCAATTCAATGGTGTGTTGGGCGAGTCTTGGATCGAAGCCTTTCAAGTCGCTATAGTTCCAAGTGAAGACGTCAGCGAACTCCTGACACAACAAAATGAAAGCTTGCCTTTCTTGAAACGTGCAGACCTTACCAAGCGCTAGCAACTTGTCCTTGAAGATTTCAACCTTTTCATAATTCTCCTCTTTGGTAGTGATGTGTGCTTTGTCATCTTTTAGTTGGTCCTCTCCATTGAAAATACTTTCAAGTGTGACTAGACCCTTAGGGAGTTTATTGTTCTTCAATTGAACAATCTGATTTCCATATTACTGCTGCAATTTCACTTGATTGTGGACCGCAAACTTAGCTTCCTCTTACAGGAAAAGAGCTATCTACTGGTCATTTTTGAAGACCTGCCAATTTGTAACATTGTCTAGAATTGAAGGCCGAACCACCACCTTTAAATGGTAACCACAACCCCTGCTTATTTCTTTTGAAACATCAAATTGGGCACCAACAGCTGCCAACCTGTCAGCCTGCTTATTTTGTTCTCTGGGAATCAAGGTAATGTTAAGAGCAAGGAAATCTTCCATCAAGTCCCAGACTCTATGCTTGTAAGACTTCAGTAAGGAGTTCTTGGTCAGGTTTAGGCCTCTTATTTGGTTCACTATTAGTTCACTGTCCCCCAGGATTTGCAATTTCCTGATCCCTCTCTTTCTTGCCCACTCAAGTCCATGAATCAAAGACTCATATTCTGAAACATTACATGTGCAAGAGAACTGGAAACGGAAAGCTGAAAAGTACCTTTCTTTAGAAGGGGAGATTAACATTGCCCCACCACCAGCACCCAGTTTGCTTCTGGAACCGTCGAAGTATAACTGCCACAGGCCAAGGTCTTCTTTATTCTCCTTCATTATATTGGGCATGATGACACTTTCTTCATGCAAGCAATAGACGCCAAGATCTGCCTCCTCAATAAATTTATAAGGATCGTGCTCGAAGTTATCGTTTCCCCACTCATCCAAGAGTAGATCTGCAACTCCTTCAAGAGCGAAAGATGAAGATTTGTTCATCTGAGAGTCTTCTGGATCAATGATAGTGTAACTGACATTCGCTGCCTTGGGTGAATAGGGCTCTAGGTGGTCCTTATAGAGTGGCTCAGACTCGATTTTCACTTTGGTCCCATATTTGGTTCTGAAAACTAGATATGACCAATTCGCTGCTAGATAGCCCCCTATCTTGACGTAAAGTCTCTAGACAAACAGATTGTAAAATATGGAGGAACGTCCGCTACCACTATATCTTGGGGGATTAAGAATGTCGGGCAGGCATGCAATGTTAAACTCAATACTTTCAAGATTTTGACTGTCCTTGTAGGCGTCCCATCTAGTTGCAAGACTCCTTTGTTCATTGCTTCGTACTTTAACCCCATCTTATTAGCAATGTATTTAGGCATTACTGAAGTGCTGGCCTCGCTATCAATTATGCAATTGTGTACTAAGAAATCCCCTATGATCAAAGATACATAAAAAGGGGGAGTCTTTCCTTCTTTCTTTACCTGACCTAGAGCCGAAGGCTGCCCATTCATCATTAGGACGTTATTAGTGTCTGTTGGGATGGCCTGGCGATCTAGCTCATGCAATTCTTTCTTCAAAACGTCCCTTTGTCCTGGGAGGGACAACAAATCCCATAGATAAATGCTCACATGCAATTTCTTCATTTGATCAATTATATTAATTTGGGGGATGATTCCCTTCGTACTTTCCTTTGGGTTGATCCCAACTGGAGCTGTAGACTGAGGAGCTGGAGGTGCAAATGGTTGTCTAGGAATTGGAGCCTTTTGAAAAGGGTGTGATGGAGGATTCGTTGCTGCCTGAGGGGAAGCTTGCACTTCTCCAACTGCTCTTCTTTTAAATCTCGTATTGGCTGCAATGCAATCACCCTGATTGCCTGCAGTGCCCCCATGATTAATTGCATAGAGCTCACCCTCTTCGTGATTTATCAGGGTAGAATCCGGTTGAGTTTGATTGTTACTTGTGCTGGGTTGGGCTAAAAACTCAAAAAACTGGAAAGAATTAGCAGCTTGATTTTCTAAATTTTGAAAGAAATTCATCATGTCATTCGTATGGACAGCTTGCTCTTGACCTTGTCCCATGGTTGAACAACCTGGTTGTTCCTACACTAGATTGTTCTGAGTAGGCACCATGGCTTTGGATGACGAAGAGGGGCCTGAGTTATAATTTTGATAAGGCCTGGTTGTAGTGAGCTGCCCCTGACCTTAGTTATAATTTTGAAAGGGGGGTCTAGGGGCATGGCCATAATTTTGATAACCCTGGTTTGGCTTGTGGCTTTGAGCTTGTTGCCTTTTAAGGGCAACAAGTTCATTCGACATGCTCTGTAACAGGCCCTTAAATTCATTTAATTCATTGGATGGAATAGCAGCTGGCCTCTCAATGACAGGTAGAGGAGCAATTATGGGAGCGACAGCTTGAATTGGGGGCAGCGGTTCTGGGAAAAGTGGCATATGAGGCCTAGGGGTGATTTTTCTGGCTTGAATTAAGCAATTTTCAGCCGCAATGGCTATGTCATATGCAACTGGCAGTATGTGTCCCCCCATAAATTGGATCATCATAGCAATGTCACTGTTCAATGTTTTTAGATAGTACAAGAAAGCGTAGCTGGGGGTCAGCCTTACCAGGATGGGAATTCTATCCCAAGTCTTTTGAAACCGCGTGTTGAAGTCCTGCATATACTCATGCGGAGCTCTTTTTATAGTTGTCAGCTACTCAGCAAGAGAGAGGCCATCACTTTTTTCCCCAAAATGATCAGTTAAATGGGTGCCCAATTCGTTCCAAGAATGTATGGAATTCACAGGCAAAGTGCCGTACCAGTCGAGAGCTTTCCCTTTCAGAGACAAGGCTAACAGTCTGATGGCAATATTTTCTTCTGTTATATTGTGAATATTGCAAAGGTTGGCAATATTTTTTATCTGCTCAACAACTGTAATAGGTCCCACTCCATCAAAAGAGGGCACTTTTTTTAAAGTTGTTCCTGGAATCGGATCATAGCGTGGGAGGTTTAAGGGGCTCTCACCACGAAAAGTTGCAAAAGGCAATGCCATGGCTGGGACAGATTGTATTTGTGGCTGAGTTGGGTTGGTGTTCCTAGCAATAGGTCTAGGAGGATTTACTAGTGGATAAGGGTGAGTTATTTCAAACCTGAGCCTTTTAGCAGAGTTTAAAGGTAGTTTAATGAACTCAAAGGGGACCCTTCTTGAAGCTGACCTTGTGGTAACCTTTGACATAGAAGTTTAAGTAACTGGTCTTAAAATAAAGCACTGAGCTCTTACCAGTGGAGTCGCCAGATGCTGGAAATCTTTGAAAATCACTGTAGCAGGACCAGCATCAATCCTGAAATACTATTGTGTTAGAAACTGATAAAATTACAGTCCCATCGGGCGTGCCAAAACTGTTGACACTAGAAAGTGCACCCTACGGCAGGAAAACGGATTCCTGCCCTCTCCCCGCAACATGGAAACCCCTCTCTCACCTGTGGGATGGCGAAGCAGGAGAGGAGAGTCTCTAGATATGGGCTAGTTCCCTCTAATGTATCTTGTTTGTTTCAGGTAGCACAAAATATAGGTATATAGGTATACTGGGGGGGATGAAAAGAGATAGGGAAAAAGCATGAAAACAAACAGCCTACTCTAAAAGAGGTGATACACCAAAATAAAGGGGTGACCTTCCAGATCCACTCTCAGAATCAAGGAAATGCAACATACATACACTGAAACTTGGGAGAAAAGACCAGGTTGCTGGGATGATAGAGAGGTTCTAGTGAAAGATACAGGAAACAGGGACTCACCAAGATGCTGTAGAATGCATATTGTAAGTGACCTCCTCTATTTTTTCACCCCAAAAAGAACTCTTCCCCTGTAAACTGCAAACTGATATTCTGTGGATAGCTGGTACCTTGGTATTTAAAACCTGTGAGAGCATTTAAAAAGAAATGAGTGAGCACAAATCAAACACACAGAACGTACACAGAGTATCCATCCAAGAAAGAGGTAAAAACTGTATTTATTGATTCAGGTGGAGAAAATGCAGAGCTGTGCTCTATACAGAAGTCAGGAAGATCCTCATAAAATGACTAAGTCTGTGTATTTATATCAGAAGAGCCAAGAGAAGTTTCATTGGGAAGAGTGAAAAAACACTGTAGCTGATGTCACAATTCTGCCAAGACCATGCTTGGTTCCTCATTTTGCATGCTGGTCTTCTCCTCTGGCGGCTGGGTAGGTTTTTTCTTGTGCACTGCAAGTGAATTTTGCCACCATCTGTTGTGGGTGGTGAATTTTCCACCCTTTGCATGGACTTCATGTACGATTTCTATCGACGTCGGCCGATAAGCTGCCGATGTCAGCCGTTTTGCTGATGTCGGTGGATGTAAGCTAGCAGGGGTTTTCATTTCGCCACCCTTGGGCGAGCTTTTCCATTTCGTTGCCCTTGGGTGGGATTTTCATCTTTCATCGCCCATTGTTGTGCTGCCGACGGTGGCGGTTCTGCCGACGTCGGTCTCTGTAGGATGCCGACAATGGCAGTATTATTGACGTCGGCCGATGTCGACAGCCTTTTCCTTTTCCTTTGTGTTGTGGGCAGCAAATTTGCCGCCCTTTATATGTTTTTAGGTGGGCTCCTTTTACCCGCCCTTGTAGTGGGCGGTGATTTTTCCGCCCTTTGCATTTTGTCTGCCCTCTTTTTTGCCTAAGTGTTAAACGCTCCATTTTTTCCCTTCTTCTCTCTTTGCGTGAACATTCAGAGATTCTGTCTTTCGCTACCGTGAATGCCAATGAACTAGGCCGATGAACCAATGCTCTGAAACATAAACTGTCGAAACCTGAAGGTGGACCTTGCACCCTGAAATGACTGGTTGTGCAAAGCAGGTGTAGGAGGTGATCGGGATTTTGCCTGAGGGGCAAAATTGGGTCAACATTATCTACAAAAACATTGTAACATTTACCTCTTGTCATACACTTGGTCTAAAAAATATTTCTCTATTACCTCACATCTTCACTATTTCCTATGAGTTTTAAGACTCTCCTTACTGACACTAAAATTTGTCATTTATCAAGTTCATCTATGTGATGTCCATGCATCTCTTTATATTTTCTACCTACTTGTAAGACTTGTACACCACCACTTCTTCTCTTTCTACTATCCAAATGTGCATGAGGGTACTCAAATACACATTTTCTTAGCTTACCACATCTACAACATGTTCCTATGATTCTTCCACCTTTACATTTTTGTTTTCAACCTCTCGCATAATATTATCCTCCCCTTGTATGTGATGCTTGCACATTTCTTGAGTCTTCATTTCTCTTCTTTGTTAGTTGTTCTTTTTTACCATTTCGATATTCTTTACCTATAGAAATACTTTTTTTATTTCCAAATTATCTTCTACTCTTATCACATACTAATTCACTTCCTCCACTATCTACAAGCTCATTATGTTAATCTCATTTTAGATGACCCATCATAGTCCATTAATGTACCACATTAATTTATATTGGTTCATCTCACTATGACTAGTGATTTAACTTTTTTGGGGAATAATGGAGTTTTATTCCTAATTTAGTTAAGTGTCTGGTTTATTTTTCTTTTTTACCTTTCTAAAAATAGCAATAAATAAGGATAAATATAATTAGCTAGAAATAGGCTGAGATGGCTAAGATAGAGGCTGAAATTGGCTATGCAGGACAGATAATGTCATAATCCTAAAACTATAATTCATTTGATGAAAAGATATGAGCACCAAAAATAGGACACTTTAGGGTCTAGTGTTGTAGTCCAATCCTATCACTATTATCCAAACTACTCACAGAGACCTAAAACTTTCTTGGCTTTTGTGTTGTGCCTATGTGAGCATGCCTATGAAATCTTGAGTGTTGATTGTCGAAGAAACTCCTTATAGAGTTGATTTAATCTTAAAAACCTAACCCTCCATCATGCTTGATAAAATGGTATTTGAATCACTTAAATAAAGTGGGTTTAGTGTGTAATATGCACTAAACATGTAATCCACACCCCTTGTGTGGGCACACTACCTACATACCAATACTCTGAAGAGGGATCAAGCTATATATAGTTCTCCCACCTAATGTGCTTTGTGCAATAGTGTGATATGAATTCAAAAATGTCAAATTGAGATTATTTAAGATGGATAGGGCATGGTATGAGGGTCTGAATATGTTTGTAGCTATGTTGGTTGATTGTATGCAGAGAATAGGGATTTTACCTTAGTGATTTATTTGTATTCTTACTTACTTTTTAAGATTTATCACCTCCCTTTGTAAATGATATTTGGATGGGATTTTATAGGGAACAATTGGTCATGAGTCAGACATATTCATGATAGGATGGCATAATGAAGGATAGGAATTAGATGAAAATGATTTTTTTAGCTCAAAGTGCAAATGGATAGGAGCACTAAAAATAGGACACCCTAAGGTCAAATGCTATAGTCCAAGTATGGCACTCCTATCCTATAGGTTTGAGACCTAAGAGGATAGGATTAGCTTAAGAAATATAGCTTTGATAAGGTAGAATGATCATTTAGAATGCTCAAACTGACTGGAAATGATCAAAAAGGTGTCTAAAAGGGTCATAAGAGCATGAAAAAGGGACCTATAGATGAGATGTCACAAGCCACACTACCAACTTAGACATTTTATATGACTACATTCCCCCCCTTTATTCTAGTGATGTAGCAAAGTGAAATACTAGGATAAATGATAAATAGAAAGCCTACCTAGACATACCTGCAAGGGTGGATCCCATGAAGATGTATGATGTTAAGTGATGTTGGGTATGTGTTGTACCAAGAGTATTATCACAAATGGAGCTAAGTGCTTAATTCCCTGAGGGTGGATCAAAAATACAAAGGCTATCCCTTTGGCTCCATCATCACCTACTAAGTAAAGCTATGTGATCACGTGTGTGTTAATCATGTTTAGACTATGTATCCAATCCTTATGAGTAGGTGGCTCAAAGAATATAAAGGATAGCTAGTCCTTTGGCTCCATAATTACCCACTAAGTGAAGCTATGAATTGATACTAGTATGAATTTGTGTCATATGAGATGGCTCATGAAGCCCATAAATTCTCTATAATTTGATAATGTGGTATGGATAGTTGAATGTGTACTGAGAACTAGGCCAATCTTGACCACTTTAAATGGTGTAGATTAGGCTTATATGAAAGCCACTCCAAAACTAGGAAATAAGCTTATATGAAATCCACTCTAAAAGGTGGAGATTAGGATTATATGAAAGCCACTCTAAAATTGGGAACTAGGACTATATGAAAGCCAGTCTAAAATGATGCCAACATCATGCAAATGGAATAAGGCATGCAACTATTGAGAATACCTGGGTAATACAATGAACTAAAAAGAAAAGAATGCAAATGTGCCATGCACATTTCCCCCAGTCACTGATGTCTTTAACATGAATTATGATCTAGAAGTTGTATCAACAACCCAATCTAAAATTGGAAGTGAGATCCATCATGCTATGCATGATGCCCCCTATATCTAGATTATGTGAGATATATAGGGCCAAGTAAGGCAAGAATCAATAAGCATAAAAAAAAGGCCAAGGGGCCAAGCAAACAAAGGACATGGGTACTTTTCACTCAAACTATGAAAGCAAGCATATAAGGTATGTTCAAATTCCCACATACATATACAATTACAAACACGCAAGATTGACATAAATATCATAAGTACATACAAGAGTACAAACAAAGGACATTGTCAAATGTCTTAAGCCACACACAGATAAAAAAATAAGAATAGATAAATGCAATCACATCTAGCCACTCAAAGCAAGAAAATAAGGCATGTAAAAACTAGAAATACTATCTCATCTAACTAATCAAAGCAAGAAGTGAAACTATGTAAAACATGTAGTAAAGACTAGGTAGATGCTAAGAAATACACAAGTGCTATATACTAGTGTGTCAATAGATTAATCTATATAAGCTAGTAAGTAATGTACATCAACATGAAAACTAGAGTGTGTGGTGTAGGGATGACATAACCTGGATGGTGTAGTCATGTAAAAGATGCCCTCGGTAGGTAGATATGTTGATGTATGTCTCAAATGTAAAATTAGGATTCCCCCTCAATGGGTAGAGTGAAGCAATAAAGGGTCTAGATGTCACTGCACACACTCAAAGAAGATCAAGTGAAGCATGGTAATGTAAATAAAATGACAAATAATAACATAGAACAGGAAAATGTAAGTCTAGCATGGTAGTAGAAATGTAAAGCATGGATAATGTGTGAAATTGAAAATTTTTTGGTATTTTGAGTTATTTGAATGTTTTTGTATTTTTACATGTTATATTGTTTTTTGTATTTTGAGATAAGCTATGTACAATCAATCATAAAGAAACTATGTATAATAAATTGAAAGGAAGTTATATACAAGTAAGCTAAAATAAACTACGTACATTCAGCTGAGAAATTATGTACAATAAAATGTGTGTAATGAAATACTATACATGAAATCTATGTAGATGCATAATATTCATTGGATTTTTGAATTTTTTTCCTTCAAGTCAGGCTAGATGATACACTTTAAACTAAGCTTTTCAATAATTAGGTATAGACCTAGCCAATTTGGTTTGAATTTTCCTTTGATTTTTTCTTTGGAATTGACATTATGAATATTTTCTTTGAGAATGAGATCATTAACTTCGAACTCTCTAGTGTGAACTCATTTATTGTAGGATCATTATATACATTTCTAATAGATTCTAATATTTTTAGCTACTTGAATGCCTGTATGATCTAATTTTTTGAGTTGGTGTAGATGTTTTTCATGATACTGGCCATCAATGAGGATACCTTTAAGGGAGACACAAAGAGATGGGATTTCTAATTCTAATGGTAAAACTGCCTCTATGCCATAAATGAATGAATAAGGGGTGGCTCCTGTGGGTGTATGAATAGTTGTATGATAAGCCCATAATGCGTAAACTAGTTGATTGTGTCAATCATCTCTGAATTTGCTCACTATTTTACTCAAAATATTATTGATGGTTTTATTTTTAGCCTCTACTTGACCATTTCCTTGTGAGTAGTATGGAGTGGAGAACGTGTGTTTAATCTTATATTTTTTGAAAATTTTCTTGATAGTTTTATTCTTTAATGATGTTCCATTATCAGAAATGATAACTATGGAAAATTTGAAGTGTGGAATAATATGAGTCATGATGTTAGGTTGTGGAGCTAAAAGCTTCACTGATGCAAACATGGAGGAGGTTGTTGAGTTGCAGAGCAACCGACATCAGTCTGATCAACTGACATCGGTCATATCTAGTGTGTAGAGCAACTGACATCAGTCAGTATCAGTTGATGTCGGTCATCTCCAGATAGACAAAGACTGATGTCAGTCACTTGTGCATTTCAGAACTCTTAGTTACATGAATAGTTAGTTATTGAACGGTCAGTTTGCATGTAAAGGCTAATTTTAGTCTTGAGCTATGGTTCTAATTATTGTAATTGGAAGTCTAATTATTGTTTGCATGGGATCTATTTAAGAGACCCATGGGCTGTATTGTAAAGTGTGCTAGATAGAGAGAGCAAGGTTGGCTCCTCATAGTGTCACAGTGCCAAGTGTGTATGATCAGGTAGATCTGTGGGAGAGCAAGATCTGGTAGAAGATCCATAGGGGTGCTGGAGAGGGATCAAAAAAGGGATTCCCAAGGTGGATCATCACAAGGGTTCTTCCAAGGTATGTAAGATCAGGTTGATCTGCAGGTTGTGCAAGATCAAGTAGGAGATCTACATGGGTAAGTAAGGTCAGTTGATCTGCAGGTGTTTATGTGTGCAAGCTCAAAGGATATCTACAGGATAGCAAGGTCAAAGGAGATCTGCAACACAAGGAGCAAGATCAGGGAGATCTACTTGGAGTACATTGTGTACTTGGTTGTACTGGCAGTATTGTTACTGACTGGTTGAGTGAACAACTCTGTGTTTGAGTTGTTTGTTGTGACTGTAATTGAGAGAGTGAACTCTTGAGGGAGAATATTTGTATGCCCTAGAGGTGTGGGTAGCCCTAGAGATGTGGGAAGAAGAAGGTGGAACTTCTTCATTGTATTTCCTTCTGGATGAGTATTAATACAATATTGTATTGTCTCTCATATTCTATGTTGTTTCTGGTTTCTAGTTACTTATTACTTTTGGTTTAATTCCATGTTTAGTTGCTTATAAAAGGTAATCAATTGTGTTCCTAGATCCTAACACACGAGGAAGCTATAAATAAATGTCCTCCCCTATTGTAGATTGAAGTGGAATGGCTTCCACCCACTTTATAAAGTATTTTTTAGCTATGATGATGAACTTATGCTCATTAGTGGACTTAGGGTTAATCTTTCTAATAAGATCAAATCCCCATAACATAAATGGCCATTGAGAGACAATAGGTTATAATTGTTAGGATGGTGCATGTTGTAGGTTATTATGTCATTAACATTTATTGCATATCTTTACATATTTTAAATATTCATCTTTCATGGTGGGTTAGCAGTATCCCTATTGAAGCAATTTATGTGACTTGACCTTTCCACTTAAGTGACCACCACACTCACCATCATGTATTTGTGTAAGAGCAATTTTGGCTTCTACTAAATTCAAGCATATAAGCAATTATCCATCAAAGGATCACTTAAAAAGGTCTCCACCAATGATTATATACCAGAGTGCTTGTTTGTGTAACTTGTATTTATCATTTTGGGAGAAAGTGTCTAGTGTAATAGATTTTTTTATAAAGTTATAAATATCAAAGAACCACTATGGGGTTATAGAACTTTACGTAGTGGCTAAGATAAAAAGGGAAATCAAATCCACATTGGATATTGATGGAAATTATAATCATTTAATTATAAAAATAGCTTGATCATTATTAATGTTGATAGGAATTAGAGATGAAGTACTTGCCAATGCATCTACATATTGGTTGTCTTTTCTTGGTATACTTTCTATAGAAAAGTAGTCAAATTGTGATGATAGACATTGTACTATGTTCTAGTATGAAATAAGATGTTCTTCTTTTGTCTGATAGACATCATTAACTTGGTTGACCACAAGTTGGGAATCACCAAAGACTCAAATAGATCTGATTTGGAGGGATTGGGAAGCAAAGAAACCTAAGATAAGTGTGTCATATTCTGTGGTGTTGTTAGTGTAAGAAAAATTTAATCAATATGCAATAAGAACTGTGTGACCAGAAGGGTCGATAAAGATAATGCTTGCCCCTAGAGTGGATGTGTATTGATAACCATTGAATAGCATGGTCCAAGTGTCATAGTGAGTATAATAAGCAATAAAATCATCTCTAAATGTGTCACTAATAGGATTAGTGTCTAAGAGTGGTGCAGTTGCTAAATGATCTGCAATGATTTGGACCTTTTTTTTATTTTTGTAGAACTATATTTAAGTCAAACTCTATTAATAACATGACCCATTTTGTGATGCAACTAGATAGATGTGGCTTTACCATTAGAAACTTCAAGGAATATGATTTTATGATAACCTAAATCTCATTACTGATCATGTAATGTCAAATTTTTTGTGTGGTAAAAACTAGTGTTAGACATAGTTTTTCCATCATGGAATGTTATTTTTGTAATCACCTAATGTGCAAATAATGCCATAAACTACTCACTCAGTATGTTAATTTTTTTTTAATCAACTAAGAGTGGATGATATATATAGTAGGAGAGGCCTATCAGGTATAGGTGGTATTGGAATAGGTGGATTAAAAATATAGTGCTTAATTGTGTTAAAACTTTCTTGACAGGTTTGGTCCCAAAAAAACTATGTGTCTATCTTTAATAAATGAGTGAATGACTAAGTCTTATGAGAAAGTTAAGCTAAAAATGATGGATTTCTTGGATCTTACCTTGTAAGGATAAAAAAAAAATTAAGTTGGTGGGAGGTGGCATGTCGATAATTACTTTGACTTTCTAAGGGTCAAGCTCTATGCCACGCTGAGAAATAATGAAACCTAAGAGTTTTCTTGATGTAACTCTAAACACATAATTCTTTGGATTTAATCAGACATTCCATTTCTTGAGTCATTGAAAAATATATCATAAATTGATGGCATGATTTTGTTTTTTTTTGAATTTATCTAATATATCATCAACATAATCCTCGATGGTGTGTTGAATTAATTCATAAAAGATATGTATCATAGTATGTCGATATGTGGTTCTAGCATTTTTTAATCCAAAAGGCATGACAATGTAACAAAATTTACTCCATGGTGTTGTAAAAATATTTTCTCTTGATCTTATTCAATGATTTTGATTTGGTTGTATCCTGCAAAGCCATCCATGAATGATAGCATTTCATACCCAGCTGTGGAATCTATGATCATGTCAATATTAGGCAAAGGGAAATCATCTTTTGGGCATGCCTTATTTAAATCTCAAGAATCATAATAACACTAAATTTATCTATTGGGTTTAACCATAGGGACTATATTGGAAATCCATTTGGGGTGTGCTACTGGTTGAATGAAGCCAACATCTAAGAGGCATTGGATCTTGTCTTTAACTAAGATATCCAACTTAAGATGCATTTTGAAAAAAAATTGCTTAACTAGTTTAACATCAAGGTATAATGTAATCTGAAGGACTACTATAGATGTATCAATTCCTGATATATTGAATAAGACCAAGCAAAGACATCTAGAAAATCTTTCAAATTTTGATGAATATATGTATCATCTTCCTTTTATAGGGCAGTAGCTAACAGGATAATGTAGGGATCCTGATCGATTCCAAAATCAAAATCAACTATTTCCTCGTTAAGTGATGTGGAATGATCTAATGTGTATGGGGTTATAGGAATAGTATCATTTGAATAACTATTATGTCCTAGGGATAATTTAAAAATTTTATGAAGTAAGCATGGGCATTTGTGTGATGAGGAAATCTATTTTTATGATAACAAGAAGGGATGTCTTCATATGCTTCAAAGAACTATAGGAGGGATTCATCATTAGAGAATTCACTTAATGTGAACATCTCTAGTTAAATTTTATCATTAATGAGATTAGGATAGACCAATGATAATTTAGAAACATGATTAACTGTATGGTCTACAGGTGCAATGCATGGACAAAATTTTATATGTTTTGAAGTAGTAGAATAAGGTCTACCCTAAAGAAGGGTAAGTTGATATATTATTCCTTACTTTCCATATTGTGTGGATTCCTCAATAGGATTGATGATTCCTTGTTCATGCTTTCCAAGACCTTGGCCATGATATCCCATCTTATGAAGACATTTAAGTACAAAAGGAGAAGTAAATTGGTGATTTGGTACTAGTGTTACTACAAAATTTGGAATCTTTTGATGTGTGGTATAGTCTGAAGGTACACTACAAGTAGCAGGTTGTGTAAGTATAGTGCCAAGATTAAAGTGTGAAATGTAATTATATGGAGATTTAGAAACTTGATAGTATTTAAAAGGTTTTGTTGTCTATTTGGCATGTGTAGATGTAGCCTTTATGACTAAATCTTAGACAAGCATGGAGTGTGGAAGGGACTACATGCATATCATGAATCCAATGATGACCAAGTAATAAATTATAATTGAGGTCATTTCATGACTTGGCAAGTGGTTGGTAAAATCTTAGGTCTCAAAGTAAGATTGAGTGTTATTTGACCCATGACTTTTAGTGAAATGTTATCAAAACATCTGATGTTCATGTCAAAATGGTCTAGATCATGAGGTTGTATATTAAGATGCTTAAGAAAAGAAATGTTAAAAATGTTGAGTCTTGAACCATTATCAACTAACACTCTTTTTACGCCCACATCATTAATTTTTAATTGAATATATAGGGGTATACATTGTTAAATGATGTGTCATGGGGGTAAATCCTCTTTATCAAAGGAAATATGCTCTTCAATCCATTGCATTGTGTTTAGGATAGAGGTGACATAAGCTAGTTCAGTAGAAATGGGAACTCTAGTATTATTAAGGGTTGCATAAAACACATCTTTATAATTATATGATTGTTGAAAAATCTTGAGAACTAAAAATATAATGGAAGGGGTGCTAACCTGAGTGACAAAGTTATATCCATAGGTGTAATCAACCTACCTATCTTCATAAACTTAGGTGATAGCATGTACTGAATGATCTACTATAGGCATAGAGATGGTAGTAGGTGCAAGATAAAATCTAGATGAACCAAGTTTTAAGGGAGGAGGGATATATATAACCACTAGTGTTTTCTTGTGTCTAGTAGTGATAGGGAGATACTTAAAAGTAGACAAAGATTTAGATACATCTAGATAGAAACCATGTATATGGGATGAAATGAATGTAAGTGGAGTTATAAGTTGTATATCAATATGATTATAAATAATATTTGACATGAGAGATATAAATAAAGGGATAGAGAGCATGGAACTTTGCACTAATGCATAAAAATCTTTGACTTATAACATAACATTTCTAACATGTTTAGCCAAATAGAGTTGGAAATTATTCTGCATGAGAGAGAGAGAGAGAGAGAGAGAGAGAGAGAGAGAGAGTATGCAAAATAAGTAATGAAATCTTGTATTAAGGAAAAGTAAACATTACTTTAAAGGAAATGAATTTTAACATTTTTAGCAATAAATGTTTTAATATCATCCCTTATTATAAAAAGTAAGCATGAGAGGGAAATATTGAAGCTTTGCGTTAACATCTGGTAAACTTCAGCATTCATATACATGAGAGGACTGAGTATGGACTCCTTATTGTTTACAATAAATGTTTGTAAATTAGTGAAATTCATTTTTGATTTTATGTGAAATCAGATTTGGATGTAAGGTGATACCTCAAGAGCAAAGGGACCTAGTATATTAAACTAGGGTTTGAAAGAAATGGTTTTTAAAATTACTATAGTGAACTTTAAAAATTAAGTTTGAAATTTTGATTTAAATATGTAATAAAAATTAGAAAAATAATAAAAAAATTAGAAGGAATTTTTCCTCGGGTTTTTGTGCACAAATGAAGTAAGTTGGGTTCACCAAATGATTTAACATTTTTGGGAATAATGAAGTTTTATTCCTAATTTAGTTAAGTGTCTAGATTAATAAATTAGTAAAGAATAATGCAATAATTACAATTCTAATTTGTATAATTTATTTGTTTTTTTAACCTTTATAAAAATAATAATAAATAAGGAGAAATATAACTTAGCCAGAAATAAGTTGAGATGGCTAAGACAGAGGCTAAAACTGGCTATGTAGGACTGGGACAATGTCATAAACTTAGAACTAGTTTTCATTAGATAAAAGGACAAGAGAATATAAAATAGGACACTTTAGGGTCTGGTGATATAGTCCAATCCTACCACTATTGTCCAAACTACTCATAAAGACCTAAAACTTTTTGGGTTTTTGCATTATTCCTGTGTGAGCATGCATATGAAATATTGAGTATTGATTGTTGATGAAACTCCTTGTAGAGTTGATATAATTTTAAAACCCTAACCCTCCATCATACTTGATAAAATGGTATTTGAATCACTTAGAGAAAGGTTAGTTAGTGTGTAATAAGCACTGAACATGTAATCCAAACCCCTTATGTGGGCATGTTCCCTACATACCAATACTCCAAAGAGGGATCAAGCAATATGTATTTATCCCACCTAATTTTCTTTGTGAAATAGTGTGATATGATTTCAAAAATTACAAATCAAGAGTGCTTAAGATGGCTAGGCACTGGTATGAGGGTTTGAATATGTTTGTAGTTGTGTTGGGTGATTGTATGTAGAGAATAGGGAAGTCTGCCTTAGTGCTTTATTTATATTCGTACTTGCTTTGTAATATTTGTCACTTCCCTTTGTAAATAAGCTTTGGATGGGATTTTATATGGAATATTTGATCATGGGTCAAATGTATTCATGCTAGTCTAACATAATGAAAGATATGAATCAGATGAAAATGACAGTTTGGGCTCAAAGTACAAATGGATAGGAACACCAAAAATGGGACACCCTAGGGTCCAATGCTATATTCCAAGTATATCACTCTTATCCTATAGGTTCAAGACTTGGGGGGATAGGATTGGCTTAGGAAATATAGCCTAGTTGAGGTGGAATGATTGTTCAAAAGGCTCAGGTTGACTGGAAATAATCAAAAAGGTGTCTAGAAAGGTCACAAGAGCATGCAAACAGGACCTATGGATGAGATGTCATAATCCACACTCAAAATACCAATTTGGACATTTTATATGACTAAAACTAGTCTGAATAGTGATATTGTCAAATTATTCTATATATTTTTTCACACTTTTTTCATTTTATTATATATCCTATAACTTCTTGAATAGATCTAACTAACAATTTCTAGGAAGAAACTTGGATTTTAATTTCATAACCATCCTTTCCCAATAGTTTATTTTGTCTTTACCCTTGTGATTCCACTCAAATTGTACCTCCTTACACAATAGAGATTTGTGTTCATCCAACCTTTTATATGCAAACTTTTTCTTGCACTTGTCTACTACATCAAATTCAAATTATGTTCCCATCTCTATTAGAAAATATATCAACTCTTATGAGTTCAATGATCAATTAAAACAATAATCTTGATTTTTATTCCTCTTCTAATCATAGATATGTATTTAATAAGCCTATCTTCTTTCTCATCTAATCACCCATGAATTATATCCTATTATTCATCCTCATCTTATGATTCAACCTCTACATCTCTCATATCATCCCTTGAGATGAATCCTCTTCTTCTATCTTCCTCTAATATTGTTAACCTTGTTTGAATATTTCACAACATTTATGTGATCTCATCTAGTCTTCCATTCATATTCACAACTACCCCACCCACTCACCCTAATCTTCTTTATGACATCTTGACTTTTCACAACCTTCAGATCTACTATTGCACCACTCACAATCCTATGTAGACCTATTTTATGCATTCCTTTATTCTTTATCCACCTTAAAAAATAATGGATCAAGTAACCTTGATCTCTTAATCCTAAATTTGTTTCCTTTCTTTGATACCAATTTACGTAGTCATGGTTATGGATCCTCGTTAAGAGATACCTTCTGCCACATATCTCATAATTATATAACAAAAATTCACACAAAAATAATCAAATTTTATTGCTTCAAAGAGAGATCACACAATATTAGATAATTTCTAACAATATAACCTTACAATCAATACAACTCTACATATTCCTTCAAACTTACAAAAATAACATTGTAGTGTTAGTTAAGAGACTCAACTCTAATATCCTCTCGTAGACATATGCACAAATCTCTATCATATTACTCCTTTCAACCACCATTTGAACTATTTACCCAATATGAAATTGAATCCCCTTTTAAATGAAGAGGATGTGTTTATATAGATACACAATACACCCATTTACATTAATTTCTTCCAATATCACACTAAGGCCACAATATTTAATACTCTTGACACATTAATATGCACTAAAATCATTGAATGCACACAAGTTATGATGGTAATGAATCCCAAAACAATGCATCATCAATGCACCATAACACATCATAGATCCCTTTATCTATTCCAAATGTCATCACAAGACCTATCCCAAACATGTTTCCACTTATCCATGCAAGGTGTCCAAATGACTAGCATTAAGATAAAATAAGCACAAAAGAAATATATTAAGAACCTATATCCATGATTGAGTCTCTTGAAGTTTCATAACAAACTAAACCCATATGTTCAATGCAAGTTATTTGCATGCCAATGTAATGATATGCCTTGAGAAATAACTTCACCAAGAGCCACTAAGAATAGATCCATCCAAATATGATTGTATAAAATAATTATAACTTGTAATGACACAAGTAAGAAACCTAATGTTTATAAATATACCTTAGACTATTAAAAAATCAAAATACTTCACCGCGCTTTATTATCAACTAACTACTCATGGTTTTTTTTAACTAAATATTTCATGTGGACCCATATTCTCTTGTATCACTTGTGTTCTCATGAACACCAATTGTCCATACCTCAAGGGTATATAAAGCTCATTTTAACATATTCCTCCCTATGATTACATTTCATCACCTTATGCCATATATTTGACTTATTAATGACAAGTATGTCTTGAAAGGACCCTTTGATGGAAAACAACACCTATTTAGTTCTCTGTGCACCCTTATATATCCATTCCATAATGTTTCTATGTAAATTCATGGCCTAACCACCCTTTTCTTCAGGTACTCGTAGCCTAACAACAACTTAATAGTTTTTATAGTTGGATGTCATTGATGGTTTTAAATTCCCATTAAAAACTATATTAGCCATTTTATTTCCCACTTTTTACCTAAAATCCAAATCATTTTTCCTCCATTACTTCTTCTTGATTGTTATCTCACACATTTTTTATTAAACAATGATTTTTTCGCACCATTGTTGTACTTGTACACTGTTAGTATTAAAATCATTACACATGATTATTTATCTCTTTACTATTAATCACATGATTGTCAATCTTCACCATTCCCTAGTTCATTATTATTCTCTCTTTTTATTTTATTCCCTATGTCAAATTAGAGAGGGTTTTGGCAAGGAAATGCATATTTTCCTACTTCTAGGTTACACACCTTTAGCCATCTCCTCTCTAACTAGACAAACCTAGATCATATGGTATAATTATTGGAATTATTAGGATAAGTGATATGAGGGGACCTTGATATCAAGGTGAAAACATTTATTCTTAAGCTTTGATGTCATTTTCTAGAGTTATATTTTTATGCTAGATTAGTTTCCTTTATAAATCACAAAGTTTATTTCGAAGGAGAATCCACATTTTTGAATCATTGTTTTATTTATAAACAACATGCTTATATTTCTAAATAATAATTTCATTATTAGAAACATATTTTTATTATTAAATGGTATTTATTTCCTTGAAAATGACATGTTGTTTATTTTAAAATGGGATTTCATTTTAGCATATTACTTTTAGTTCTATGTATAAAACACTAGATATATTTGTTTCATTTATTTTTAGCATATTAGGGGTTTGGTTATAGGACTAGCATAGGTCTTGTTGATTTTAGCATTAATTTTTGTAAGACAAAAAACTAGATAGTAACTTAAGGCTCTTAGCTCTTTTTCTCGAATCACAAGTGTTTTTCTTTCAAGCCCTTTTTCAAACCTTTGTGGCTTATTTGGATATTTAGAGATACAAATTATCCTATGATTATATAAAATAACATACCAAAGTAGTTCATTTTTTTATTCATCCATTTTAATATCAATTGAAAGTAATTAACTTATTATAATGTTAAAAGCATTCAGATGTTATGTCATCGAGTCGTTGTCATTCATCCTTGAAGAATACTTCTTCTTTCAAATAAATATTATGTTTACTAGAGAGTTTGTATGATATAAAGTCCCTAATTTATCCCATGGATCCTTAATTGTGGCTTCACCTGAGACATTCAATAACATTGGATCTGAAAGACACAACTTGATTGAACTCTTCACCTTCTTATTTATATTTTACCTTCATGCCTGTTACCCATGTATTTACCCTTATTCAATTTTTCATAATTCTTCCTTGAGCAAGCATTGATATATCATTTTCATTTAACTGGTCAATATGTTCACTTTTTTATTCATCCTTTTGTTATTAGAAATCATTCGCTTTTTGTCTTGGTTTGCGAAGGAATTTGTTATCTTGAACCATCGAATTTGAACCTTTTTCAAAATTTGATGGTTTGTAAGTTCAAAGTTCACTATTATATATTCTTGAAAATCCATTCACTTTTGGTTCATCATGATAAAATTTGTTAAAAACATGTCTTTATGTTGATTCTTGTTTATTCCCTTAAAACTTTCGTTGAGTTGAAATCTACGATTATAAAAGAACTGATAGAAACCGAGCTTGAACCCGTGTACTCTTTCAGTTAGGATACAAAAGTTTATTGTGTGTGGAAGTATAAAAGTGAGAAATAAAGATGGAGAGAATTAACTATAAAATACTATATTTAAATCAATTTATAAATTGAAAAGTTTTAATTCATGAAAATCAAGGGTAAGGATTATACATTAAGGTTGAGTGTGGAGATCACTTACAATTAATACATGTGTCATGATTTACGTCATATCAAGGAAATTCAACATGAATGTATTCATTTAGTAATTATTAGATCATATTTTATGCCCTTATCAAATAATGACTAGGAAAGTTTTGCAAAATAAAACACACAAGGTGCCGCAAAAGGAGGATAGTGTTAGAGGTATCAAATTTTCTTGCTCAATTTGACAGAGGATTCAGATCTGTTAAAAGGTGAGTTTTGAATTTTCTCATAACTATTTCTTTGTCAAAAATAAAGGTCATTTTGAGTTTTTGATACTATTAAGAGGGTCAAACATTTTATTTTATGTTTATCCAAACTATAATCATGAAAGTTGCATGCCTTAGTTTTGAACATGGTTCAATTCTTGTTTGTTCTTTGCCCAAATATGGGGATACAATTTTAGCTTAGTATGATTTGGAAAATTTTAAATAAAGAGATAAAAATATTGCATCTACTCCTGTGTTAGAGAATATATTGGAAAGTGGTCTAATTGAAACCGTAGCCTTCCTCATAGCCATACAATGCCCTGAATTAGTCCTTGAATGCATGAATAAATATGACCCATATGATAGATACATCAAAACTATGAATGGAGATGTATTTATACCTATTAATAGAGAAACCATAATGATTGTAACAAAAATCATTCCCAAAGAACTATATTCAGACCTTAACATCTCTTCCTCTTATATTCATTAAAAAGGCAAATTATAAGAGTATAATCACAAGAACTTGGCTACTAAAGTTCCAAAAGGGAGGTTCAAGATTACCCAGACCTTTAACTAGAGAACATATGATACCAAAAGTGAAATATATTTTCATGTTGCTACACAGACTGAAAGTTAGTCCTCAAGCATTTTTTTGGGAGGACTAGATATACTTCTTTATTCAAGTAATTCTTAGTGGAGAACAATATCTAAACTGGGCAGAGATCATAACAGAGTGCTTACATCAAGGTTTAAGCAATCTCTTGGGGAGTAAAAAAATTATGTCTTCATACCTTTTCTACTATCTGGCATCTACAAAATAATGGATAGGGCTACCTCATAAACCCTTAATTGGAGACATCAAAATTTATGATTATTATCCTCATTTCCAAATGCAGAAATGTTATGAAAATTACAAAAGGGTTAATGATGTTTTCACTAGTAGAATGGTTTATGAACTAACATGGAATGTTAATAAAAGGATGTCTAATGAAGCTATACAATTTATTAGCATATATGGTAGCTATTTTATTTAATTTTCCAAATTCAACTATATTAGAGTTGGATGTTTTGAAGGTGAACCTATGAAATTACCCAGATATGCCCTTGACCATTTTGTGTTAATTGAATTATGTAGGCCATTACCTCATATAGACAAGAAAATCTTAATGAAAAGAGATCTAGGTATATCTTTTCCCATTGAACTTGATCATTATATATGCCAATCAGTTTTTGATGCCTTGAATCTAGAAGTGGGTCTTAAAAATTTTATTTTTAGTATTATAAGGCCAGGCCTAAATTTGATATCAAGGGTTTTGGTAAAGATCATTTAAAGTTTGGAAAAAAAATTCACACATTCCCCAAATAGAAGACTACTGGGAAGGTTACTCAGATGAGTTTGAAGTTAGAAGAAGACTTTGGTGCAGAATTTATTTAAGCCAAATAGTTATTTTTAATCTGAAGATGGATATTGTTGATATAACAAATGATGGTAAGGATATGATTGATTCTCAGTATGAACAGGTAGAGAAGAAACCTATTCTAGAAGTTTATTAGAATAAATATGAAGAAGATCGAATTGAAGTTAAAATCCTCCCTATGATAAGAAGAACTAAATAATGGTTAAAAGAATAGAGACTAGAAAAAATCTAGATTGAAGATCTTTAGCCATATGCACCTATCAATGAACCATCATCTCTTGTAAGCTCTTATAATAAAATTATTAATATCTATGATGTAGGTGTTTTAAAATCAGAGGTTAAAAAGGATTCTACCTCCAAAAAGTCTAATAAAACCCTTGTAATCAATTTGCCTAACCACACTACTAGGTCAAAAGCTAAGAATAGGAAGAAAAAAGAATCTCTAGAAAAACTGAACGTAGATCTGAGTGTTGAAGAAGAATCAGATAGGATGATAAGTGATCAAGATCCTAATTTAATAATGGTAGAGTGAACTGATACAAATCAACAGATGGGAATCACCTTGGATTCTACCAATTCAATAGAATTATTGGATACCCCTTCAAAGCAACTTATTCCTGATAAGAAACCCTGGTTACTACACCTTGGTGGTTACAAAATTCAATTAAAGAGAAAAGAAAAATAGTTCCATTTTCTTTACCATTAGAGGACATGGTCAGTAGATTTTTAGGGAAAGCTCCTAAATCTAAAATGCTGAAAATCACTTCCAAGATAGACAATGATCCTAATAAAGGAAATTAGAGTGTAGAGATAGCTCGGCGAGTGACAAATGATGAAATTCAAAATCTCATAGCACAGGATTATATAGTGGAAAGAATAAACCTTGGATTTGCATCAAGATCTATAGATGTACATCATCTTGAAACATCCACCAAGAAAATAGTAAATCAAACATGGTAGGATGAAAGAGATAAGAAAGAAATGAAATAGGCATTACGCTCGATCGCTAAATACATTGATGTCATTCATAATCCAGGTCCTCAGTCCATTTCTTAGTTGCCCCTATATTTTGATCCAAAATATCTATTAATCAGAAAATGCTTGATCAAATACATAGAAGTAAGATGGTAACGAAAGTATTTGATGATTGGTTAAATGGGATAATCCAAGAAAGCACCAAATATATTAATGGTTTAAAGAATATATATTATGAAACTCTGATTACCATTGAATATTTGAAGATATAGAACATCTTATGAGAGAAAGATGAAACAAAATGGATAGTTGTAATTAACCAAATGATTGAAATCTATAAGTATGGTGTGATAAAAAAATTATCAGAGAAGAATGTGGCAAATTTGAATGACAGGACATTATATGTATGCAAAAAGAATCTTGAATGGAGAAACTCAATGTCAAAACAAGGGCAGATAGAACTTATTAAGTTGATTAAAGAGTTAACTAAATTTACTCAGTCTTTGCATCATGATTTAGAATGTATTAATGTAAAGTATTTGAAAGATTGAGGAAGATATCAATACTATGATACCGTCTTTTAAAGAAAAGATTAGTTTCATCAAAGAAAATGAAATCCTTGTAATAGATGATTTTTTAATGGTTTCAAAAGTGGAATCATTACTTCATCTTTACGTCAAAGCACTTCCAGAGCATACAAAAAAAGTACCTAATATTCAAAAGATTAAGGAGGTCTAGAAATAATGACTTAAAAATATTGGAGTTCCTAATTCTCTGATAATCCAAGAAGTCATTGCTTCATTTAAGGAATGGAAAATGCAATGTGTCTCTTCTATGGAACAAAGCAAATCAGAAGATTCCAATGCACCTCCTCAGTAGTGATCATGCCATTTTCAAGCTTTCTATTTTTAAGTTAGATACTTTACCTAAAGGTTTCATATTTTAAATTAGTTTTGAAAAATAAATCATACTAAGGGTAGAGTTTGTTTAACTCTGAGTTTAAAGAACAGTTACAAGTGAAAAACTATATATATGTTTTAAATAGAACATGTAAAGGGTCCAAAAAATATGGAATTTTGATGAACTTTGCTTTCATAATGTGATGTTTTCCTCTTTATTTCATCTATAAATGAAAGAAATAAATAGTTACCATAGACTTAAACTTGTGCATTTGAGTGAATGAAGATAAGTTTCTATGTGAATTTGTGCTTTAAATGTGGTAATTATTTTTCTACTAAGAAGCTTATCATATACATTTTATCAATTGTTATTGGTTCAAAAAATCCAGTGGTATATGTATATACTTGATGGAATCTATGTGTTCTATCAATGAATAGTTTTATAAAAAGAAATATTACATTCATAGCATAGTGATGTATGGATTTTAGACTGCCTTAAATGCTTTCTAGTTAAAAGTATATCCAAATGTTAATGTAGTTTTTATTCATTGAAGATCTTTAAAAAGGGAGATATACCTTAATTCAGAGGGAAATTATTTATGATAATTTACCCAACTATTATTTACTTATTTGTTTTTAAAATAATGGGTCAAAGGGTCAAAATAAACATCATTAGAATAGGACAAATTTGTCAACCAATAGATTTTTGGTGACTTTGTTGGGGATGATCAAACTATTGTTTATGATCAGTCACCCTAATATGAATCAAGATGGTGCTTACCCATGAGAACATAATTCTTATTTTACAACCTAATCTTGGTTTCCAAGATGATTAAGAATACATAATCAGTCAATTAAATACCCTTGCATGGCACACTCATCAAAATATTGATGATTATAGAAGAAAAAGTCAAATATTAGAAAGAGAAGAATAATTGGCTGATAATTTAAGATTATTGTTGATTAGACAAAGAAGGAGACAAGCTAAAAACATAGTTATAAATTGAGTCCCTAAAGTCTCAAGAGGTCAAGAACATATTAGTAATTAATAGTTGGTTGTTCAGTTATGATTTAACAAGCTAGAGTTTAGAAGATATACAAGATCTTTGAGGAGAGAAGGAATTAATGATCCTACTTTTCAAGCACTGCTAAACCTACATTTTTCTTCTAATCTTGATCCTATTAGAAGAGCCAGAATTAGACCTCTTATCCCTCCTAAACCCTTAGCATATCCTATTTTTCAAGATTTAACTCTCTCTAGCACTGTCATCCCTTCTATGATAAACTTTTTACCAATGGCCCAGCCTTGAGGAGTTATCATAGGACCTCTGAATCTTGGATCTAATATAAATCCTCTACCCAAAAATGCAAGAGAAAATTTTCCTAAATTTTATGGAAATGGAAAGCAATCACTAGATGAACATCTGAATGCCTTTGTTGTAGCATGTGGTGTATTAGGTGTACAACATCAAGATGTGGCTATAAGACTCTTTGTCCAAAATTTAATTGATACTACAGTGCAATGGTTTTATCACCTACCTGATGCTACTATTACAAACTAGGATGATATGAAAAATACATTTGAAAATAGGTTCAAAAGTGTAAAAGATGAAAATTCTCTTCTTGCTTAATTAACTCAGCTTAAGAAAGAAATGCATGAGCCTATGAGAGAATTTATAGCCAAATACAACAAAATCATGCATAGGATTCCAACTACTAAAATACCAACTCTATAAAATCAAAAATGTTTTTTTATCAAATCTATGCCTCCTGATATTAGTTTTCACCTAAGAAGAGGTGGATTTGCCATTTTAGTAGATGCACAAACAATGGCAGTTGGATTATAAGATGATCTTATCATGGTTAGAAAATGGAAAAAAGAAGTTCAAATACCTAATGTTCAATCCTCATCCCCTATAGATCCTATGGTTCAAAGGTTAGTTATTGATATGATCACTTTGAAAAGATAAATGCCTAAAGCTAGTACGCCATTCCAACAACCATATAAGGATGTCAGCCGAAGGATAAATACTGGTAAGGCACTGTAAATTACACCAATGTAACCAAGGTTAACTATTGAATCTCCCCTTGGAAAAGGGAACATGTGTTCCTTTCATTTGACTATTGATCATGATGGAAATTCTTTCTTAGAGATGGTTAGATATACTCAAATGGTTGCTACTAAAGATATGTTGGGAGAAACTACTGAGGAAGAAAGGAACTTTGAGGAACTTGATGACTCTAAAATACACTGTTTAGAATATGATTCTAACTCAAAAAGAGATGGTGAAGTATCGATTACTCTTGAGGATCCTTCATGTGCTATGCTGACCCAAAGTCAAAAGAATTTGAAATCTCCAAACATTCAATCTTTTTAAGGAATGCCTATCAAAAGTAAGGAACCTCTCACTAGAACTACTGACACTGGTTCAAAATTTCAAGATGTTCAATTCTTATGAAAATATGATCATGAAAATTCTTTTGATATTATTTAATTTTATAAGACTTTAAGAATTTAAATATCTATAAAATACACTTTTTAGAATATGATTCTAACTCAAAAAGAGGTGGTGAAGTATTGGTTACTCTTGAGCATCCTTCATGTGCTGTGTTGACCCAAAGTCAAAAGAATTTAAAATCTCCAAACATTTAATCTTCTCAAGGAATGCCTATAAAAATTAAGGAACCTCTCACTAGAGCTACTCATTGGTTTAAAAGTTCAAGATGTTCAATTATTATGAAGATCTGATCATGAAACTTCTTTTGATATTATTGAATTTTGAAAAACTTCAAGAATTTAAATATCTCATGTTGAATACCTTAAGTTAAATCCTAAAGAGCTTGATAAATTGGTGAAATATGTTAAAGGTGATCATTCATGAACTGAATCTAATAGTCGATAAAATATTAATGTCGATTCATCAATTGCTAAACTATTTGCTTCTCCACCCGAATCACTTACATACATGCCCAAAATGGCCATCAATGAATCTAATGATACATCTAATTTGGTTGATATGAATCCTAACCCATTTTATGTTTCATTATTTATAAATGGTCATAAACTCAGTAATTGTATTATAGACTCAGGTGCTTCTGATAACATCATGCGCTCTTTTATAGCTAAAGCCTTGGATCCATCCCTTACAAAAAAAAATTGGTAAGTGTTATTCTATGGATGGAAAGAATATTCCTCTACTTAGGTAGATTAAAGATGCACAAGTTGCTCTTATAGCTTACCCTGATAAAAGATTGAAGTTGACTATTTTAGTGGCAGACATCCCTGATAATTATGGAATGTTGTTGAGAAAAACTTTTTGCAAAGATCTAGGTGGGGAAATTAAAATGGATTGGTTGGAGGTCACAATTCTAGTGGGAAAATAGAAAGTAAAATTAGAGCCTAAAACTAAATGCAAGTTTACTATGTTCCCTTCTGATGATCTTAAATCTCATATATTATTTGAGGAATGTGAATTTGGTAATTATTGTTTTTTTTCTAAGGATGAAAAGGAAAGATCTATTTCAAAATACACTCATTCAAATGATCTGTGGATCATGGAGTTTGATGGTAGTTACGCCACTACTGGCTCTGGAGCAGGAATAGTTCTGATTTCCCTTGAAGGTAAAAATTTTCCTTACTCCTTTAAGTTAGAGTTTAAAAATACTAATAATACTACAAATTATGAAACTCTGTTGCTTGAACTCAATGAATCCAAAGGAAAAGGAATAAAAATACTCAAAGTAAAAGGAAATGCAGAACTGATTATTAAACAGGTAAGAGGGATTTTTTTCTATTAAGAATGAAAGATTGAGACATTATAGAAATAGAGTTTGGGATGAAATAGAACATTTTGATGCCTTCTCTATTGAGTCAATTCCAAGAGATCAGAACACACAGGTAGATTCTTTGACAATATCAACTTCTCTTCTTCTTCCTCATCTTGATTTCAAAGAAAACTCATATAAAATAGAGTTGATTTATCATCCTAATGTCCCAGATAATCTTGAATACTTGCAAGTTTTTTAAAATGATCGACAAATTAAAATTTTCTTAGAAAGTGTTAAGATATTTGTGGGGACCTATTTTGAAGGATGTGAAACAGAGAGTAAAGAGTTTAGTCCTGATCCTGGAATCAATTCAAATGATGGAGTAATTCAATTAAAAGAAAACAAGATTCCCATAGGGTTGGTTTCTCTTGAACATTTGTTCAATCGACAAGATGAATACATCAAAGGCAAACATGCTCAAGTTCTTATAAATTAGGAGATTAAGAAAAGGTAAATATTAAAAATAAAATTGATCTTAAAGAGGTTTCTATTGGTAAATGTTGCTCACCAAAAGAGAGATGTGAGTTAATTAATCTGCTAACTAAATATAAATATGTCTTTGCTTGGTGTTATGATGATTTGAAAAAATTTAGAAGTGGTCAATTTCAGCATCATATTCCTTTAAAATCAAACACAACTCCATTTAGGCATAAATTAAGAAAATAAAACCCAAAAGTTGTAGATGCCATTTATAAAGAAGTTGATAAAATGTTGAGAGATGGGATTATCTACCCAATTCGTCACTCTACTTGGGTGGAAAATATTGTCCTGGTGTGTAATAAAAGTGGAGAAATAAGGATTTGTGTTGATTTTAGGAACTTAAATCAAGCCAACCTGAAAGATAATTATGCTTTACCCATGATGGATCACATTTTACAAACGGTAACTGGATCACATATTATGTCCATGTTAGATGGGTTCTCTAGTTATAATTAAATAGGTGTGGTTGAAGAAGACCAACATAAAACCATTTTCATAATGCCATAAGGAACTTTTGCCTATGGTTGTATGCCTTTTGGTTTGATCAACACTGGTGCAACTTTTCAGTGAGCAATGAACTCATATTTTAAAGACTTGATAGATAAAGTTATTGTTATTTATCTCGATGATTTGACTATTTTCTCTAAAAAGAGAGAAAATCATCGAAAAGATCTTGAGACTATTTTGCAAAGATGCAGAGACCATGGAATATCTCTTAATCCAAAAAAGTTAATATTCTACGTGATAGAAGGTAAGTTATCGGGGCATTTAGTTTTGACAAACAGAATCAAGATCAACCTAGAGAGAGTTAAAGCAATTCTACAATTAAGCCTTCCCTCAAATAGAACTGGAGTTAAATCTTTCTTTGGACAAGTTAATTTACTCAGAAGATTTATTCTTGATTTTGTTGAGATTACAAAACATATTGTAGGAACGATGAGTAAAAAAAAATCATTCAAATGGAATGAAGCTGCGAAGAAGGCTTTTGAAAATGTTAAAAAAGCAATTGCACAAGAACCTACTCTGATAAATCTTGATTTCCAAAAGGATTTTATTATTTATCGCTATACTTTAGAACATACCATGTCTGGTATTTTGCTATAGAAAAATGAATTGAATATAGAAGCTCTAATAGCCTTCATGAGTATTCCTCTTAAGAAACATGAACTTAAATATTCATTGATTTAAAAATAAGTTTTTGCTGTAGTAAAAGCTATCAAACAATTTAGGTACTACATACTTCATTCTCACTCAATTGTATTTTTACCAAGCTCAGTTGTCAAGAGCATTCTGACTCAACAGGATGTGGGGATGACTAATAGAGCATCATGGGTTGCTAATATTCAAGAATATGACTTAGATGTCAAGCCAACTAAATTAATTTGAGGCCAAGGCCTGTGTAGATTGATCTCTAAAAATAAAAAAGAAAAAGAGGAGGAACTTCCCATTGTCTTGTTAGTGAGTTTACAAGATCCATGGTTTGTAAATGTGGCTCATTATCCTACTTATGGAGATTGTCCCAACCACTTATCCCCAAAATAAAAAAGGAACCTGAGATTAAAATCAACCAAATGTGTCATCTAGGGTGATGTCTTGTACAAAAAGGGACTAGGTGGGACTTTTTTGAGATGTGTAGATAAAAAACATCAACATAAGCTTTTGAAGGTTTTCCATGATGAAGCATGCAGTGGACATTTCTCTTCCTTAGTTATAGCCTTTAAAAATTTTAGGAATTGTTATTATTGGCTTGGCATGTTTAAAGATGCATACAGATGGGTGGTTAATTATGAAAAGTGAAAGATATTTTCAAGAAAACTGTAACTTGTAGCTGTTTCTATTCAAAATTGCTTTCTACATTCAAAGAAGAAATAAGAAACTAAAAGAAATGGTCAAGGCTAGAAGATACCTGATAAAGTTGTGCGCACCGAAATCAGACGTTGGAAGATTCTCCTCTTTGGCTGTGGAGGAATGACACCTGAGAAGGAAAGGGACTGAAACACGGAAAAGCGTTAGTCAAAGATATGGTGGGCTGTCAGGCGAACGCCCGATCCCGGAAGTACGAAGACTTCCTAGAAGGATATCAACCCACTAATAAAAAAGTAGAATATTGGACTGAAGTAGATATAATGAAAGATAAAATGACAGAAATAAAGGATAGAAAATAAAATGCGTACCTGATAATGAAGTAAACTATTCTGTGCAGTCGCCGATGTCGGTCTCTGTAGTGCCGGTGTCGGTTAGGGAAAGTGCCGACGTCGGTTAAAGTGCCGGCGTCGGTCGGGGTAGTGACCGGCGTCAGTCGGGGCAAGTTCTGGACAGAGTCTGGGTGAGTTGCAGGAGGTCTGGTAGAGTCAGAATAGGGTCTGGACAGGGTCTAGTCGAAGTAAGGTCAAGTTTGGACAGGGTCTGGGAGTTTTAGTCAAGTCTGGATAGAGTTATAGATTTGGATAATGGGCAAAGATGTAAAAAAGGGACTCAGGGTTCAGGTCTATGATCTGAAGATCCGGGGTGATAGAAATAGAAATAACAAACAAATAATAACCAGAAAGAAATAGAACAAACAGAAGAAATACTTACCTGTCAGAAGACATGATAAAAGCCATGATTGAAGTCGTCGAAGCGTTGCCATAAGTTGATCAAAGCGAATGCGGATTGGTCAAATGCTGGAGTTGGCTGATTGCCAGAGCTGATTGATTGCCAGAGTCTATGAATGTCAGAGTTCGGGATCGATTGATTGATTGATTAGCCTTTGGGATTGATCGGCGGACACTGATGAAGGTGAGGGACGGTTCGAGAGACGGTTCGATAACCGATCGGGAAACCGATTGGGAACCGAATGATAACTGAAAATGGGTAACGGTAAGGTGACCGACGTCGGCGACGTCAGCCGGGTAACGACCGTCGTCGGCAGATGCACAATGGGGATAGAGTCTAGTTTTAGCTCTGTGCTCATTTTTACATGCTGCCAGGGTCGAGGCTAGTGGAAAAAGTGATCGACAAGGGTTAAATAGGCAAAGAAGAATAAAATGGGGGATGACCAGGGGATTCAACACGATTTCAGTGTCTACATTTGCCCCTTTTTGTCTTGTTGGTTATTCTGGACGAACTGCAAGACAAAAATAGGAGTGATTGCCCTAGGTGAGGGATAAGGTTGATTTCGTCTTGTTGGTTGTTCGAATGAACTGCAAGACAAAAATAGGAAGTGGATTGCCCTGATTATGGATGAGGTATTCCCCCTCAAAGCAGGAGTCAAGAGAAGGGAACTGGGAATCGGGTGCTGATTTGAAAAAGAGTGGATGAAAAAGGGGTAAGGGTGAATGTTGTAAAAGGCGTGATTGCGCGCATATCACTGCACGAGATGGTTAGGTCAAAGTGTCGCAGGTCAAGGGTCGAGGAGTGCCAAAATTGAAATAACTAGGCCCCAGCATTTAGTCGTCTGTTGATCGGGTTATTCAATCGAAGTTGAAGCTCCAATGGGTCGTCGCGTGCTAGGTATCTCGGGCTCAGGAAGTGCTCCTAGAATCACGAAAAAGTCACAAGTAGTGCGGATCAACCGGCTTGCGATCCTATATACTTGTGAGGGTCCAAAAAGGTCTGTGCACAATTCTGCTAACCAGTCATGAGGTAGCATACATGTAAAAACAACCAAGGCAATAGTGTCTTGGAAGTGGTCGAGGTCGGAGGAGATAGGCATAGTCTCCAATGGGTGGTAGTCAAGGGGGAGGAATGGATGAAAGGATGTGGCCGAGCTAACCCCAGAAGACCCCATGTCAACTGAGTGCTGCCTACATAGCCCTGGTCATAGGGCCTCAGGCCAATGTAGTTCAGACAAAGGGTTCGAGTAGTAGACAGGTGGTCAAAATGGTCGATAGATTGGTCTTGGTTATGATGAAATGATGAAGAGAAGAGATGTTGTAGCCTTTGTTTCTAAATGGTGTATTCTGCAACATTGGTCGAGAGGTCTTTCATCCCTAGCAATATTCCATATTCATGATGGATATATGCTAAAAATGAATTGAGGTCTATGTATGCTTCAGCAAGTATTGGTTTATGTTGAACATAAAGTGCAGCGGGTTGATAGTTTCCACGTTTATTGGTGTCCATAGAAACTAGGGTGAATAGGCTATGGGAGTGAGCTGAAAAGAGAGTTGAGTTGAGTTGATTGACAAGTGATGAAGGTGAGTGTGACCAAAGTGCAGAAGAAGTGAAAGGCATATTGCTCTTTCATTGACAAGGACCAAAAAGATAGCATAGATAGGGGTTATGAGAACCAAGAGCCCCATTCATGCGTGACGTCATTGACCATAGTTATGTTAGAGCGGTAATCGAATCACTTTGACATTAAAGTGAACTCGAAGTCCCTTGAGCAGGTGATAGGAGGAGGAAAAAGGGTAACCCGTTGTAAGAGCAGAGATAACTTTGCCCTTTTTTATAGGAGACCCTGAGACAACTATAAGTCAAGTCCATGACTCGTTTTTTTTTTTTTTTTTGGCGCAGACTGATCAATGCGGGAAGTTTGCATAGAGATGTCATTTGCTTGGTGGTCAGTTGTGAAGCTGATCAATGCGGGAAGCTTCTAAAATAGTGATGTTTATTTCCAGATTATTCATAGCCATCCTTCGAGGGAGTGGTCTAGATTTTTGTTTAATATAAGGGATTTTGAATAGCTGTCCTTCGAGGGAGCAGTCTATTAATTACAGAAATGATAGTACAGTTGTCCTTCGAGGGAGCAGTCTGCCTTTTGATTTGATATTGATATAGTGACCATGGATATTGTGACATCTTGATTTGTTTTTATAGAAATGTGAGTCATGGACAAGATTATAGAAGGTCAAGGGCTCCCTTTTATTAGGACAAAGCATCCATACAGCATAAAAGGGTTATAGGAATTGTTAAGAGGAATAGGGTTGAAAGGAATTAGGACTGAGAGGATGGAGATTGCTCAAGGGATGAGCTCAAGTTAAGTGTCAAGTGGATGAGTACTCGACTAGCAGTAGAACGGTCGCAGATGCAACGCATTAAGAGGCTCAGGTTCTGGTTGTCCATCAAGAGAAGACAGACGATAAGTCCCTGATCCATACTTGTGTGTGATAATAAAAGGTCTGAGCCAATTAGGAGCAAACTTGCCCTATTTGCCTCTTTCCAGATTGGTCAGGTGTTGATTGTGAAGTTGGTTGATATGATTGTTGATTGGTTGAGACTGGTTGAATATTTTGATAAAAAGGTTGGTCAATGTTTGGTTGAGATTTGGTCATTTGATAGTTGGTCAATGGTTGGTCGAGGGTTGATTGGTTGGTATTTGGTCTTTGGTTGGGTCGAATGTTTGGTTGAGGTCGGGTTAAATGTTTGGTTGCTAGTCTAGTTGAGGTTAAGTTGAAAGAGTGATTGATATGTGGTCGAAACTGTGTTGAAAAATTGGTCGAGGTTTGGATGAAGGTTGAATTCCCCCAGTGGCTAGGAAGAATTTTTTACAGATTGGTTAAGGTCGATTGAGGTTTAGTGGTCAGATTGACAGTGTTGATTTCGAATAAGGGGGTTAAAGGCGGCGAAGGGACCCTAGTCTGGCGTGGAGATCCCGATTTAGGTGACGAGGTTGGAGAGGCATGGGTCGGTGTTGATAATTTGTCAGAGGGGTGGTCAAGATGATTCTTGATAAGGAGGGAATCATTTCTCTGTTGTTGACAAATGACAGCTTTGAGAGCACAACAACGCTCAGTGTCATGTCTTAGAGTGTGATGATAGTGGCAGAATTTAGAGTTGTCGAACCAAGATGGCCTTGATCCGAGAGTTGATGAGTGGGGCGGTATTGAAGGTTTATTGACGATGTAGTTGAAAAGAAGGGTGTCATTCCCCAGACATTGGTGAATGATGAACTTGAGGGCACAACAATGTTCAGTGTCGTGTCCAGGCGTGCGATGATATGCACAAACCTGAGTGTTGTCGAACCAGGGGGGTTTTGGTCTGATAGATTGATATGGTCTAAGTGGCTGGAGATAGATACGAGAGGACTGCAATAATTGCTGTAACAGCAAGGCATAAGAACCTGCTAACGGGTCTGGATGTTTTGTTGCAGTGAGAGTTGGTGATTTTGGTTTGGGAGGCGTTGGAGGCATAGGTCGATGGTTTGGAGGAGGTATAGGTCTAACGGGTTGAATGAGTAATGGAGGTGACTTACCTCTGTGAAGTATGGGAGTGGGAAGCACTCTGAGTAAATTAGACGGATGTGGGCCTAAAATTGAAGGTAATGACGAAGGTGGGGGAGGAAGCCTCCGGTGTGGTTTAGTGGCTTTCGTTGGTTTGGGTTAAGGGCCACCTTTATGCGAGGTGAGGTTAGATGTGGGGCAAACACCAAGAGGTTTAATCTCTTTGGACATGATGGATGCCTACGCGGGTTTGGACTTAGATGTGGACGGTTCTTCTCTCGATGGAGAAGGGATTGAAGATGTGGGCTCTTTAAGTGGAAAGAGTGCCGGAGTAGTCATGGCTTTTGCATGTGGTTGAGGAGTCGAAAAAGTATGATCATCTATGGATGATAAGAAGGATGAAGGCGAGGCAGCTGGTGTTGATGTGGTCAAAGCATCCTCCAATATGGGAGAAATTGATGGAGGACAAGTAGGAGAAGAAAGTTCTTCACCATGTGGAGGAGGTATGGGAGAAGAAGGGTCTTCCACCTGTGAAAGAGGTTGGTTAGGGATAAGAGAAAAGATAGTGTCAACCGTGTGTATATCATGGTCTTGAGGGTCATTGATCATGGTTTGGACATTGTCTTGAGTAGGCGGGTGATTAGGAAAGGGTTGCTTGAAGATGTCGAAGTTTTGATTGGGTGGTGCGTTCGGGTTATCCAAGATAAGATCCCCCTTGTCTAGTATGTCCTGGATGATGTTTTTGAAAGTTTGACAGTGATCTGTGTCATGGCCTTTGACACGGTGATAGTTGTAAAAGTGATTCTCCCTGTACCATGCAGGGATAGGTGTTGAGGGGTCAAATTGATGTGGTCAGATTGAAGGGAGATTGAGGACCCCCTGCTTGACGAGTTTATCCAAGACAGAGGCATATGACTCTCCAATTGGAGTGAATTGATGCTGTATGGATTGACGTTGAAAATGTTTATTGATGTAGTCTAATGTTGAAGATGCTGGTCGGTTGGTTATTGTTGAAGATGATGTTCTAAAGATGACAGTGTTTGCCAACCCCTTGGATTGAGAGTGGGCAGAAGAAGGTCTGGAAGAAGAATGGTCATTGGTTCTTGTGTTAGTGTTACGCAATTTGACCTTATCTTCTTCAATGGCGCAGAGTTCAAGCTTTCGGGCCATGGTGAAGGCCTCGTCGAAAGTGTGGAATGTTTGAACCCGAAAGGTGGATGAGATGTGACTGGCACATGCTCGGTAAAAGAGCTCAATGAGCTCAGGTTGAGGCAAGGAGAAGGAGAGCTGGTTATTCAAGCCTCTCCAACGGGCGACAAAATCGACTATTGATTCGTCGTCAAATTGCCTAATGGAGTAAAGGTCTGTGATCGAGACTTGTTTAGTGATATTGATTGAGAAATGGTCAACGAATAATTGGGCGAGTTGAATGAATGAAAAGATAGAATGTCTGGCAAGAGAGCTATACCAGTCAAGGGCAGGGCCAGAAAGAGACATAGGAAACGTGCGTAGAAGTAACGCATCATCGTGGGCGATAAGGTAATAGGCATGTTTGAATGCTCGTAGATGTTGTTGCGGGTCCTCCTTACTCTGGAAGCGAGTGAATTTAGGAAGCTCCCAATGGTTGGGGTATGATCGGATAGGGACAGAAGGATGGATGGGCTCGTTGCAAATTTGGTCATATGAAGAGACATTACTTGAACCGGAGATAGAAGCTTCGAGACTGGACATTTTATCCATCAACATCTTGATGACGTCTGCTGATGGATTGATGGACGGAGCGCCCCCTAGGTTGTAAGGTGCTTGAAAGAGGCTAGAAGAGGCGTACGACGTAGTCGGTTGTACCAATAAGGGCGCAACGTACGGATGACTAGTCGCAGTGGCAGAAGTAGAGGCTAAGGGTGGTTGGGTTATGAAAGTAGAAGGCATAGGCTGACTAGATACCACCAAAGATGGTTGAATGGTAGCATTGGTAGAAGGATAGGTTGGCACTCCTGCATTTGTGGGCGCACGAGTGTGAGGGGTTGAGACAATCAAGTTCTGGTATGATGTAGAACTTGGTTGAATTACAGGTGGTTGAAGGGGTAATGAAACCCCGATGGAGGTCGATCTAAAAATAGATGAGGAGGCCAAACTTTGCGTATAGGCCATGGTCAGGTTAACGGTTGAGGTGAAAGGCTGAGTCAAAAAGGGTTGGGTGGCAAACGGTATTGATGTCGTCGCCACGTCGCCCGAGAGGTCTCACGTTGGGTTTCTCATGAGATAGTTTTGGAGGGCTGCGGTATTGAGGTCCAAGAATTGTGCAAAATCTTGGTCCCCTTCAGGGACGATAGGCGATTGGGTCAGGGATGATCTAATAGGAATTCTTTCAGTCTCTGAGTGGAACTCCATTATAGGATTAGTTATAGACGAGGTAGGCGAAAGCGGTTGACGTCTAGCGTGGTCAAGAAGAGCCTTGGTTTGACTACGAGTCAGAACCATTCAAGACAGGAAAGAACATCTTCACAAGCTCAAACAAGCAGATAGGAACTAAAAAAGATGAAGACACAAGTAGATCCTAAAACCCTAGAAGTAAATTATTAGGATTATAGTGGCTTATGCCTCAGAATGTGTGTAGAGGAAGATTGGCTTTTGAGTCAGGTCCTAGAAGAAGCAGTCTATGGATGGTTTCAGGTTTTGTTATGGTGCTCAAGAAGTCTGTGTTAGGTTCGGTATGCGGCCTGGTGCTAAGGAGCAAGCTCCCCTCACTTCATGATTCCAGTGGTTAGCTAGTTTCGCTTAGCCAAAATATACCTTGCCTAGAGATTAGACTCTGCCAGAGAACGGAGTGGACTTTCTCCTTGGTGATGAAATCCAAGTAAGATCGCCGGGACGGGTAAGGTATCCGCTGGGGGATGAAATCCCAGTCGGGCCTTGTCTCAGGTAAGTTAAAATGTTTGTTTTGTGCAGGTGGTTTGGTCGTGTAACATCAAGTGATCTAGATTAATTCAATATGCGGTTTAATTACTATGTGTGGTCTAAGAGATGCAGGCAAACAGAAATGAATGCAAAGTGTTTTAATGCCCAAGTCGAAATGTTTGTTCGTATGAAGACGAATGGAGAAAGAGTCGAAGAATATGAGTTTTAGCTAGTCTAGAAGTGCAAGAAAGAAAAGAAAAGTTCTTTTTAGTCCTGCTTATGATGTCGTTTAAGAAGAGACGAAAGGAGGCAAAAAGGAAGAAACCTAATGCACCTATATGAATGAAAGAAAGAAAGAACCCAAGGAAGGCCTTAGGGTCCCACCGGGCATGCCAAAATGTTTCTATTCAAAATTGCTTTCTACATTCAAAGAAGAAATAAGAAACTAAAAGAAATGGTCAAGGCTAGAAGATACCTGATAAAGTTGTGTGCACCGAAATCAGACGTTGGAAGATTCTCCTCTTTGGCTGTGGAGGAATGACACCTGAGAAGGAAAGAGACTGAAACACGGAAAAGCGTTAGTCAAAGATATGGTGGGCTGTCAGGCGAACGCTCGATCCCGGAAGTACGAAGACTTCCTAGAAGGATATCAACCCACTGATAAAAAAGCAGAATATTGGACTGAAGTAGATATAATGAAAGATAAAATGACAGAAATAAAGGATAGAAAATAAAATGCATACCTGATAATGAAGTAAACTATTTTGTGCAGTCGCCGATGTCGGTCTCTGTAGTGCCGGCGTCGGTTAGGGAAAGTGTCGACGTCGGTTAAAGTGCCGGCGTCGGTCGGGGTAGTGACCGGCGTCGGTCGGGGCAAGTTCTGGACAGAGTTTGGGCGAGTTGCAGGAGGTCTGGTAGAGTCGAAATAGGGTCTGGACAGGGTCTAGTCGAAGTAAGGTCAAGTTTGGACAGGGTCTGGGAGTTTTAGTCAAGTCTAGATAGAGTTATAGATTTGGATAATGGGCAGAGATGTAAAAAAGGGACTCAGGGTTCAGGTCTACGGTCTGAAGATCCGGGGTGATAGAAATAGAAATAACAAACAAATAATAACCAGAAAGAAATAGAACAAACAGAAGAAATACTTACCTGTCAGAAGACATGATAAAAGCCATGATTGAAGTCGTCAAAGCATTGCCGTAAGTTGATCGAAGCGAATGCGGATTGGTCAAATGCTGGAGTTGGTTAATCGCCAGAGCTGATTAATTGCCAGAGTCTGTGAATGTCAGAGTTCAGGATCGATTGATTGATTGATTATCCTTTGGGATTGATCGGCGGACACTGATGAAGGCGAGGGACGGTTCGAAAGACGGTTTGAGAGACGGTTCGATAACCGATCGAGAAACCGATTGGGAACCGAATGATAACTGAAAATGGGTAACGGTAAGGTGACCAACGTCGGCAAGATTGCCGATGTCGGCCGATAAGTGACTGACGTCGGCGATGTCGGCCGGGGTAACGACCGTCGTCGGCAGATGCATAATGGGGATAGAGTCTAGTTTTAGCTATGTGCTCATTTTTACATGCTGCCAGGGTCGAGGCTAGTGGAAAAAGTGATCGACAAGGGTTAAATAGGCGAAGAAGAATAAAATGGGGGATGACTAGGGGAGTCGACACAATTTCAGTGTCTACAGTAGCATTACCTTTAAGGCCAATTCTAATTGAAGATCCTTTCAAGCAATGGGGCTTATACTTCATTGAACCCCTTTGACCTTCTTCGAGTGATGGACATACACACATTCTGATAGCCATAGACTATTTTACAAAATGGGTGGAGGTGATCCCTATGAAGAGAACCACCTCAAAAGTTGTGTGTGATTTTCTTAATGAAAATATATTGATACACTTTGGTGTTCCTTAGAAAATCATGGAAAATAATGCTACCAAATTTTTTTCAGTTGAATTCATCTCATTTTGTTATGATCATAGTATCTCTCTTTCTCACTCATCAAACTATTTTCCTCAAGGGAATGGTCAAGCTGAGTCCAATAACAAAATTTGATAGCCATCATGAGAAAATTGGTGAGTGATAATCATAGAGATTGGCATAAAACGTTATATGAAGCACTTTGGGCTAATAGGGTAAAACCCCAAAAAGAGTAATAGGAATGGCACCTTTTGAGCTATTTTATGGAATAAGAGCTCAATTATTGTTACCTCTTGAACTATCAGCAGCCAAATTGTAAAAGGTCATTGAAGATTAATATTTTCAAGATTATTTGGAAAAGAGGATTATGTATTTAACCAAATTTGAGGAAAAAATGAATGAACTAGTTGATCGTATTACTACTCATCAAGCCAGAGTTAATAAAATCTTCGATTGAAAACTCATAACCACAAAATTCATGGAAGGAGATGAAGTGATTTTATGGGATAAGATAAGAGAACCTAAATGAGCACACGATAAGTTCAATTCACTCTGGAAGGGACCATTCAAAACTCATTAGGTACTGGGCCCTAATTCTTTCAAATTAAAATATCCAGATGAATCTGTTTTGCCCCTATCTTATAATGGACATGACCATAGGTTGTATCAATTGTAAAACAAGTATCCCTTATTTTATACATAGTTGTTTTATTTTTGTTTGTGTGTGCCACCTTTTTGTTTTTCTATTTTGGTTTGCTCCAGCGTTTCCCTTTTTGTCCCTTTGTTTCTGATTAGTTTGTGTGAAACCAAAGATTCTGATTTCTCTACATTTTGTCATAAAATGTAGTCCCCAGTCAGATCCAATTGTTACCCCTGTATTTACCCTTATTTGATTTTTCATAATTCTTCCTCAAGCAAGCATTGATATGTCATTTTCCTTTAATTGGTCAATATGTTCACCCTTCGAGTCATCCCTTTGTTATTAGAAATAATTTGCTTGTTGTCTTGGTTTGTGAAGGAATTTGTTATCTTGAACCATCAAACTTGAACCTTTTTCAAAATTTGATGGTTCATAGGTTCAAATTTCACTGTTCTATATTCTTGAAAATCCACTCACTTTTGGTTCATCACGAGAAACTTTGTGAAAAACATGTCTTTATGTTGTTTCTTGTTATTTCCCTTAAAACTTTCATTGAATTGAAATTTGTGAGTATAAAAGAACTGGCAAAAATAGAGCTTGAACCCATGTACTCTTTTGTTTGGGATACAAAATTTCATTGTGTGTGGAAGTATAAAAGCAAGAAATAAAGATGGAGAGAATTAACTAGAAAAGACTATATTTAAAACATTTTATAAAGTGAAAAGTTTTAATTCATGAAAATCAAGGGTAATGATTATACATTAAGGTCGAGTGTGGAGATCACTTGTAATTAATGCATGTGTCAGAATTTATGTCATATCAAGGAAATTCAACACAAATGTATTGATTAAGTAATTATTCGATTAGATTTTGTGCCTTTATCAAATAATGAGTAGGCTAATTTGGCAAAATAAAACACACAAGGTACCACAAAAGGAGGACAGTACTAGAGGTATCAGATTTTCTTGCTCAATTTGACAGAGGATGCAGATCTGTTAAAAGCTAAGTTTTGAATTTTCTCATAACTATTGCTATTTCTTTGTCAAAAAGAAAAGTCATTTTAAGTCTTTGATATTGTTAAGAGGGTCAAATATTTTCTATTCTATTTATCCAAACTATAATCATGAAAGCTACATGCCTTAGTTTTGAACATGGTTCAAGTCTTGTTTGTTCTTTTCCTAAATATGGGGATACATTTTTAGCTCAATATGATTTGGAAGATTTTAAAGAAAGAGCTAAAAATCTTGAATCTACTTTCGTGTTGGAGAAGATGGTGGAAAGTGGTCTAGTTGAAGCCACAACCTTCCCCACAGCCATACAATGCCCTGAATTAGTCCTTGAATGCATGAACAAATATGACCCACATGATAGATGCATCAAAATTGTGAATGGAGATGTATTGCTACCTGTTAATAGAGAAACAATAATGGTTGTAATGACAATCCTGCCCAAAGAATCGTATTCGTACCTTAACATCTCTTCCTCTTATAGTTATTTTTCATTAAGAAAGGCAAACTATAAGAGTATAATCACAAGAAATTGGTTGTTGAAATTCCAAAAGGGAGGTTCAAGATTACCCAAACCTTTAAATATAGAACATATGATACCAAAAGTGAAATATATTATCGTGTTGTTACACGGTGAAAGGTAGTCCTCAAAAAAAATTTGGGAGGACTAGATGTACTTATTTATTCAAGTAATTCTTAGTGGAGAACAATATCTAGAGTGGGTAGAGATCATAGAAAAGTTCTTACATCAAGGTTTAAGAAATCTCTTAGGGAGTAAAAAAAATTATATGTCTTCATATATGTTCTACTGCCTAGGATCTACAAAATAATGGATAGGTTTACCTCATAAACCCTTAATTGAAGACATCAAAATTTATGATTATTATCCTCATTTACAAATGCAAAAATGTTATGAAAATTACAAAAGGGTTAATGATGTTTTCACTGGTAGAATGCTTTATGAGATAATAGGGAATGTTAATAAAAGGATGTCTGAGGAAGCTATACAATTGATTAGCATATATGGTAGATATTTCATTCAATTTTCCAAATTCACCTATATTAGAGTTAGAGGTTTTGAAGGTGAACCTTTGAAATTACCTAGATATGCCCTTGACCACTTTATGTTAATTGAATTATGTAGGCAATTGGCTCATATAGACAATAAACTCTTAACAAAAAGAGAGTCAGGTATATCTTTTCCCATTGAACTTTGTCATTATATATGCCAATCAGTTTTTGATGGCTTGAATCTAGAAGTGGGTCTTAAAAAGTTTAATTTTTAGTATTATAAGGCCAAGCCTAAATTTAATATCAAAGGTTTTGCTAAAGATCATTTAGAGTTTGGAAAAAAAATTCACACATTCCCCAAATATAAGACTACTAGGAAGGTTGCTCAGATGAGTTTGAAGTCAGAAGAAGACTTTGGTACAGATTTTCTTTAAGCCAAATAGTTATTTTTAATCTGAATATGGATATTGTTGATATAACATATGATGGTAAGGATATGATTGATCCTCAGTATGAAGTTAGAGTAGCAACCTATTCCAGAAGTTGATTAAAATAAAGATAAAGAAGATCAAATTGAAGTTAAAATCCTCCCTGTGATAAGAACTAAAAAATGGTTAAAAGAACAAAGAATAGGAAAAATCTAGATTGAAGATCTTCAACCATATGCACATATCAATGAACCATCATCTCTTGTAAGCTCTTCTAATTAGCTTATTAATATCTATGATGCAAGTGTTTCAAAATCACAGGTTAAATAGGATTCTACCTCCAAAAAGTCTAAGAAAACCCTTGTAAGCAATTTGCCTAACCGCACTACTAGGTCAAAAGCTAAGAACATGAAGAAGAAATAATCTCTAGAAAAATTGGTTGTGGATTTGAGTGCTGAAAAAGACTCAAATAGGATGATAAGTGATCAAGGTCCTGATTCAACAATGGCATAGGGGACTAATACAGATCAATAGATGGGAATCACCTTGGATTCTACCAATTCAACAGAATTAGTGGATACCCCTTTAAAGTAAATTATTCTTGATAAGGAAACCTCGGTTACTACACCTTGATGGTTACAGAATTCAATTGACGAGAAGAGGAAAATAGTTTTATTTTCTTTACCATTAGAGGACATGGTCAGCAGATGTTTAGGGAAAGCTCCTAAATCTAAAAAGCTGAAAATCACTTCCAAGATAGACATTGATCCTAATACAGAAAATTAGAGTGCAAAGATAGCTTAGCTAATGATGAATGATGAAATTAAAAATCCCACATCAGAGGATTATACAGTGTAAAGAATAAACCTTAGAGTTGCATCAAGAGCTACAGATGTATATCATCTTGAAACATCCACCAAGAAAATATTAAATCAAACATGGCAAGATGAAAGAGATAAGAAAGAACTAAAACATGGATTGTGCTCGATGGTTGAATACATTGATGCCATTCATAATCCAGGTCCTCAGTCCATTTCTCATTTTCCCCTATCTTTTGATCTAAAATCTCCAATTAATCAAAAAATTCTTGATCAAATACATAGAAGTAAGATGGTAACGAAAGTATTCGACAATTGGTTAGATGGGATAATCCAAGAAGGCACCAAATATATTAATGGTTTAAAGAATATATATGATGAAACTCTGATTACCATTGAATATTTGAAGATACATAACATCTTATGAGATAAAGATGAAACAAAATGGACAGCTGAAATTAACCAAATGATTGAAATCCAGAAGTATAGTGTGATAAAAAAATTATTAGAGAAGAATGTGGCAAACTTGAATGACAGGACATTATATGTATGCAAAAAGAATCTTGAATGGAGAAACTCAGTGTCGAAATAGGGGTGGATAGAACTTATAAAATTGATTAAAGAACTAAATTTACTCAATCTCTGCATCATGATTAGAATGTATTAATGTAAAGTATTTGAAAGATGATGGCAAACCTGAAGAAGATATCAATACTTTGATACAATCTTTTAAAGAAAAGATCAGTTTTGTCAAAGAAAATGAAATTCTTGTAAGAGATGATTTTTCAAGGGTGTTGAAATTGGAATCATTACTTTATCTTTGCGTTAAAGCACTTCCAGAGCATGCGGAAAAAGTCATTAATATTCAAAAGATTAAGGAGGTCTGGAAACAATGAATTAAACATATTGGAGTTTCTAATTCTCTAGTAATCCAAGAATTCATTGTTGCATTTAAGGAATGGAAAATGTAACGTGTCTCTTCTATGAAGCAAAGCAAATCAAAATATTTTAATTCGCCTCCTCAGTAGTGATCATGCCATTTTCAAGATTTCTATTTTTAAGTTAGATACTTTACCTAAAGGCTCTATCATTTAAACCAGTTTTGAAAACTAAATCCTACTAAGGGTTAGAGTTTGTTTAACTCTGAGTTTAAAGAATAGTTAAAAGTGAAAAACTATATATATGTTTTAAATGGGACATGTAAAGGGTCCAAAAAAGATGGAATTTTGCTGAACTTTGCTTTTATAATGTGATGTTTTCCTCTTTATTTCATCTGTGAATGAAAAAAACAAATAGTTACTGTAGACTTAAATATATGTGTTTGAGTGAATGAAGATGAGTTTCTATGTGAATTTGTGCTTTAAATGTGGTAATTGTTTTTCTACTAAGAGTTTTATCATATACATTTTATCAATTGTTATTGGTTCACAAAATCCAATGGTATATGTATATACCTTATGGAATCTATGTGTTCTATTATTGAATAGTTTTATATAAAGAAATATTACATTCATAGCATAGTGATGTATGGATGTTAGTCTGCCTTAAATGTTTTCTGGTTAAAAGTATATCCAAACATTAGTGTAGCTTTTATTCATTGAAGATCTTTAAAAAGGGAGTTGTACCTTAATTCAGATGGAAATTATTTATGATAATTTACCCAACTGTTGTTTACTTATTTGTTTTGAAAATAATGGGTTAAAGGGTCAAAATAAACATTATCAGAACAGGACAAATATGTCATCCAACAATACCCATGGGGTGTTTTAATTACACAACAATACACTAATATTTATCCACAAGATCTTTCATATTTAGCTTTCATAACTCAAAGTGTTGGCCATTAAAGTTATCTATCTCTATCCTTGATCTTCTCGACATTTTCCTTCACCAAAAAAAAAAAATCCGTGTGCGAAGTTCACACTCAATAAAATGTTTATCACGGGTCTAAGATTCCCTAGCTCTTAAAAAATAGATAAAGCATAGCATTCGTATGAAATGAAGAGAAAATTTACTAATAAAATTTTACAGGAGAAGCCATGCTAACAAAATATTAAACTATGTCATAAAGGAAATTCGGCACACACATACCATACAAGAGATATTTCACCTAGGAAAACTCTTTAGGGAAATAACTCTGTGTATTAACATTCATATATTACAGTAACTCAACCACTTAAAATACAATAATTTATTTCATAGTTTTTATTTACCCTTATGCATATACGTATTTGTATGCATATCAATAGGAAACCCTCAAAATGATATTACAAATAATGGGTACAAAATCATGGATCGAGAGTGTAAATTGTGAAGAGCGTAAATCATGCAAGGTATAAAACACATATCCAATGTCATTCCATAAACCAAATGAAATGGGATTTTGTTTGTCACCCATTTATAATTTGGTTCAGTCTTCCCATAAAACTATTAGGATGTGATCTTCCCAATCATCTTGATCTACATTGCAAATCTTAGTGAGCATTCATTCCAAATCTTTATGGAATGCCTTGTCTTGCCCATTTGGTTGCATACCTCTATCCCTAATTACCACCTTTTGACATCCAAACCCAACAACAAAACCATTGTTAGCTCATAGCCCTGGTAGTTAATCAATACGACGTTGTAGCCCATAACAAAATCCTTTTTACACAGCGAAATGAACTTAGTCACAAGAATTCGTAGTAAGTGTAATGTGAAATCTCAAAAGGCAATCACACACATAAAAGACTTATACGCATAGTACTACAAATTCATCCTACAAAGCAACATATGAAAATCATATCAAATAATCTTCACGCATTCATGAACAAAAAGAACGATTACAAACAAAATTGTATTTCATTCATGGTTATAAAGTTATTAGGCTAGAAAAAAGCTCTCACATCTCCCCTTTGATCAAATAACAACTAGATACATACACACAATGACTATTCAAAATCCCTTCTTAGACATTACATATTCTTTTTTATTCCATGTATTAATATGATTATATAAATATACATATTTGATATATCTTTCAATTCTTTATTTATATAAAATAAATATACATTCATCTTTCACAACTTTACAAATATTTTATCAAACAATATGTTTTATTCATTACCCAATACAAATTATATATCTTTACATTCTTTATTTATATAAAATATATATACATTCATCTTTAACAACTTTACAAATATTTTATCAAATTATATATTTTTGATCATTACTCAATATAAACTATATTTTATTATGATAATAATTTGTATGATATATAATAGTTTAAAATGCCATTACTACTATTATATAATAAATGAATAACCACCAATATAAATTTGAATGCTACACCATTCACTGTGTAAGGTGTTTTTTAATAAATTAAAAATATCTTTTCTTTTAGAAAAGAATAAAAAATTGTGAGCCTTATGGATAAGTGTCATTCACAAATGTACATTTACTTGAAGAAAGTGAAAGGGATCTTCTAGTGCTGTTGACCCCTTTTTCTCCATAGACTCACTCGATTACTTGCTCCTGTTAACCCACTATTATACCTTTCCCTAGTGGGAATATTCTCTTCCCATGGCCCTACTTGATAGTGACCTGTTTGAAGGATCCTTTACTGCTGCCTCAATACGGACAGCTTTGACTTGTAGATTCTAAAGTATTTTTTGTTCACCTACAACGTCGAAATAAAGTAATAGATATCCACCGGCAGTACATAAACAAACCACTAACTTCTTGACTTTTGAGGGAATTTTGTTTTGGATTGATCATAGAGATACCAATGGAAACTTTGATGGCATTAAGAAGTCAGATTCAGCTATGGAAACAAGCTGAAAAGATGCAATTCAAGTCTTTAATATGTATATAATTATCAATCTCTGATACAACACATGAAACCCCAATACAATACATTACAAACCCATATTGCTCAGTTCTCTTATCTCTGATATATCTCAAATCTACTTCATACAAGTTGTATGAAGAAATAACATTCTACTTCATAGGCTGCTTGTTCTTGAGATGTATCCAATAGCAGATGCAAATTGTCGAAACTAAAAACCATTACACAATCGTATTCAAAGACTATTTTACAATTCTACTTCATGCTTTTGACTAATAAATTCTCATGCCATTGAACTCCACTCTTCATTTGAGAGGGCTTTAACTTCTACCTTGGTTACACTTATACCATTAACCTCCTCCTTTGCGAAATCTTTAAGATCTACCTAAATTGTCTATCTAGGTGACTTCTCTTCTACAACAAGACTTGGGAAGAACATCTACAACATGTATACCGGGTCAGAGATACTTTACTTTCTGTCTAAACTTAGGGAAGTGTACCTTAGGTGGAAGGCAGATCCTGTACATGGGGTGCCTATAATATACAACTGATCAGCCTTTTGTCCTCATAATGGTAATGGTTCCTTTGCCCTGTGTGTGTATTTTGGTGAGAGCAACCACAGCCTTTCCAGAGAGCCCAGAGCCAGTTGAAGCAGCAGATGGAGGTTTGGCATAATCCCCAACAGGATGTTGGATGGGTCTTTTGGGAGGCATCAGAATTCTCTTGTTTATATCATTCAGTGTCACATCTCCTTCAACCCCACTGGGCTTTAGCACAGCAAATGGATATGCCAGTACAGGGGTAGCTAACTTGGCCTTCTTACCAGCTGGAAGAGGATCAGTATTGACTTTCTTTACACCTGCACCTAAGAATACACACAAAACACATGAACATATGGTTTTAGAATGTTGATTATGGATTAAAACAAACAGATTAGCTCATCAGGGGAAGTTTAATATACCCTCAAGTGAAGGTCTATTGATTGAAGGTTTTTCCTGAAATGGCTGCAAATCAGCATTCTTTGGTGCCTGGATTTCTACAATAAGAAACCACAATATCAAATGATAAGAACTCTGTGCACACCAAAGCAGGAAAAAATTACCAACAACATTGATTCTATTTACCTTGTTTATCACAAGCTGGTGGCGGTGAAATGTTCCTGTTTCATTCAGCCACAGAAAACTAGTCAAATTTCATACAAGGTCCTAAGTTTATTGGCATAAACAGAATTTCCATTCCTGTTAGACTTACACAACTATTGCAGCTTCTTCCTAGTATATCAGTGTAAAAATTATAAATAAAAAACATCTATATACACATTTTATTTTACTTACATTTGTCCATCTGCTTTTAATTGGGGACCTTGTGGTCGAGGGCATTGTTCCTGGCACAAATTCTTGGGGCTAAGAATCTGATCATCTGATACTCGAAAAACCAACTTGTTATTGCTATCTTATGTGCATAATTCCTGGATCCATACATTATGGATCTCCACAGTGAAAAGAGAATAAACTAACATGCAATTACTGTTATATTACCAGAGAACCACAGGGAACTTGCTGTTGATTCAGGTAGTTGTAAGTTCTCACATATACTCTTCAAGTCATACTGGGAATTACTCTGCATCCATCACCATTAAAAAAAAATCAGATTACAAAGTTTTCCTCATAAATGTTTTATAATTTATTCTGAAAGTTTGAAAATTTATAATCTTTATTTATAGAATTTACCACTACCTTATTTATTCATAGATCAATTGTATGAAACACATCGAGCTTAACACGCACCAACACGCAAAAGTATTAAACAACCCCTGCGTTAAAAGCAAGCCACTAAGCTTTATCCTTTTACACTACTACATTTAGCTAGACCTATATAGACTTCCTAAAGGTAACCATGCAGTGTGTTTTTTAAACCCATTGGCTACGGAATTCAATCTCACCCTCATAGATTCATAGTCATAATTTCCATAATGACCGGCTTCGTCTCCTGGAAACAAAAGCATCCGTCTTCTTTTACACGGAGGACTGTCTTCATAAAAATCTCTATAACAAGTTGAAGTAGCTGCTGGATCAGTTATGCCTGTCATGAAAGATTTGTTGATTAAACGGAATGGTTAGAGCTCCAAGAAAGTTCTTACAGTACTAAAATGATCAAAAAGGCCTTGAATACGTTTGAAACCAGAAATGAAATTAAGGATGCCAATCAAGCAGTTTTTAAGTAAAGTGTTCTACTGCCTGATATGTTATTTCACACAAAATCATATGTTTATCTATTCATACATAACTAGCAGAGAGAACTATTACTATTACTGTATACTGACCTTGATTGATGAGAGACAATGTTGAAAACTGAGGCTGCTGAATTATCTGTGACGAAGGTGTGTATGAAAGCAAACTGTGTGCCCATTCATCCCACACTGACTGAGATATAGCTGAACAAGAATTCACAAGCCAAATAATGTCCCTCATGAGAAAAGACTTAAAAGAAGCTTTAACATGGTAAATAATCTAACAAACAGCAAGTCCACTCACCCAAAGGAAAATCTGAATCAAGCCTGTAATTTTCATAGTCCCAATTCCAGAGGCTGTTGAAATTTGCTGCCATTTACACTTACTGCTGTTTCATAGCAAGCCCATGAATGGAATGAATAATGGTTTTTAAGCCAAAAAGTTCTAAGCATGCAAGGCTACTTGTAGTGATTGAGAGGAAGCATTTTCCTTTGCTGATCCCAAGAAATGCACCCACTACATTTTAATTTCCATACCCCATATGTTACTATTATATCACATCACTTATCGACCATGCTAAACGAATCCGCAACACACTTAATGTCAATGATAAGATTCAACTTTTGACATTAATTTCGTCCTATATCACCTATATCTCAATTTTTAATTTGTTTTTTTTTAATTTCAGCCTCTAGTAGTTGTGATTTTATTATTTTTTAATTTTTCAGTTTCCTTATTTTTTATCATCCACTCTTAATATCTTCAAGGATGGGAGAATTCGGAGAATTTTCTACAAAATTTAATATTTTTAATGAAAATTTGATAGGGTTATCTATTCACATATTCTTCCACAATGCAATAAAGTAGTTGATGTGCTTACTAATTGAACTCTTGCTCAATTTGATGTGAAGGGTTATGGTCTTCCTCCTTTATAGTGGTCATCTAAACTTAGAAATGAGGTTCTACGAATGTTCACCCTGGACAATAACAGTTTTGGGTGCCCAAGTCTTAATTAGTTTGTGCTTCTTTGGCGTCTCCTTTCTTCGTTTGTGGGTTGCAATTGTTGTTTGGTTCTTCTCGGTTGGTTTTTGCTTCCTCTTCATTTCTCTATGTGGTAATGGAGCTTGCTTTCAATTCCGGTCTTGATTGGACGCTTGTTTGTTTTTTCCCTTTTGACCATGGTTTTTGCACGAGTCTTAAGTTGTCATTCTTGTTGGTTTTCTTCGTAATTACATGTATGACCCGATAACTTTCTCTTGGCTAAGCATACTCTTTGAATATATCAAAAGGGGTAAGCCAGATATGAGTTCAAGGCAATTTTGGCAGAAGAGATACCCCTGCTTCCTTAGATCTCCCATGAATGTAGCATCTCTCCTAAGAAGTTTTCCATGAAACAAAACAAAACATGTAAAGTCAAGTCTTCGTATTCCCTCATATTCAAACTATAGTCTTTTGATAGTTTAAGATTGGTTTATCAAATTTTTATTTTCAAATTTCTTATGCAACTTTTTTTCATAATTTTTTTTGGATTGCTTTTTATCATTTTTTAAAACTAATCTAGAACTCTTCCCTAATTATTTTTTAGCATTTCAATTTATGTTTTTTTAATTTTTAAGTTAGTTATTCATATATTATGAAAATTGTGTTGTAATTCAAAACTAAGTTAATATTTTTATATAAAACAATCAACATGAATATATCTTTGATTTGGATTGGATTAAAAATTTGAAAATATAATTTAATTTGTTATAAACGGAAGTAATTTAATTATAAAGATTATAACATAACAGTTAATTATAAAATTATGACATTAAAATAATTATATAATTATAATAAAATAAATAGAAATCATATATACAAACTAATTTTGAATAAAAGAAAATAATACAGTAGATATATACAGTTATCTTTGAGAAAATATATAAATTCTTATTTACTGTACTACTTCCCTTATTAAAGAGAAGGTAACAATATATTAATAAAATGCAAAACTCTCTGAAATATGAAACTACCATTCTTTATTATAAATGCTATAAAAAGATAGCAATCTCTATGAAGCAGCAGAACACACACTCTCCTTCCAATTCATTATTTTATATTTGAATTAGTCTTTCAACCAAATAGTTTAATAAGGTATTTGGTAAATGGATTTGGTGTGTAAGAAAGCATGATTTGTGCATGAAAACTACATGACATTGAAGGTCAAAGGAGTAGTTACCTTTATGCATATGATATGATATGATACCATACGGATTGGAGTGTAAAACAGCTGGGTCTAATGTGCTCTCTAAAGTCTTACATTCTCGGTTATTGTGCTGGAAAAAGCTTTGCATATGTTTTGTTACTGGGGACTCTGTGGGGACTCACAGTATAGCCATAGACCATGACAAATTGTGGCTTCAAATTGCAGGGTGTGGATTAAAAAAACATCATCATGGCATTTGTCTATGAAAGATATTATAATTTTGAAGGTTCCCATGCGGTTATAATGATTGTATCGTTTTTAAAAACAGAAATTTACTCGAGTATATGATTGTGGCCAACAATAATCTTATTCAGATCTTATCATCCAACATTCTCTAAATCTACACTTCAATCTAGAGAATATATGTACGAGTTTGAAAATTTTAAAATCTGATTAAATTTTTTATTTGTTCTAATGAAGATTTTTGGATAAATTGTGTGGGATATTTTTTTATCAATATATTAGATTACATCTTTTAATTTATTAATATATTAGATTATATTTTTTAATTTATCATTAGAGAAGTTATGTATTTTTTTTTTATGATGGATTATTATTTTTGATGACGGATTATGGGATGCGATCTGAAATATCACTTGGTGTTCTTTCTGATGATGAATCATTAAATATGATCCGAAATATATTCTACCTAATAATAGAATATAAGTTGTGATCTAGATGGAATATAAACTGTGATCCAAAATATCGATGAATTCTTATTAATGATGAATCATGGGTTGTGATCGAAAAAATGATAAAAAAGTGCTATCCTTAATAATAAACATTAAATATTGTTTGGGCTTTTGGGCCTTGGTTCATTGGTAACTTCAAGTTTTTTTTTTGGTCCTTGGTCACCTTTCTTTGACCCTAACAAGGTGGAGGTCACAGCGGCTCCCATTTGGATCAAAGTTTACAATATACCTTCTACTTGGAGGAAAGAAGAGCACGTCACCAAACTGGTCAATTGAGTGGGTTCCTTTGTCAAACTGGATGGAGGATCTGTGGAGAAAAGGTTTGTTAGAGCTTGTGCAATTGTTGATCTTTCCAAACCTCGATGCCATTATGTCAGGGTTTGCTCCTTCCAAGGCTCGTGGATCCAATTTCTCAACTTTGAAGGCCTTCCTTTCAAAGGCTTTCTTTGTAACCTCTTCGGGCACCGTGTTGCAGGGTGTTCTTCAAAAGGCATTAAGATTTTGGCTCCTTGCTCTCGTTTGGTCTAGAGGAAAAAGGAAGGGGCTTCAGACTGGGACTTCTTAAATCATGATATCTTCTATCGCCTATCTAGTTCTTCTCTCCCTCCCTCAGTTGGTATTCCGCCCCAAGAAGCGAGGTCACTTTGCAGGGAGATTTAGTTGTGGTTGTGCCCTCAAATCCTTCTCCTTTCTTCTCAAGGAAAGCTCAAAGCCCCTTTGGTTTTGACTATCAAGAAGAAAGGCCGAAGAACAGAGATGGAAATGTTGCGATATGATGTAAAAGAAATGGTGAAGGATGGGAACCAATGGACGACGAAAGGTTTTCTTTCTCGTTGTGAAAGAACGATCTTATCCATTGGTTAATTTGGTGACTCATTTGCTTGATTCCCTGGGCAAATTTCAAGGGGTCCTTTGTGAATTGGATGATTAAAGATTGTCTTCGCTATAAGTTTCTTGTTGGATGTTGGCTTCTCGTTTATTGATCCTTCGTTGATTTTACACTAAAAACTTATTGTAATGATATTTATAATTGATTTTCTATTGTTAATTAAATTTATGTTTTTAATGGTTCCGACTTTATTCTTATAATCAATTAAATATTTATTAATATTAAAATATATCTATTTAATATTTAGTTGATTTTAAAATATATTTTGAAATCCCGTCAAAACCATTTTTCATTCATATTAAAAAAAACCATTAAATATAATCTAAAATATTATTAAAACAAATTATATACAATTTAATTAAATATCCTCGATACTATATGAAAACATAAAATCTCTATTCGGATGTCATCAACCTACATTCTCCAATCCAACACAACAATCTAGAGAATATATTTAGAAGTTTGAAAATTTTAGATTATGATTAAAAATTTTAGTGTGCCATGGATTTTTGCTTTTTTGTTGTCGTTTGTGATTATTTGCATCTAGCCCGTATATTTAGCAACTCGTGCACTAACTAAATCATGAGTTAAAAGGTAAATTTGGAATGGATAGAATACTGTAAGGTTGATTTTAGAATATGGACGGACTAAAGAAAATGAGGTACAGCGGATGTGGGCTTCGGAAGTTGTACCTTTCCTAAGTCCCCATGTTGCTATAAGCCTAGGTGTGAACTTAGCCCAATTCAAATTCAACTTAGTGAAAACGACCTTAATGCTTTTTCTCTTGGAAAATAACCTTCATAGTTCTCATCAAATATTTTAAAAATACTGTTTTATTTTATAATAAAAATAGGCACTATGAGAGGCAGAGGGTCCACTGCTCGAGATCCCATCATTGTCCTTCAAAATCGAGGGCAGACAGCCTACGTATAAAAGTCTTGATCATTTTAGTTTTGAGGTGCTCAAATCATAGAGACTAAGTTATAAAATTAGTATTATAATCGTGAAATGATGAGTGCCATTTAAGGATAAGTAATGGCGATTCCAATGCTAGGTGCAGGGTTATGTAGCTCTTTGCTAACATGTGTAGATTCATAATTTTAGTAAAAAGTTTATTATTTGAATGTTTTAATGTTGTTATGGTATATGGATTATTGATTTGTATTAAGGTTTTATTGGTATTTTTTTTTTGGGTATATTTTTCTTCTCTTTTTATTTATGTGTAGTTTTATATTGATGTATTTTTTATGGTTTTTTTTTCTTTTATGTTTTGTTTGTGTTTGGAAGTTTCTTATGTGTTTCTCCTCTTTATTTTTTATGTTTGTTTTTATTGGGTTGGAATCGCCGGTTTACCATTTGTGGTCTATTGATAGTGTCCCTTGTTGTTTTGTGGGCCTTTCTACCCTCCTTAACATTTTGTTGATGTTTGGACATATGATTTTCGGTTCTTGCATATTTTCTTGGTCGGCTTGTGCACTAAACAAATCATAATTTATTCTTGACACGTTTATATTTACAAAGCCTCCTAGAGACATTTCAATAGGAAGCATCAATAGAATTCAAGTCTAAGCACACACTAAATTGTTATTTTTTTTCTCTTAAGAACTTTCAACAAGGTTTAGTTGTAGTTTGTACCAAAAGGACTAGGTGAATGTCTTGCAGTTACACTTGTTTACTATGCAAAGAAGACAAAGCTCTTTATCTCATATTCCACTCATGCACGAGAACTACATTAGCTCTTATTCCATGTAGGCAATATATATAGTTACAACTCCTTGATGATGTTACCTAGGCTAACTAACCTTACACTTATTTTATGCCTCTTGCATCTATTTGTGATGAATTAGGTCAAAGAAAAATCTAACATTTTAGCCACCAAATCAGTGAAGTGAACACACATCCCTACTCATGCTCTGACTATGCATGTACTAAGAAATTTATAAAAATTGAAAATCAGTGTGGTACAAATTCAGAAGCATGGTACATATTCAAGACCTACACATGGCACACATTCGATGACCTATCGATTCTACACAATATAGATTTAGTGACATGTTGAATCTATCCCATTTCATTGCACATGTATATATTACAAGGTTGCAATCCAAATAGCCTCTAAATCCTATTTCCAGCTCTAAATTTTTGGAACTATGACTAGGTGTTGTGTGTTTGGATCATTCTTAGATTTTCTTTCAATTGCATTACTTGTGATCCGGGCAACAATTTAGGCGATAATTCGGGTGACGATTCTACCATAATTGATGATGAAACTTTCGAGAGCCATAACTTTTGCACCATAGCTCCAATTGACTCGTTGTTTGAACCGTTGGAAAGCTAAGAACGAGGAGAACACGGTGAGATGGCATGGAGTTCTGCTAGATAGATTTGACCCCTGAAAACCCAATGGAAGTGCCCTAAATTTTAATTTTAGTAGTGCAGTCTAAAAATAGTAATTCCTTGAATTTTATATTATTTTAAATCATGGAATTCGAACCACTTAATCTCCCTCGAGATTTTTGACCTTCCACATGCTCCCCCTGCTTTCAAAATGTGTATAAATGAAGATGTAACCCGAAATGGAAATCGGACATCTCTTCCCAGAGATAAGCATATAGTCGTATTGCGATCTTGAGTAATAATACATCTCTTCTCAGAGAATTAATTGTTACTGTATTATTTTTGTGTTCTTGAAATATTTTTCAACCAAAACTTCTAAGTTTTGGATCAACTTGTTCCTTACTTTGTCATGCTTTTAGTTACCATTTTTAGACTTGAGTTAGATATGATTATTGTAGTTTATTGTTGATTCATAAATCAAACACATGTTAATGTATTATTTGTTTGTGTGTGTTATTTAACCCAAAACCAAAATTAGTTAAAACACTTTGGTGAAGGTCCATGTGTTCTTTGAATGGTAAAACCTAAGGTTTTATAATTCTCATCCCCTTAGGGTCTAATATTTCACGATTTATGATTTGTTTTGATTTTCATTAAAACCTTCTCTTCATTTTTACCTTATCATTTGGATTTCCTTGGCTTAGAATAATGATGGCTTTGCTTACCTTTGGTTCGTTTTCCCATGTTAGCTTATGCTTAAGCTTGTGTTTCTTCTATTTTATCATGGTTAGATTATATTTTCATATTTCATTCATTTTTGAAATGACATGGGAGGTACTTAGTTTTTACATGTTTATAGGCTTACTTATATGGATGATATAAAAATGCTTATCAATGTTTTCCATGTTTCTTTCTTCAAATTAGGTCACAGAGTACTAGCTTATAGATTGAGACATGATAGGGTTGTTTTTGGTACTTTATGTGATGGTACCCTTGCATTTGAAAAATTTTCTTTCCTTTTTATTGGTGAAGGCTCTTGTATTTTAAATTGTATGACGATTCGCTGTGAGGTAGATATCATAACAACCTAGAGAGTTAAGGCATGTAATGACATAATCTCTACTCTTTCTTATCATGTTCAAATTGGGATTAAACATAAACCCCATCCTTAAGCATATATCTCTCTCATCCTCCTTCTAGGATTTAATTTCAAGTACCCAAGCCTTATGATATTATGGACCAACTTCAAAACACTCGATCCAAGATTTCCATCTTAGAGTTACTTAAACAATCAACTATTTCAAATACATATTGTGTGTTACCTTGTGTGATGCTACTCTATGAAGCAATTATTCTATTGGTAAATATTTATAAAACAGTGAACACCTCATCCCCTTTGAACTTGATGATTTTCCCTCTAGAGAAATTATTGATCAAAATCTTCCTTTGTATATTCAAGTTAAAATCAACCATGTGGGAATCAAGAGGGTCCTTTTAGGCAAAGATTCAAGATTGACTATATGTAGTGAGGCCTTACTTAATGCAATATAAATTGATTATAAGTCTCTTATAGCTTTGGATATGATCATAAAAGATTTGAAAATCAACCACGAAGCCCCCTAAGAATAATTGTGTCATGCCCCAAAACTAATATGATTGAAAACACACAAAAACTGATCATTTTTTTCTTTTGAGAATGTCCATAGTACATTCTACTTACCCGCACTGCCAATAGTTGGCCGAATACATGGTACAAGGCACATATTGTGATTCAAAAAATACACATGTCTAAATGGCATAGATTCTAATGCACTTTTTACCACATGGTAACTTATGAAACCATGATGGACCCACTCATTCAAATTAGTGTGTAGGCTCTCTACAAGCCTAACACTCTCTAAGATGACCAGCGGGTCCCATGGCTCCAAGGCCCAAACATGATGCTTGAATAAGGCAAGGTGGATTCTAGAAACCACTAGCTCAAATGACTCTATCTAAATTTTAAAATATTTAAAATATTTTATTTTATTTTATAATAACATTGGACACTATGAGAAGAAAAGGGTCCATTACTCGAGATGCCATCATTGTCCTTCAAAATAGAGGGCATATAACCTACATATAAAACAATTTTGATCATTTTAGTTTTGAGGTGCTCAAATCATAGAAACTAAGTTATAAAATTAGTCTTATAATTATGAAATGATGATTTCCATTTAAGAACAAGTAATGGCAATTCTTAAGCTAGGTGCAGGGTCATGTTGATATGGTCATGTACTTCTTTGTAAACACTTAATTTTTGTATAAAGTTCATTATTTGAATGTTTCAAAATTATTTAAAGGAAGGAGACTTCTTTGGATCCATATGGAACATTAGATGTTTGTGGATTTTTATGGTTTCCTCCCCATCTATCACACCATCAATCTACCATAGATATAGACAGGATTAATTCTATTTTGACAATGTATTTATTATTTTGAGTTAGGTTGGCACTCTGCCATTTGGGAAGTACTACATACCATTTATTAAATGGTCTTTGCCATCATTTATGCATCATTTAATGTAGGGATAACCAGTAGGACCTGAGAAATAATGGTACCAAAACAAGATCAAAAGTTTATTTCAAAGGTATACCATAAGGTATTGGTCTGACTCAGACCTTCCCTGATGTCGTTATGTATTTACCCAATTTTGATAAATATTGTAGCTATTTTGAGAACTTTGCCCTGGTTAACTATTTTGTGGGTTGAGTCCCTCCAGAGAGCTTGTTAAAGTAGTAGGTCCATAACCATTGTCAAGGCCATGGTGTGAAACTAGAAAGAGTCCAAAACCTTACCAAAAATTTCTTCCCATTTCATTTCACCAACCTAAAACACTGCAAAGCTATTGTTAGCCATGGAACCTAGTTTATTTGTAACATTTTAATTATTTTCTCTCATTGAACCTGAGACTTCCAAGTCTCTAAATAAGCCAAACTTAAAATCCTAGTTTGGATAAACTTTACAGGCTTACCTCTCCCTCTGTGTAATTTTTTTGTCCAATTTATTAAGTTTCTGGGGAATTTCATCTACCATTAATAACCAAAGTTCTATACACCATGTCCTTAGAAAAGGGTCTATGTGGAGATAGACTTAGCCAAAGATCTTAAGGAGTCCACTAAGATATGAGTGGGTAATAAATGTTTCACACATCTTGTGTTATATATTAACCTCCCAAACACTTGCTTTCAGTGTTAGGATTGGGACCATATGATTAGAGAATGCCCTTTAATGGTCCCCACTCCTTATGTTCCTCAAGAAAAAAGTGGTTATAACTCAAAACCAAGAATGGGAATTCTAACGGGTGGACAATAGTCTCTAATAGAAAAAATAATTTGGCCCATGGTAATGCCAAACCTTAGTCAATTGTTTACTATCCCACAAGGGGTTTGAGCTCATCAATATATGCTAGAAAGCTACCTGCACCTATGAAAGTTAAATGCCTACCTCCTATATCTCACTCACCTTAAGTGGTCATCCATCTTATCTCCTCCCTGTCTCTTAATCCTATGGCTCTATCTTCACAACCCCCTTCAGGGGTGACTTTTTCAGACTCTGAGCTTAGTTTTGTGAGTCTCAACCATAAAAATATTCTATGATGATCATATAGCCCCTCACCTTCCACAAATGAGGACTGTGTGCCAAATAAAAGGCAACCTTTCAAGCTAGGAGAGTTTATGCCACCTACTTCAGTTTTCAATTAGTTTGCAACCCTCTCAAACCTTATAGAGAGAAATGATATGAATCTTGATGTTTCCTATGGTAGTTTATTCATGGAATGTCAGAGGTCTCACTAATCTAACACGTAAGTATATAGTTAGGAATAATTGTCAAAATTTCTCCAAAATACAAATTTTTTACATATAAGAAGTCAAGATTTATGATTTCCTCCTTTAGATTGTTGCTATCACTATCTAGACTAGAGCCCTTTTTTAGGCCACCTATCACAAGCTTGATCATGGAGGTGTTGTCACTCTTTTGGCACCTGAGCTTTTTCAAAATATTATTTCCTGGGGTTTTGACCCCACCCATCATATATACTCTTTTTGACTTTGATAATCACATTATTGGCCTTGTCAAACTATGTGTATCCAATGTTGTTTTGGAACGCATCTTGATCTCAAAATGATTGGTAGATTCTCTTCTGGATGCCCACTAGATATTCTATGGAGACTTCAACATGGTTGAGTCCACTGAAGATAAATAAGGATGTCTCCGCATGTGGTGGTGTGTAGGGGAATGGGATGAATGGTTCTACATTCATAACAAACTTAGGGTTTTTTATTTCAATGACCATCGAAGGAGAGAGTCATATTATATTTGGTTCACCTAGTCTAATTTTTTCCAAGGATAACATAAATTTCCTAAACATCTTGACCATGTTCTTCTAGAAAAATAATACCTTTTATTCTTTGCTCTTGTGCATGATCAAGATGTAGTTGTGATCCTAGACACTTTTTTTCTTGATCATCATCCTATCTACTTCTATTTTGAATGGACTACCCTTCAGGTTAAATCCCCTAATTCTTAATTTTACCTCAACATTGGTGATCTTAAAAATGACTGGACTATTGGGCATATCATTCAAATTTGGAACCTGGTTCCTAGACCCATTGGGGATAATGGTTGGATTGATTGGTGGGTTAATGACATTGCTCACACCACCACTTTTCTTTGAATATATGGTAAACAAGATACTATCTTTTGGTAGTATATACATCATGATACAAACTATGCATACCTTAGGGTTTCACATGATCTAGAAGCCTCATCTTTTATCCCTCATCTACAAGCTGAAGAATTGATGTGAAGACATAAAATCCAATCAAAATAGGCTTACAAAGCTAGAGGAGCACAACTTAGAGTATAGATACATTGGTTAAAATTTGGAGATATAGTGACCAAAGAATTCTTCTCTTTCCTCTGGTCTATAAAAGTTATGGATAAAATCAAAGCCATTAGATGTGCTTTACCTAGATTTAACAAATTACCTAATATATTTCAAGCTTTTATACATCACTATCATGGTGTTTTTGTTTCTTAGACTATATCTCATGTTTGTGAAGCTTCTCTCTCTTAATGCCTTGGAATTATCCCATGTAAGCTTTTTAAATCTCAAATAATTACCTACAATAGACATCTTAGGTTAAGTGATCTTAAGGAAGGTGTTATGTAGATGGACACTAACAAATCCCTAAGAGTTGATGGGTTTCCTTATGAGTTATATCAAACCCTTTGGGATATTGTTGGATCTGGTCTTCATAAAGTCTACTTTGAATCTATTTTATCAAACTCTTTGGGCTTTCTCATTAATCAAGGTAACATCAAGTTCATTCTTAAATGTCGAGACCCTAAATTTATTACCAACTGGAAGCCCATCACTCTTAGTAGTGTATCTTACAAAATTATAGCTAAAGCTCTAGCTCTAAGAAAAAACACATTCTCCCCTTAATCATGAAAAGTGAACAAACTAGGTTTATTCAACATAGATACAGTTTTGGATAGCATCATTTCTATCTTGGAAGATATGGAATGGGCTAGGATATACAACCATAAGGCTTTATTAATCAAGATTTATTTTTAGAAATCATATGATTGAATTGAATGGCCTTTCATTATAGATAATTTTCAAGCTCTTAGTTTTAGCCCTAATTTTCTATAAACTGTTAATATGCTTTTTTAAGATGTTGGTGTTTTGTATTAATATCAATGGTTCTCAATGTAAATGTTTTGAGCTTCATTGATCTATCAAACATGGTTTCTCTTTAGTTTCTTCTCTTTATCATCTAGCTACTGAGGGCTTCAACTATCTATTGGCTAGTTATTCTTCTAGGGATTTGGTGAAGGGTATTTCTCTCCCTAATCCAGATCATCAGTTGATTAATGGGAACTTTTTTGAGGACTCATTTATCACGCTTTAGGAAGAAGAGGAATCTATTAAACATGTTTGGATTGCCTAGACACTTTTTGCCTTGCTTCTGGGTCTTCTATATAATGGCAAAAGACTCAATGTTATCGCCAATCCCTCTCTCCCAAATCTCCTTGGTTGGAGGGATACCAATGGAAATGGAGTCTCCTTAGAGTGTAGTTTAATTTCTTATGCATTCCCTTTATTTTTATAGCCTCACATGATGAGTTGTGGTCTTATGTGGTTTAAATGGTTGAGAAACTTTTGGATCACTAAATCCTTGAATCTAGCTAGGAAGTTTTAGATTTATTCTAAGGCACTCATTACTACTCATGTTTACTACTCATCCTATTGGGCCCCTTCCAATGCCTCTTATGATAATATTAATAAACTCTTAAGATACTTTCTATGGGTTAATTATGAGGGTCGTCATGGTTTTCATAGAGTTTCTTGGCCCATTTATTATTAACCTAAAGAAGTTGGTGGGTTTGGGCTAGGTCTTGCTCTCATCGTCAAATGGATTATTATAAGCATATAAGGGGATGAATCCTAGAAAATATTATTGAGGCATTGCATCTCTCAAGGCTACCCTCTTGGTAGAAAGGCCTGGCAAGGGCTAATTTTCTACAACATTCTCATCACTCATGTTCATGTTCAAACCTCACCTCATTTGGGTGGGGGAAGGGTTTAAAAGTGGTCTCTCACTTAATGCTCACTCTCTATGATGGTATCCCATGATGAATTTACATAATGTTCATTTTTCCATGGTCCCTTGGATCAAAAGGTTATGGTTGTTTAAAAAAGGTATTCACCTAATTAGGGATCTATTCTAAAAAAGCATTTAGGATTGGATTCCATAGAATCTTATAAGACTAAGTTTAAGCTTAATAATGAAGATGCAAAATCTATTTCTAAGTTGTAGATTTCCATACTTAAGGAGTATTTACACAAAATTGGTGTTACCTCTCTTATGCCATGGTGGAAAGACTAGTCCTAGCCTACAACTACATTGTTTTATTGCTATTATCCTCAATTGGGTATAATATTTTGTCCCCTTGGCATATTGAAACTAAAACCCTCAATCATCGATGGACTATTAGATCCCTTCATCATGTTTGGGCTAGAAGGTTTGATAATATATGGGTGGATTTCATTGAATCTAAAAAATCTCATTTCCTTTGGTGTATTGTTTACCAAGGTCCTCCTATGGATAATTAGATCAAGTACATGGGGGTCTCAAATCCCATCTTCCCCATTTGTCACCACCCATAATCCCTTAAACACCTCTTTTGGTTTTTCCCTCATGATCAAACAACCTAGAGATGGATTCATACCTTCTTCAAGCCCTTTAGGCTTGAAATGTTCACTTGGAATATGGATTTCTTAGGGGACTCCCACTTACTTCCTATAAGATACAACCGATTCTAGCATATATTTCATACTAACATTTTTTTTAGATTTGGAAAAGTAGAAATAACGCATGTTTAAATCATAAAGATATGGAAAAAATATTTTTTATCACTAACAAAGTCATGATATCTAATGTTATCCTCTGGATATAGATTCAAATGGATAAATTTCAGCTCAAGCTTCACCATCTACAACTTCTTCTGAACCATTAGGGGAACACTCCTTGTGTAGTCAATCATGAACCTACAGATCTCCCCTAGACACCAATCCCTAACAAAGGCATGGACATGGGGGTAGGCATCAATGATCTTGTAATAGGTGGTCTAGAAGCTAGAGGATCTCCTATCCTCGCTCTCACTAGCCATCTCCACATCGAAGATCTTATAGGGCTAACAGAGATAGTGGTGATGGTGGGGGGGGAGGGTTGGGGATCTCTACAGGACAAGTTCTCTCAGTTGGCTCTTGCAATTTCACCCTCCAAATAGGATTTTGTAATTAAGTAGTAAGATGGTACTGATAATAACTAACATATTTATGGTTGGGATCCCTTACTAGTTGATGATGACTCCTTACTTAAGGGGGGTGGGGAAGGAACTCTCAAGTTCCTCCACCTCCACCTCCACCTTCTGCCATGTTCATTGTTGTTGCTTGATGGGTTTCTTATTGTTTGTGATTTTGGTTATCCTATTTTTGGTTAATGTGCACTTGAGTTAGTTTAACCTTGGTATTTTTATCCTTGAGGTGTCCTTTTATGGGCATTGATCTCTTCTCAAGGCTTGTTTTAGCTCAACGTGGTTGTTATTTTGGATTGTAACTTTTAGACACATTTTTTTATATGATTAGTGATGTTTTATATCTTTTTTTATTAATGAAAGTGTGTTATTCAATCAAAAAAAGTAGTGTTGTTTTGGTATATGCATTATTAATTCGTATTAAGGTCTTATTGGTATTTTGTGTGTGTTCTTTGTCTCTCTCTTCATCTATATGGGGTCTTGTGGTGATGAATTTATTATGCTTTCTCCCTCTTTTAGGTTTTATTTATGTTTGGAGTATTTTTGTGTGTTTCTTTTCTTCATATTTTATGTTTATTTTTGTTGGGTTGGAATTGTTAGCTTATCAATGGTGGTCTGTTGATAGTGTCCCTTATTGTTTTGTGGGACTTTCTACCCTCGCTCACATCTTGTTGATATTTGGAAATGTGATTTTTGGTTTTTACATCTTTTTGGTTGACTTTTTCACTAAAAAATCATAATTTAAATTGACATGTCTACATTTACAAAGCCTCTTAGAGGCATTTCAATAGGAAGCATTGATAAAATTCAAGTCTAGACAAACTCTAAATTGTTATATTTTTTCTCTTAAGATCTTTAAACAAGGTTTAGTTGCATTTTTTACCAAAAGGACTAGATTAATGTCATGTAGTTACACTTAGTTACTATGAAAATAAGATAAATCTCTCTCTCTCTCATATTACACTCATGTACAAGAACTACATTAGCTCTAATTCCATGCAGGCAAGATATGTAGTTGCAACTCCTTGATGATGTTACCTAGGTCAACTAACCTTACACTTATTTTCTACCTCTTGCATATGTTTGTGATGAATTATGTCAAATAAAAATATAAAATTTTATCCAACAAATCAGTGAATTGAACACACATCCATACTCAGGTTCTGACCATGAATTTATGAAGAAATTTGTAAAAATTAGAAATCAACATGGTATAAATTCAGAGTCATGTTACATGTTCAAAACCTACACATGGTACACATTTGATGACCTATTTATTATATACAATACATATTTGGTGACATGTTGAATCTATCCCATTTCATTACACATGTACATATTTTAGGGTTTTAGTCTAGATAGCCTCCAAATTTTGTTTGCAACTCCAAATTTTTATTAGAATTGTGACCAGGTGTGTATGTTTTGATCACTCTTAGATTTTATTTCAATTCAATTACTTGTTCCTTATTTTTTAATGATTTTAGTTACCATTTTTACACTTGAGTTAGATATAATTATTGTATTTTATTGTTGAATCATAAATCAAGCATGTGTTAATTGTTAGTGTAGGATATTATTTTCTTTTTATTTATTATTATGGATTATTCCTACACATGTGTTTGGCTTGCTTAGGTGTTATTTTGAGGTCTCTTAGGTGTCATAAATGAGGTAATTAAGGTGTACATGCACATTGGAAAATTATTGTCAAATTGGTAGGTAAGGATACCCTTACCCACCAATATTGACATATGGAGCACACAAACCATTTGGTAAAAGTCTTGTGTTCACATTACCAAATGTCTTGGCTCTATGACTCCATTGTAATTATAAATATGCCTCTCATATAATCTATTTTTTAATGAGTTATGAATGCAATATTATTATAATTTTCCTCTATTTTAATTTCAATCTCCACAATAGAGTTATGTTTCTATTTACTTTGCATTTACAATTCGTGTGTTTGATTCTATCAGTTAGATCTTGAACAATTCCATCATGGTATCAAATCTTTTTTATGATAACGAACACTATTTTGTTAATTTTTTGAAATCTTGAGTAGTTTTTTGAGTTTGTATTCTAACTAAGATTGTAAAAGAGAAACCTGTAGATCTGTGTGTATCATCTACAGTCCTTTCTTCTCTAATTGGTGAATTTCATCAGTATTTGCAATTATTTCAATTGTATTAGACATATAAGTAACCTTTTGTATATTTTAAAGGAGGATTCAAGCTAGTTGGATAGCAGACAAAATCATTTTTTGATAAGGAGGCAAGATTTATAAGTTGTTTTGCAAATCCATTTTTTTTAGGAAAACAACTGGGATTTTTTTGATTGTGATTAAATGATAAAAAATCACTCAAAAAATTTTATGGGTTCTATGGACCTTTGTTTCCTCTTTCTAGATGATTTTGTAGTTCATAATTTAATTAATAATTGTGAAATTTATCATAGTTTTACTGACTATGATACTATTCAAAAAATTGCAAATTTACATTTTTGATAAACTTTTAAGGAGTTTTTTTTGTTTTTATAAAAATATTATTATTATATAAAATCATATTGTAAGGATTTTTTTCATTGTTTTGTAATAGTCCTTCTATTTCATGAAGGGTGAAGTCTAGTTTTGGTAGGCAGTCAAACCCCCTCACAAGCAAAACAAAAATTTTCCTCTCCTTTGCTTAACTCATAATTTAACATTCTTGTTCTCCTCATGGACACTTTTTTGGTTGAGCCCAATGTCCATTTTTTGTGATCTTACACTATCACTTATGCAATCATTGCATAGATTTCTCATTTGTGGATGCATTCTCAGTTGAATCTGACATCTATTTTTTATGAGCGTGCATTGTTGTTTGTGCCTTTAATGTAAAAATTTCACTCATTTCTACACCAACCACTTTGTTGCTGTGTGTATTGCACGATAGTAAATACTACACTATACTGCACATTCAACAACCTCAAATAGTGATCTTGTTACTGTGTGTATTGCACAATGGTGAACACTCCACCAAATCATGCACTTTGACAACATCAGCTATATCTTTATGGTTTATTATGTGGATCTATACCTACAATTCATTGTATCTTAGTGTAGATCTAATGTGTAGTACCTTATTTGAATTGTATTCATCATCTATCCTTCTTACACGAGTTGAAGTTTTATGAATCAACTATATGCTCGTGTTTACGACTGTCTTTGGCCCTACACAATATCTTAAAGATTTTTTGGGCTTTATTGTACAAAAATTTGGTGCCCATTGTAGATGCACTAAAGTGTTGATTGTATATGCACTAAAACATAAAGTGCCAATTGTATGTGCACTAAAGTGCTGATTGTATATGCACTAAAACATAAAGTGCTAAACCTCTATAATTTGGGAGGGTTCTTTTTGATAGTTTCAGGGAGGGTTGTTGAGTGCCTTGCCTTCTTTATTGCTCATTCAATTTATGCTTGCACTACATCATGGATCATAATTTGGTTTCACTTCTCACTCCATTCAATTATCATGACTAGAAATCTAAAGTGCAATTTTTTCTAAGCAAAGGGTTACACAGGATAACCATGAATATGGAAACTGAACCAAAACTTGGTACATATAAAATTAAGTGGTATAATAGGTGTGATGAAGAGTATGGTCTTTTATGTTTATCTATTTCTCCTAACTTACTCTTTCACATTGAATCTGCTAAATGACCACATGAGATTTGGAACACTTTGGAACAATTCTTTGGAAAATAAGATGTAATGAGAGGTCATGAGCTATAGAATGAGCTCATTAGTTTGAGTCCAGGAAATTTTGACACTATAGAAAACTTGTTAACCAAACTTAAATCACTTAGGTTGAAATTAAAATTATGTTGTATAGAGAAAAAGGATGAACAATTGATCCTCTATTCTTTCCAAGTTAGGTCCTGACTACTCAATTTTTATCTCTGCCTTTCATACTTTGAAATGTGCCCTAAGACCTACATGGAGTATGTCATCCTTAGATGATTTTACCAAATAATTAACTAGGGAGTAATACAAACTCATCTAAATGGGTACATTGAGGTCTTCTAAATCACATGCTTTGTTGAGTCATGCCAAATCGAAGACTTTAATAAATAAGGAGAAGAAATAAAATAAGAAGGACCAAGAGAAATGAAAGGGTCAAAAATCAGATACTAAACCAAAATTATCATATGATTCCTCCTCTTTAGGTGGGAAATCTAAGAAAGAGAGGATCATATGTGCCTATCGTAAGATAAATGGGTATGATGAAACAAAATGTATGAAAAAATAGATTGATCATTTAACAAAGATGCTTGAGAAAAACAACATCAATGTCCCTGATAAAATCAAATCAACCTCATCAACACATGAGTAATCTAAGGGAAAATAATGTAGTAAGGGGAAAGGTAAGGGTAAGGCCCTTGTTGCAGTAGCATCTCAACCATCCACATGGGTGATTGATTTTGGTGCCTCACATCACATGGCTTCTTCATGAGATTTGTTCTCATCCTTAGAGCCATGTTCTATGCAATCTATTCCAATAGGTGATGATACTTATGTTAAATTTTGTGGAGGAGGATCTGTTGAAGTTAATGATGGAACATTTGAAAATGTCTTATATGTTCCATCACTATAAACTAATCTCCTATCTATTTATAAAATCACCCACATTGGATCATACAAGAAAGTTGAGTTTACTCTAGATTTTATTATCATTAAGGAGCTACATAGTAATACTACTGTGGCCATTGGGAAAGTAAATCACCAATCAAGGTTGTACACCTTCTCAAATTTTGCTCTTGATTACCCTTCTACTGCATTACTCACTCATTTTGATAGAGTGAGCAAACTATGACATGAGTGATTTGGCCATCTAAACTATCGCTACTTGGAACAACTCAGTCAAAAAGATATGGTAATAGGTTTGCCTTGTGTTTATTTTTTTGATGGTGTTTGTGAAGGTTACATGCTTGGTAAACATCCTAAAGATAAATATGACAAAGGCAAATCATGGAGATCCACTAAAATTTTAGAGCTAATTCATAGTGATGTTTCTGGACCATTTCTAAAGCCTTCATTCAACAAGGTTAGGTACATGATTACCTTCATAGATGACTTCTTTAGGTATACTTGGGTGTATTTTATTCAAAAAAATTCTAAGGTCTTTGACCTTTTTAAGGATTTCAAGTCTCTTATTAAGAAACAATAAGGGAAAACCATTAGAAATTTATGCACTAATAATGGTGGTGAGTATGTTAATCATCACTTTGAGTAGTTATATACTTTAGAAGAGATTGATCTACAATGAATAGTTCCATATAGTCCTCAATAGAATGGTGTTGTAGAATGTAAGAACAGATCTTTGTAGGAAATGACAAACTATATGATACACTCCAAATCACTTACACCACAATATTGAGCAGAAGCTATTAATTGTGCTTGCTATATCCAAAATCATGTTCCTCATAAAGAATTGAAAGGTATCACTCCTTTTGAAGCTTAGAGAAATAAAAAACCTGAAGTTAAGCACTTCAGGGTATTTACATCCCTAGTTATGGCCTACATTCCTAAGAAGAAATGTAAGGCCATGGAACGTCATAGTAGGACTTGCATATTTGTTGGGTATGCAGAAGGTGTTAAGGGATATAAGCTTCTTCATCCTACCACATGAGTTTTTCATTAAGAGGAGTTTAATATTTCAAGAGGGCCCATCAGACTCCACACATGACACTTCTCCCTCCTCTTTGGACTCTTTGAGATATGATGACAGTTCAGATCATCCAGATTAGATACGTATTGATGAAGATTCTTCTTCCAATTTATATGATGAAGATAGTTATAGAGATTCACCTCATTCCATTCATAGTCACATTTTTGAAGTTGAAGAATCTCCCCCTGATTCTCTAATTTCAGGTCCTCTTTGTGATAGATAGAATCTATAGAGTGTAGGTGATTGGGCTAGGAATCCATCAAATGTCAAACAAACTCATTCACAATTTCAGGGTGTTCCACATGTTTTCATTGCTTGTGCTTCTAATCCACAATCATTTCATGAGGCATCTAATATTCCTAAGTAGGATACAACTATGCACAAAGAGTATAGTTCCTTAATTAGGAACCACACTTAGGATCTAGTACTACTTCCCAAGGGAAGGAAACTTGTTCGATGTAGGTGGATCTATCAAACAAAATTTTTAGTAGATGGGTCGATGGATAAGTTTAAAGCACGATTAGTAGCAAAAGGATTTTCACAAGTTCCTAGCATAGACTATACTAAAACATTTGCTCTAGTCACTAAAATGAACTCTATTTGACTCACTCTTTCCATTACCATAGCTTATCATTGGGATGTTCATGAGATGGATGTGAAGAGTGCCTTCCTTCATGGTGACCTTTAGGATGAGATATATATGGAACAACCACAAGGTTTTGTGAAAGATTCTTCCTTAGTGTGTAAACTTTAGAAATCTATCTATGGCCTCAAATAGGCCCCTCAAGATTGGTATGCCAAGATGGATTCATTTCTTCTCATAGTTGGGTTCACTAGATGAAATTCTGATCTGAATGTCTGCATCTTGTGGTAAGATAATTCACTCTTGATTCTAGTTCTATATGTGGATGACCTATTGATCATAGGGAGTTATTCATCATCTATTGTAGTAGTGAAAAATTTTCTACATGATATATTATATATGAATGACTTGGTTTTATTTCATTACTTCCTTGGTATTGATATTTCATAATCTGACTCAGGTATTAACATTGCACAATCCAAGTATGATCTTGATTTTCTCTCATGGTTTCACATGGATACTTGTAAGCGAGCTCTGAATCCCTTTCTTTCTAGAGTCAAACTTAAGGCTGAGTGTTCTTCTCCATTGGTTGATGCTACCTTGTATCAACAACTAGTTAGTAGTCTCATCTATCTAACTAACACTAGACCTGATATTTGATATGCAGTGGGTATGGTCTCTAGGTTTATGCATACACCACTTGAGCTACATTGGAAAGAAGCCAAATGGATTCTCCACTACATTCAAGGTACTCATATTTTTGGGACTCATTATGGAGTAGGCATTGATATTGAATTGATTGGATACATAGATTCAGATTAGACTGGTGATATTCAACATCACAATTCCACTTCAAGATATAGTTTCTCACTTAGTTCAAGACCAATTAGTTGGTTTAACAAGAAGCAGAGTGCTATTACTTTATCATCTATTGAGACTAAATACAGAGGGGCTATCAATGATGTTACTAAATCTATTTGGCTTTAGGGGATTCTTAATAAGTCTAATATATAGTTTAAATGACCCACAATCATTTTTAATGATAACCAAAGCACCATTTAGATCTGCAGGAATCTGGTCCAACATCAATATACCAAGCACATCGAGATTCATATGTACTTCATTCAAGAGCTCATCATGGATAGGTCATTGATCTCAAATTTTACAAGACTAAAGAGTAGATATCTAATATCTTCACCAAACCCTTCACTGAGAGTAAGTATAGTGCATGCTCTTCTTGGGGTACAAGTTGCATCAACATCATCTTCAAGGGGGCCTTCTAGTCCTCTTCTTATTTTCTCTCTTTTGGGGTGGAGTTTTTTCCTACAGGTTTTCTCATTTTCCTCCACTTTGTGAGAGTTTAATTGTACTTGGGTACCTCATCAGGCCATGTTTTTGGGACCCAATTTTATTTTCCCACCTAAGCTACGCTTAAGGGGGGGTGTTAGTGTAAGATATTATTTTCCTTGTATTTATTATTATGGATTATTCCTACACATGTGTTTAGCTTACTTAAGTGTTATTTTAAGGTCACTTAGGTGTCATAAATGAGGTAATTAAGGTGCACATGTACATGGAAAAATTACAGTCAAATTGGTGGGTAAGGATACCCTTACCCACTAATATTGATATATGGAGCACACAAACCATTTGGCAAAAGTCTTGTGTTCACATTGCCAAATGTCTTGGCTCTATTCCTCTATTGTACCTATAAATACACCTCTCGTCTAAGCTATTTTTTAATGAGTTATGAATGAAATATTATTATAATTCTGATCTACTTTAATTTTATTCTCAATAATGGAGTTTTGTTTCTATTTACTTTACATTTGCAGCTCGTGTGTTTGATTCTATCAATTAAATCTTGGACAATTCCGTCACTAATGTATAACTTGTTTGTGTGTGTTATTTAAACTGAAAACACAAATAGTTAAACACTTTGGTGAATGTCCATGTGTTATTTGAGTGCTAAAACCTAGGGTTTTATAACTCTCATCCCCTTAGGGTATAATATTTCATGATTTATGATTTGTTTTGGGTTTTATTAAAACCCACCCTTCATTTTTACCTTATCATTTGGATTCCCTTGGCTTAGAATCATGATGGATTTGATTAGATTTGGTTTTCTTTCTCATGTTAGCTTATGCTCAAGCCTGTGTTTATTCTCTTTTATCATGGGTAGATTATATTTTCATATTTCATTCATTTTTGAAATGGCACAAGAGTGATGCACAACATCATAAGACAACATGAGAAGATAATACGTTTAAGAGTTTCATTATGACCATTTTTTGTTTTATTTGTGTGTTAGAAGTATTATATGGACCTTAGGATGTTTTAGAGTAATTTATGGTCTTTTAAGTGCATGTTTCTATCCCTTTTAGAGTTTTCCCACCAAAAAGCAAAAATTTAAAATTTAAATTTAGAATTAGGCTTTGAGTGGTGTTTTGAGGTTTGGTGTGTAATGTAAAGGATGATGAATGTTGTGATGGGTATAAATAGGTCCTATAAGTGTGTTTAATGGTATTCCAAAATTAAAGACATGAAAAAGGAAATATAAGCCAAGAAAGACGTATAATTCCCACCTTATGTTGAGTTGGCAAGAAAAGTAAGTTATGTTACATGTTTGGCATTATTAGAAGATTAAAATACATGTAGATGGGTAGAAGAGTGGAATTAAGGTATTAGGAGGATTTGATAGGTTATAAGAAGAGATATGGATGTGTATAACCTCAAGAAAGATAAGAAAAGATAAAGATACAAAGCATAAAAGCTCTATTCTACTTAGGTGAAGATTTGGTATAATGTTTTGTTATGAAATGAATATAAATTATGCCTTATCAAGTTTATAATGGATCTTGTAGAGTGAATTAGAATTTAACATAATTAACTATCTATTTTTATTTAATTTTGAGATGATTTTTAGTACATAAAGTAATGCAAAGTACAATATCGTTTAATCATGTAGAATATTGTGTTCTCACAGTTAGGAAACATAATTGCTAAGGTCTTTTGAAGATTGTTCAAATTTGTTGGAGTTTGTATAGTTTATTTAAAATAGGGAAGAATATTTAATTTATGTTTTTGATCCATTTTAAATATTAATAACCCATGATAAGTACAATATTCCAAGGAAACTTTCACACATAGTCTTGTGCATATTTAGAATTCTGTAAACTTATAGGTTAGAGACTTATTGTGGCGGTTCATGAATAATTAACCTTTGGAGAAGGTGAAGAGAGTTAGGGCAGACCTATTATAGGTATTATGTATATTTTAAGTAGTCTAGAACTCAATTTATCCTATTTTTTTTCTCTCGGTCACCTACAGGCCCATCAACACTAGACCTAGGGTTTTAAGCTTGTAACTCAAATAACTGTTATTCCCACCAACACAAATTGCTAAAACTTTGGATTCATATGTGTTTAAACATGAAATAAAGTATTTTGGTGTTTTTAAGTTGGTATATGATATTATAGTATGGTATCCAGGTCTATGGCATTATATTAGGCCTAAAGAGACCTAATTACCAAGAAGGGTATACGAGAATAGGTACTTTTATTGAGATTTGTGACCTAAGATTTTAGGTGAAGATAAAGGGGGATAAAGGGTATCTAAAAGTGTGTCTAGTTTGTTTGTAATATTTTTGGATGGGTCAAACCTACTGTATTTGTGTGAAAAGAGGGTTACAAGGACTAGGCTTTAAAGAGAGAAAGAGTGGATGGTTGGAGAGTTCTTGCTTAGAGATTGTGTTATTTTATTAGATGTGTATGGGAGATAAAATATGTAGTGAAAGGCCATAAGAGTCATAGTTTTGGAGTCAAGAAATTTTGAATCATGTATTAAGTTATTAGGTCCTTGAACCTCTACTAAAAGAGAGATAAGTTTGAGGTGAGAATGAAGAATGGAGTTTTGAAAATGGTGTATGAGATGATGGTGCTTGAACTAAGGAAGAGAAAATGCAAAGATATATTAAGGGTGAAATGTCCTCAAGAGATAAGAGAACTATATGATCAAAGAGGCTTTTGAGCTTAGTGAAATAAAGAATGAATAAAGGTAACAAAAGACAAGCAAGGTACCTTCATGAAGCAAGCAAATCAGAGGATAGAGAAATGTTTAAGGTAGAAATCAGAGCCAAATATATGGATGAGGAGAGTGTTTTTAAAATCTCTACATTAAGTGTTATCAAAGCAGGTAAGCTATTAGAATTTTTAAGCTTTTGAGTATTATAGGTTGTTATTGAGGTTACATGAGGTTAAGTTATAGGAATGAGTTAGAGAGGTAGAAAAACATAAGTGTTTGTGGTATAAGATCAACCCTAAGAAGAGAGAAGAAAGACTCCAAGAATAGGAATAGTTCCAAGGTGAAAAAGACTTGGACAAGAGTGTCAATAGACCAGGAAGAGGAGAGAACCTAGGTTGAGACACCAAAGTAAGGTGAAAAGACTTGTTTATGAGAAGATGAAGATAGAGAAGGAAAAGGTGAGTAAGGACTTATTTGAGTTAGAATACCACAATGAGAGAAAGAATATGGAATACCCAAAGAGAAAAGGGTTGGTTGTTGAAGAGGAGATGAGTGAGATATATCAAAAGATAGAGAGGATAAGCTTTTTAGTGGATCTCATGCAAGAATAGGAAAGCCAATGGTATGGCTGGGTAATGAAGAATAAGAGAGTTAATTTTATTATAAGGGTACTCATGGAGATAAGAAGAATGATTGTAATGAGAGATAATGAGAAGAAAAATAAGTTTTTATCTAGGCAACTTAAAGAGGAGATGAATAAGTTCATGATGGATGAACAAGTTTGTAAACACGAGAAATGTGAACATCTTAAGGAGAGTGAAATAGTCATGGAAGATGATGAGAGGAAACAACTAAAGCAACCTAAGAAGTAGAATATGGAGGCAAACAAGCCTCAAGTTTTTAAATCTAATGATTTCTTGTCATGTATGCATGCAAGTACAAAAGTGAAGGATGAAGAAGGCCATTTTGAGGACATAAAACTTGAAAGTATGAAGGAAATAAAGTGTGAACAACATACTTATATAAGAAGAATTTGATTTGGCATCCATGTATAGAGATATAGTTATTTGTTACCTTGAACGAGGAGAGATGTTTGGAGAAGGATATCTTCAAGAAGAAGGATGCCCCATTGAAGGCATAAAAGAGATAGTGTAATGTCCCCAGTTTCCCTATGAATCATTTGTAGAAGACTATTAGACTATTTTATTCTTGTAGCCTAAGTCAAGTGACGTAAAGAAATATTAGTGTGGGATCACTATTTATAAATTACTATTCATGGGTCACTATCAATTATCACTATTCATGGTGATGTGGTAGGTGATGATGTAGTAGAGGATGTGGCTTGTGGATGATGTGGCATGGCCCACAAGAGGATCTACCATTAAATCAAGTGTAAGTGAAGGATTTGGTCACTAAAAGAAAAGTTTATTTGTCTTTGGTGAGTCATGTGTCTTCCTTTTGAGGATGAAGACAAGGGTGAATAGTTAGGGCACCACCCTTTGGAAGATGCATGTTTTAGAGTGTGGGAGAAGACAAAAGGAGGTTTGGAAGCATGTGTGCACATGAGGGAAAGATGACAAAAGTCACTATTAAAGGTTGGCTTCACATGTGTGAGAGAGACACCATTTTGAAGTGACATGGGAAAGGAGGAAACAAAGACAAAAGAGGTGGTTGATCTTGTTCAAAGTGGAGATTCACTTTTAACTCCTTTGCACACCAAGACAAGTACTTCACTATTAAGTCACATTCATGACTTGAAGTGGGGTGCCATTCTTCCTTCTCCATGAATTTTCCCTCTCTATCTCTCTCCCCTTCACATTTTGTATATAAAGAGAGAGAAGGTGATTTTTATAAGTGGAAAAGTGAGTAAATAAATTTTTAATAGAAGATATTTTTGGTTAGGAGTACAAAAATGATGCCATATTTATTTTTGAAAATTTGTGATATAATAAATATAAAATTTATGAAAATTTGGTTTAATTATCAATAAGTTTATATAATATTTTATAATAATATTTTAAAAATTAATTTTTAGAGTTGTTTGAATAATACATCAATTAAAGTTATTTGGTTGGTTACAAGTGAAAGTTATAGTACCATGTTTTAGTATGGATGAATAAATATATCTAACTAAAAAATTGCATCGCATCTATTCATAAACATTGTAAATTAATATAATTAAAATTAAAACAATAAAATAAGATTTAATTACATGAAGCCTCAATGGTTAGCTCAAGTGGATAGGATGAATGACTTCCTTAAGGGTGAAGTCATGTTTTATGGCTGATAAGGAAAGATTATGATCTTGTTAATTCATGATTTCTCTATAAATCATGGAACCAAATTAAATGGTTTCTAGGCTCATGACAGACTTGTGAGAGAGACTTATGCAAGGTGTATGTGAAAGTTGTAGAGCAAAGGAGAGGTAGAGTGCCTAGTTGATGAATTGATGAGCAGAGTATTTTGATGACTATGTGGATGATCTATAAGTCATATTTATGATGTCAAAAAATTTCTCTTGTAGTTTAAGGATATACGAATAGGTCTGAGTGTGCATATGAGGACAATTTGAGTGAAGAAGGAGAAAGATTGTGGCATGCCTATGTGAGAGGCCTACATGAGATAGGAAGGGAATTTGTGTAGAGGTTAGAAATCCATCATCAAGTGTTGAAGACATCATTTCTAAGGTGGAAGTGTTCAAATAAGGGTCTAAATGATTATTCTTCCTTAGGGTAGTTGTTCCTTGTGAAACAGGTATTTCACTAAATACCTTTGGTTAGGAGGATATGATCAAGGTTTGTTGGTATAAAGGAATTGATCAATATCTTATTTGTAATTTATTATAGGATAGTAATCCATTTATGTTTCAAGCTTGAGAGTGAGTTTTATTCACCATGAAATTTTCCCATAGGAATTATGTGCTATGTGTTTGATCTTATGTATGCTTTGAATGAATGAGCTCTTGTCAATATTGCTTGATCAAGTTGATATATGTTGATTGATTAATAGTTTGAAAGGACTATAGTTATAATTGAAATATCTGGGCTCAATAATTCACCCCCCTCTCAATGATTGTACCTCTAAAAATTGGTATCAAAATAGGTCCTTAATAAAGGCTTAACAACTTGAAGGTGATCCAAGGTACAATATGGGTAGTCATCAAGGAGGTTTATCTAATAATCAAACATCGATGTTCAATGGACCCAATTATGCTTTTTGGAGTGCAAGGATGAGGACATACATTATGTCCCTATGGTTTTAATGTATGGTAATCTGTTGTGGATGGTTATGTTATTCCTACTGCTCCATCTAGTATTGTAGACAAGAAGTTGTTTGAGAACAATTCTAAGGTAATGAATGTCATCACTTGTGGTCTTACAGAGACTGAGTTCACTAAGGTAATCCATTGCAAATCTATTAAAGAGATATGGGACAAAATATAGATCATTTATGAAGAAGATTCAAAAGTCAAGCTTGCTAAGTTGCAGACTCATAGAAGTCAATTTGAAAGTCTCAAGATGAAGGAAGAAGATTCTATGGCATCCTTTCTGTAGAGAGTTGATGAGATTGTGAACATCATCAGAGGTCTTGGAGAGAACCTTGAAGAGGCTACTATTGTTCAAAATATTTTAGGGTCTCTATCCCCCAATTTTGATTTGAAAGTATCTACTATAGAAGAAATCTATGACTTTAATCAGTTGAATATGGATCAATTACATGGCACCCTTACTGCCTATGAGATGAGGAAGAATGATGATATACCACTAAAAAAGGAAGTAACATTCAAGACAGAGATGAATCCAAAGAATAATTTCTAAGGTAAGAAACCCAAGGACGATGACATTTATGATATAGATGAAGATGAACTAATTTCTTTGATTTCAAGAAAATTGAGAATAGGTTCAGACAAGTATAAAGGTAAACTACCCCTCAAATGCTTTAATTGTGGTGATATAGGACATTTTGCTAATAAGTTCCCTTATAAGTATAATAAGGATAATGATGAAGAGCATGGCCAAGGTCATGGTGATGGTAAGAGATCATTCAGGTCTGATAAAAGTAAAAATGGATTTAAGAGGTTTGACAAAAAGAAGAAGTACTTTAAGGACAAGAAGAGTCTCTACACCAAAGAAGATGAGAGATCATCAGTTGGGAGTGAAGTTAGTGACTTAAAGTATGATCATGAAGATGGTGGTCCTACTAAAAATGAATCCCTATTCATGGCTAAGGAAGGGAGTGGCTCACATCAAAAGGAGTCTCCTTGTATAGATTTAGATGATGATGAAAATGAGGTGGACTATGAGACTACTTTAATAAATGCTCTTAAAGAACTAAATATTGAAAATAAGATTAACAAGAATATGAAGTCTCAACTCAAAGACTATGAGGAATAATTCAATATTTTTGAGGTAAGAATGAATGAAGATGCCAAAGATCATGAAGATATGGTCAAGTATCTCAGTTGTCAATTGGATATCCTATCTACAAGCCTAAAAGATAAAGAAGATGAATGTTCAAGGTATGCTTATGAGATTATGTCTTTGAAATATAGTTAGAGAAGTCTGCAAGCAAGGTGAAATCATTTGTCAAGTTTGATAAAAGTTCTAATGATCTTGATGATCTCCTAAAGAGTCAAAATTTAGCTAGTAACAAATCTAGATTGGGTTTTAATGAAGATCCCAAAGTTACTTCTCAAGTTGACATGAATGTCAATAAGAAAAGGTGGATTATCCTTTGAAGACAAATCATCAGATAAGGAATGAAGTTGTTGGCATAATAAAGACAAATTTGATCAGACAACTAAATACCATAAGGTATGCAAATTTTAATGGTTATTTTTATACTTGTAATCAATTTGGACATAAATCTAGAGAATATATAAAACTTGATAAAAATGAGTTTGAATGGGACTATGATGGGAGTTATCAGTGAAAAAGAGTGAACAAGGTTAAGTGCTTCAATTATCTTAATGGACACTTTACTATGCATTGTCCAAATAAGGAAAGGCAAGGTAAGTATTTTTCAAAAAGAGTAGTTTATTTCAATTGTCATGACATTGGACACATTAATAGTTTTTTTTCAAATAAGTTAAGACAAGATGAGTTTCCATCAAGGAGTATTATTTGCTACAGCTATGAATAGAGAAGCCACATTACTAGATTCTACAAGCAAAGGCCTACAAGTTAGAATAGTTTTTATCAGGCTCCTAGAGTGAAAGATAGAAGGCAAATGAACTCATGGAGACCAAAGGTGGTAAGTAGGAATTATGATTAGTCTGTAGGTCTAAATAATATGTTGGCAATGGTGAAAAATGTCATAAATGTTAAAGAGTGCCAAGAGCTCTCATTGACTGCTCATTTTGTGAATGAAGAGACCAAGCTCAAGGAGGAGACCAAGGTATTGGTTGAGGCTAGTCATGGGATGTGTATAGATCCAAGTGAACATCATGTTATTGTTGATCAAGATTAATGCAAAGAACATCAATTATTTATACCTAGTGATGAGTTTCTAAGCTAGAAGGTTGATGCTTTAAATGAAAAGGTATGTCAAGATTCCATAGTTGCTCTATGTGTTGTCAATTCTACCTTAGAAGAGAAGGAGAGTGATATAGAAAAGGAAACAGTTGTCATAGTTTTGACTAAAGATAAGAAGAACAAAAGTAAGAAATCTTATAGCTACATGAGGATTCCAGTGGTTACTAGGGATATGTGGGCCACTATTGGCTTCACTTCATTTTAGAGCATTGTGGTGTAAAGGATGTATCTGTCTATGCTTCTTAAGAGATTCCTTTTAGTAGAGATGAAAGTGTTGCTATGGTGATCTTTAGAAGGTCCTTGAAGGCTAGAGATGAGTGTTTTTCAATTAAAGTAGGTATGTCTAAGTGGAAGATATGATGTGATAATGTCATGATGTTGATAACTATATATGGTCAGTTTATAGGGTCATAATGGGTGTTTTTTAGGTGGCATAATGAGATTTATGATTTTTCAAGATGATATTTTTGCATAATTTTTTTTTTGGACCTTATTATAGCATTGTGATATGAAGGTATGTTGAAGTCAATTTGGAGATTTTTGTTAGCTCTTGGGTTTCCAAGTTTGTGCCTAAGAGCTTGTAGGTCCTAAAATGGGTTATAGGAAGTCAAGGTTCTCAGTGGTGTGGAAGATCAAATCTTGGTCCAAAAGTGTGTAATGGTTTTCTTTAGGTGTACAAGAAATTTCAGAGGTGGGCATTGACCACAAGGAGGTTTATTGACTATGTTTGTTTTGAGATTCTAGGGTTTTGGACTTTTCTATAAAAGTGGTTTGCCTTATGAGTTGAATTTTGAGGCTTCTTAATATGTTGAATGGGCCAAAATGGGTTGTCAAATAAAGATTTAAAAATATTTTAAGGGTTGTGTTTCTCAAGTTATACATGTTTTTATCAATTTAGAGGCCTAATTGGGTAGTAGGTTTGTGAAGGAAGTATGTTTCATAGGATGAGCTAGGTGTTCCAAATTGGTGTGATTGAGGGGTCATATGACATTGCTATATATATGAAGTTTTAGGTCTTGAAGTTGTGTCTATAGAAAGTTGTGGGCTATGCAAGTTCCAATTAGGGCTACAAGAGTTTAGATAGGCCTAGTCTTAACGATGTGATTTTTGTTTAGTTTAACCAAAATTTCAAGGAATGAGTATTTCAAGGTATGTTCTTATGTTGTTTTAGAGCATGGTTCCTATTTGGTGTGTGGCATGATGTTCTGTTGGTGGTCTTTGAGGTGGTTTAAAAGAGAAGGCTATTAAACCTGTATGGTGGTTCCTAATAGTGTGTGGAGATCTTAAGATGCTCAAAAGGTGAAATGGCTTAGAAATATTAGGGGGAGTCCCTATAAAATTATTCTTGGTGATTTCTATCAGATTTTATTTCTTTTGTGTGTTATTTATTCATTGGTTGCAGTGCCTAATTGAAGAAAGTGTTGGCATGGAGCAAGAGGAAGTTGTCAAGGCAAGAAGCAGTTGGATCAAGGTAAGGGGGAGTTTGTATCATCTTTATAAGATGGTCCTTTACTATTTTGATGGTATTTTTAGGTCCTCAAGATCAGTTGGTGCCCATTTTGTCATTGTGTCAAAGGGGGAGAAAGTTCCTATTATGAGAGTGTTTGAAGAGAAAGAAGGTGAGCTAAATGATGTTTATTGACATCAATGAAAAAGGGGAAGATTATTAGAGAGTTACAAATGATGTCATGGTTATGTCATGAAAGTGTCCTAGTGAGTGGATGAAGTGCCTTGATAGCCTAAGTAACAATGACAAAGAATTCAATGTGCTTTTCCTAGTGTGCTTGAAGTTGAATAATTTGATATTCAGAGTTTGATTGTTTAGAGATGTTTAGGGATGAGTTGAAAGTATTGAGAATGTACAAGGGGTCCTATCAGAGGTCCATGTTGGTTAGAGTGCTTGTGTGCATGACTGGTATTTATATAGTTTTTCATTGTGGTCATCTTTAGATGGGTCTAGTGGCAAAAAATTTGAGTAGGTAGTTTGATGACATCACAATTTTCATGTGTGGATGAGTCAGGGGAGTTGGTCATATGGTTGTGATCACATTAGTCCCTAGTTGTTATGTGCTATAATTTAGGTCATGCATTGAAGCACAGTCAAATATATGAGGGTACAAAGTTGGCTTCTTAGACAAAATTCACGAAGTTCCCATAGCCAAATTTGCAAAGGGTTCAAGCAAAGCCAAGTAAGCATGTTGATGATGTCAACATTCACACATGTGGAGGTGTCTAGACAAAATGATCATATGGGTTTGTTAATTTTTGTGCCTAGTTTCTATGTGATAAATTTTAGATCATGTGATGAAACACGTCAAAATATATGCATGTACAAAGTTGGGCTCCCAAATAGTTTGACTGTGTTTTCCCATACTTAGCCAAATTTGCATATAGCAAGAAAAGATGGGTAGACATTTTTATGTAGTTATATTTTACACGTGTGGAAATTTTAGGATAATTTGATTAGATGGGTTTGCTTAGTATTGAGCCTAGTTTATTTGTACTAAATTTAAGATCATGCGATGAAGCACGTCTAAATATGTGCATGGACAAAGTTGGCCTTCCAAGCAAGTTTTGACATAGTTGGCTCTGTGGCAGAATAATTTGAGTGAGCAGATTAATGACCTTATATCTTGCATGCATGAAGGTTTTCAAGAATATTTTGTTATATGGATGGATTCGCATTTGAAAGGTAATCATGTGGTCCAAATTCTAGATCATGCATCTAAGCGCAACAAAAGTTATTAAGGTCCAAAGTAGGCTTTCCAAGCATATTACAGTTGGTCCCCATACTTAGTTAATTTTCATGATGTTAAAGATATGGACCTAGTAGAGATCCAATGGCTCATGGGAGTTCATACTTATATATCCAATGGTGCATGTAGATTTAAATGGGTCAATGTGACAATTGTTTAGCAAAGATAAAGATCAAGCATCTTACAAAAGATCAATAGAGCATGTGTGTTCTAAGATGTCAAGATGCTGCAAGATGAGGACAAGTGTTCAAGGTTTAACACTAAGCAAAGGTAAAGGACAAAGATCCAATAGTTAGCAGGTTTTTTTAAGGGTTGATCAAACAATGCATGTTGCATATTAAAGACCTAGCTAATCCATAAAGATTGACGGTGTGTATTGAGTCAACATTGCAAGGGTGCACAAGTTAAAGTCAAAGTAACTGAGGTTTAATGATTGAGCATTGGTGATTATACATTAAATATCAAACAATATCAATGGTTTGTGTTTAATCTGAGTAGTGAGGATATAAGATGCGAGCATGGTGTTTGAGGTTTAACTGTGACCGTTTGCATTTGAATATTTGAATTTGCAAAGGAAAAATTAGTGTTCTATGTTTTTGGCTATATCTTTTGATCTATGCATAATTTACTCATGGTATAAAAATAAAAATTGTAGAGGACTCCAAGGCACATCTGAAAATATGGATTTGAAGATCTGAAAGTATGTATAGATAAATATATTGAGCTCTAAAGTTGACTGTGTGTTTGTGCATGTTCTGTAAGTAACCCAAGAAGGGTAATTGAGCTCATTTTGATGTTGTTTCGATATATCATCATTAATTATCTATTGGAAAGTGTTTAAAACTCTATAAGGATGATCTATGTGAATTATGAAGGTTTGAACAATCTTATGCATTATGAACAAAGGTTTAGAAGGTGACTATATATTCATTCATGATGACTATGTACACATAATGTTGTTTGAGTAAATTATGCTTAAGCAGAAGGGTACTATGATGATTGTTGGAACTTCAGGAGGACCTATAGATCATGTGGAATGGGTCCATGCATTTTTAAAGTGTTTCTATGTTCTTAATTTGCTTGAAGAAGTGTCAAATATCTGAATGGGTCTCCATAGGACCGAAAAGTGACTTAGGCCTATTTGAAAGTGGATTGTGCTCAAGTGTGACCCATGTGAGATGCCTTAAGGGTGAAGGCATGTTTTGTGGTCGACAAGGAAATATTATGATATTTTAAATTCATGATTTATCTATAAATCATGGAACCAAATGAAATGGTTTCTAGGCTCGTAAAAGACTTGTGAGAGAGACTTGTGCAAGGTGTATGTGAGAGTTGTGGAGTGAAGGAAAGGTAGAGTGCCTAGTTGATGAATTGATGAGTAGAGAAGATTGATAACTATGTGTATGACTTGTAGGTCATATTTATGATGTCAAAAAAGTGATCTTGCAATTTGAGGATATACGAAGAGATCTGAGTGTGCATAAACTGAGGTCTATTTTAATTCAGCCAACCACTATACAAAATAGAAGATGTAAATGAATCCATAAAGATCTGACCGAGGTCTATTTTAATACCTATATGAATGAAACAATTAAATGCTCTTCATTTTATTAGATGAAATAATAATAAAATTTGAGAAGAAATTGGTTAAACTACTTGGAGCATTATCTGAATGAACAATCATATCATATAAATATTGAAACTCTAGTGCTGCTTTCTCCTAATAAGAACCAACCTCATTTTACTATTAATAAGAATAATGATAAAGATGGTATTCCAAAGGCATTTTTACCATATCGTGATTGGATCTCCAACTTTTATCTAATGTCGAGACGCTCAATCAAATCAAGCAACATATGTCGAGACAATCATCATTTCCGTATAAAGAGAGAAACGTGAAAATTGGGGAGAGGAGGAAAACACGGAAATTGAAAACACACTAATAATTTAAATATAAATGAAGAATTAAAATCTAGTTACTCATCAAATCAATTATTCACAAGTTGACCACGAGATTGAAATTAATATTTTTATAGATGATAATTAATATATTGAAAAACAATATTAATTAAATTTAATATTATTTTTATAAGGAATTTTCACATCATTTTGTATTTGGAGTTATTTTTATTAAAAAAAAATTCTATAATTTTAAGGACTTTTTTTAATAATGGATAATAAATTATGGTTCGAAATATCAATTCATATATCTTATATTTTTTTATAGAGTTTTTCTTTTTAAATAGATTTTATTATATAAAATAATAGATATACAAGACAATTAAAAAAAAGGGGTTTACTAGGGTTTTCTTTATGCACGCCATATAGTCGGCATTTGATTTTATGTCATTGCAGCGTATCTGCATACTGTAACCTTTGTTAGGTTACTTGTGAGACTAACATTTATTGCCTTTTAGGGTTTTCCGCCTTCGGGGGAGGCCAACTTATTTAATGACTTCTCATTCTCTCTTGACTGTTTCAGCTACAGAGAAGAACGATCAAATAATGGCTCCCTACAAGTACCTGAGGAAGTTTGTCCCAAAGGTCTACCATGAGGTAACTCTTCAAAATTGATGTTATTTTACCCATTTTAGAATTTAATTATGCTTGTCAATGGCTAAACTAGTTCTATTTGATAAGATATTTTGTGGGTCAAATTCCCTCTGAAAGTATGCTTAGGTCCTGGGTTCAAGCCCACTGGACTACTCATGGCATAAAGCTTGAGAGCGTCCAGAATATGACCAAGGGTTTTTTTCTATTCCATTTTGCCGACCCTTCCCATGCAAGAGGTATCCTTCATAAGTCAACGACATAGTATGTTAGGAACTCACTCATGGTTACCTCACCCTAGATATGGGACTTTGTTGTCTCCGAGCACATTGCTCTCAAGGCCCCAGTTTGGGTAGAATTTCCATGTCTCCCACTCCCTTGTTGGCATTTTATTCACTAGATAGCTTTCTCCATAGTAAAGGTTATTTTCCATGAGCAAAATAGGTTCTACTTTGTTAGACCACAGAAGGGGTTTGTGTAGAAGTAGACCTCTCTCAGGACCTCAAGGAGTTTGTGGAAATTTAAGTTGGGGATGTGAGACACTCCCATAGAGTCTTGTATATCAACTTGTCCAACACCTGTTTTTGCTGCCAAGCCACTGACCATAAAATTTAGGACTATCCCCTTCAGTTAGCCTACAAAAATGCACCCAACCACTCATCCTCTCCTCCTAAGCCCTCTCCAAAAGCTGGAAAAAAGTCAACTAAGGATGGTTGGACTATGGTAGGAAAGAAGAATAACCGCACTAAAGTTATGAGCCCAAGCATAGGAAATCCTAAAGGAGGCAAGTCACCAACAAATAATGGCCTGCAGGACTAGGCTCTTGCTGAGAAAGAGCCTTCTCATGCTAAAGCCCCAAAACTAATTAAAAAAAGCTAGGGTCTTCAACACCCCTTTTGAAGCCAATGTTTTATCTTAGGGTCTCAGGGTTTCTTTGCCCAGTTCTTTCAATTTTTCAGACTCACAACGAACCTCTCTACCACTTCCTACTTGACAAGGTGCACCCAAATGCTTTTTCAACCCTCCTAGGAGGTACACAGAGTTGAAGCAAGGAGAGTATCAAGTTGATCCTTCTGTGAGGAAATAATTTGATGATTTTTTTAATGCCAATAGTGGGCATTTTTTATAGAATCATTATAATGACTTAAAAGGCCTAGATTCCAAGGATATGTCTCTTGACACCCATCATCTATGAATTGCTTTTCATGGAATGTTTGGGAGTCTTAGAAACCTAAAACATAAATTTGTTGTGTGTGATTTCAAAAGGAAGTTTCCTGAGATGGACATTCTTTGTCTGCAAGAAGTGAAGGTGATAGATTTTTTATTGATGGCAGTCAATAAATCTATCTGGCATGATAGTATTATTCTGCATAGTAATCATGAGGTAGGATGTGGAGGTGTGATCACGTTTATTTCTCCAAAGTGGTGGCTGCACTTAGTGTAATTTGGTGTGAACCACACCAATGGATTAGTTTGGACCCTTATCAACATTGAAATCCATTCCTTTGGATTTATTAATATTTATGCCTTAAATGACACCATTGAGCATACTCATTTATGGTGATGGATTGTAGATGATCTCCCCGATGCTCATCAGGTCATATGTAGTGACTTTAATATGGTGGTGTCTCCTGAAGACCAAGTGGGTCATCTACCAATGAATTGGGAACTGGGTGAAAGGAAGGTGCGATATTATATGTACACTAAATGGGACTTTTATGACCCTAATTTAATCCGTCAGCTTGCAGATAGATTGTGGTACACCTAGAGTAATCTCAGGGATGACCCTACTCAAATTCTGAAGCACCTAGATAGAGCAATGGTGTCCACCCAACCGTATTTTTCTTTTAATAATGGTTTTTCTCCTTCATGTAGGTGTTGCTAGATTTTGGGCTCTCCAATCACTCCCCCATTCGGTTTCAAGTGACATGGAAATTCATGAAACCCAAGGTCCATAAAACATAATTATTTCTTAATGCCTCTCTTCTCAAGCATGGGCCCATTACAGTGCACATTCATAAAGTTTGGAATCTGGATCCCAGGTCATCCCAAGATTTTGGTTGGATTCTTTGGTGGGATGATGCCATCATAAGGACATCACTTTCTAAAAATTAATGGCCATCAGCTTACTAAAATTCAACAATACTCTTATTCTGCTACTTTCTTAGAGCTTAGCACTAGAAAAATATCCCTTCAATGAGATCTTGTAGGTTAGAGTCTCTTCTTTAAAACATTACATCTAGAATATAGATAATTACAATGCATGGGGAGTTCAAATCAAAGCTAGACTCTACTAGATCAAGATAGGGGACAAAGCCTCCAAAGAATTCTTTCAAATGCTTCGATCTAAAAGCTCAAAGCAACAAATCCAAGCTATCTCTAATACTAAAAGGAGACTATTAGAGACACCATAGATTGTTCAAGCCTTTATCCTCCATTATCAACAAGTGTTCATAGCTCAAGCATCCTTTGCAAAGCATGACATATCCTTTTAGTAGTGTCTTGCAATGGTGCCTTGCAAACTCACTCCCACTTAGTGGGTGGCTTGAGATAGGATCATCACTGTAGATGATCTACATGAGGCAGTGAATCATATGGCAAATGACAAAGCTCTAGGCATTGATGGTTTCCCTTGTGAATTCTATAAAACCCTATAAGATATTATGGGTGCTGACTTATACATGTTTGTCAAAAGGCCTTTCTCACACATTCTCTAGGGAAGAATATAAATAAAGGAAACATTAAATTTATACCTAAGCAAGGGGATCTCTAATTGATTTGTAATTAGTGGCTGATCACCCTACTAAATGTTTCCTATAAAATCATCGCTAAAGCTCTAGCGCATTGATTGCATAATCTGTTACTGCACATCATTCACCCTGAGCAAACAAGATTCAACAGAAGTATATATATATATATATATATATATATATATATATATATATATATATATCATTATGGTTTAGGAAGGAATGCACTGGGCTAGAAGATCTAAGCAACAAGCTATGTTCATAAAAATTGACTTTGAAAAAGCTTATGACTATATTGAGTGGCCTTTGATCTTGGCCATGCTTAAAGCCCCAGGCTTTGGGCTCAATTTCATTTAAACCATCTAGATGCTTTTTTCATACACCTCAGCCATACTCTCTATTAATGGAGTCACTTCTGAACAATTTGATTTATTTTAGTCTTTTTGCCAAGGATGCCCTTTGGCACTTGCCCTGTATGTGCTTGCAGTTGAGGGTTTTGGATATCTTCTTAGCAATGCCCAAGCTAGGGGTCTTGTGAAAGGAATCTATTTCCCTCTAGATAAAGAAAATGTTCAAGAATATATGTAGCTATTGATTGGCCACTTTGATGATCATTCTTTCCTTACTATTATTGAAGAAGAGGACAATGTGGGCAATGCCTTGTAGTGTCTCAACACCTTTTGCCTTGCCTTTGGATCAAGCATCTAATGAAAAAAAAATCATTGTTACAGGCAGTCATACCTCCCCCCGCTAATGTGGGTTTCCAAGTATGGGTGGGACTCGATCCAACATGATGAAATCTTCAAGTTTATTGGAATCGCTTTTACTTTTGATGCCTCTCCACCCATGTTGTGGCAATATGTTATTGATAGAGTAACAAAAAAGTTGGAATATTGGGTGACTAAGACCTTATCATTAGTAGGTAAATTCCAAATTTGCTTGAAAGTGCTTGCGACCACCCATGTTTACTACTCTTCATATTGGGTCCCTTCCAAGAATTTTATCAAAAACTTGAAAAAATTCTTAGGGATTTTCTTTAGGTCAATTCTTCACATCGCTATGGATTCCATAGGGTTGCTTGGAAATATTTCTACATCATGTGGGTTGCTGGAGGTACAGGGCTCATTGACGTGGCTCATCAAGGAATTACCTTATGTGCCAAATGGATTGTGTGGGCATTGAAGACAAGGAATCTTGGAAGGTGCTGTTTTGATATTGCATCTCTTCGAGCCTATCTAAAGGGAAAAAAGATTGTAAAGGGCTTGGCTTCTCCAATCTACTCATCATCAAAACCCCCATTCAAATTATAGAGTTCTTTGTGGTGAAAATTATCTATAAAGCATAGGAAAGGATCAAACTATGGCTTATCAAGAATGGCTCAGGGTTTTAAGATGGGTTGTCTATTAACTCACACTTGTTATGGTGATCACCAGCTATCAATTTCAATGAAGTCCCTCTGGCCAAGGTTCTTTGGATCAATTATCTCAAATTATTTCATAGAGGCATTCATATTGTCCAAGATATCTTTTGTAAGCAGTCTTGCTCTTAGCTATCCTAGGAAGAGGTGTAAACCAAATTCTAGTTAGCAAATGCTAATAGAGAATCTTACTAAGAAATCCTTAACATTATTTTACCTTCAATGCTTCACAAAATTTATGTTATTTTTGCTCATCCTTGGTGGAAGGACTGGAAGTGGTATGTTGAAAATTTATTTTGTAATTACACCCCCGACTTGGCTATGGGTGGTTTACTCCACACATGCCTATGGTGGACAAGCTTAACTGTCACAGGGGTTTGCATTCTTCTATTCGCATCTGGTGCTTCCATTTTCATATTGTTTAGGAGGCTTGATTGGAGCCTAAGCTAGCTCATTTTGCTTGGTGTATTCTCTATCATGGCCTACCTATAGCTAGAATGCTTGTGCATTTAAGATTTTCCCTTCCAAAATGCCCTTTTTGTGGCCTTTTAAAAACCCTCCCTCATCTTTTCTGGCATTGCTCCAAAGTTCAAAGGGTCTAGACATGGATTCATGACCCTTTCGAGCCTTTCTAGCCTGATTTTTTTCAATGGCAACATATCCTTCTTAGAGATAAACCCACCTTGCCTTTTAAATATGCCCAACTTTGACATACTTTCAGAGTGGAAATTCTATTTTGGTTATGAAAAGAAATAAATACTACAATGTTTAATAATGCTTCCTCAGATTTTAATTTTTTTGCTCTCATCAAATCCTTTATTATTTCCAATGTTTTTTTATAGATATAAGTGTAGGCAAATAAAGGTATGATTGAGCTTGTCCATCTCCAGGACCTTCTCACTCATTGGGGATATGTTCCTTGTACTATGGTGCATATTCCTCCTTCTCAACTTCATCAATCTTTAATAGGTAAGATGCAATTGTTTCATCTTTATTCATCTTTAGACTTTCAAACTGTCTTTGATGGGTCAAAAAATTGGCCATATTCACCTTGTGTATCCTTCATATATGGTCTTTGATTTGTCCCATATATATTTGGGTAATACATAATGCATTACCTTTACAAGCTTTGTCTCTGATAGGCCACAAAGAATGAAATTCATTTCCTTGGGGTTGTTTTCACTAGCCTTCTTACCTGCTGCATATGTTGGTGGAATAGGAGGAGAAATATAACCATCCAAAACTGACTAAAAAATATCATGTCCTTGAAATATAAATGTATATTTATCTTGTCATTCCAAAAGGCATAGTTAGATCCATTGAACAACGTAGCCTTATTGGTATAGAAACCACCTTGAGCTTGATGACTAGCCATCCTTGCTTCTAGGATCTCCTTTAGGATTTTAAACCTGTTTCAAAGGACCAAGCTCTGATACCAAATGTTAGAAGAAAAATAATTGAGATGGGGGGTGAATCAGTCTTTAAAAACTTTCTTGTACAATCTTACTTAAGCAATCATAAATCATTTAGACAAGCATGTACATCTTAGCAAGCATAAGCACCAATCGATAAGAACATGAAACACATGAATTTAATATATATGTGAGAAATCCTAAATAGAAAGAATAACCACTAATTATGAAAGTGGAATATATTCCTATAATACAATCACCAAATTTAATGAATCACCAACTTCACATGGAGCACCAACCTCAACTAGCTAAGCACCAACTTAGCTAGGCTTTAACAAGCACCCACTTGCAAAGAAGCACCAACCTTATGGATGAATTAGTATGAAATCAACCACATAAAAAATTTGATTAACTTTATAATACATTTTTTCTCATACAATAAATTATGATCTCCTTCCTCATATCTTTACACACTTCTATCCCTCTCAAAATTGGTCTTTGGCCTTCTTTGTTTAACTAGCCTTCTTCTTGACTTGATTAGGTCAAATGACCTTGAGTCTCATATATAGAACCTATGTCAAATATTAATAAATGATCATCTATCCTATTCTAATGGTATATAATTAATCCTTATGCTTTGTAATATATATTATTGTTCGATTACACTCTTCACTTCTAAATAGGCCTAAAAATGCTTAGTATTTATACAATTTTCTTGGTCATATCCTTCTTAGTCAGCCAAAATCATTTACCCTCTTAATTCAGACATGAAATTAATCTTAGGTTATCTCATCTACATAGATAAAATATGATTTGAGTCCTTTTAAGTCTTATCTTTCTCAAATAGGCCTTATCTCTCCTTTAGGTCTCATGAAGACCTAATCCCATTAGACCTACTTAGCATACATTACCCTTTGATATTATTAGATAACATTCAAAAAAATTACACAGAAGAAACACATCATATGCCATCCAAAAATAACCCTTATAATCTTATCTAGGATCCAAATCATGTTTTATCTCAAACCACTACTTGGAACACATCATTAGTACTGTTCATATTAGGCCTATGCATACCCAAAAAGTCTGTCTTGAATAATTGAATCATAAACACAAATTTTATAAAAAACCATAAAAAAATACATATACATAATATACATGACCTTATTCTTATCACCATATTCATTAGACGTTATAACTCATGGTAAAAGGACTCAAACCCTTCTCTGCAAGTAGCCCACTCAAAACTGCCAACTAGTCTCAAAACACAGTCATGAAGAATTGAACTTCAATCCATAAAATAATAATTCCTATGACCTCTTCCAACTTAAATATATTATTTAAAATCTCTATATCACTCTCAAGTATAAATATTACAAAATCTAATGCCAAATATTTGTCTTGTAGACCACTCTTTTGTCTTCAGTACACACAGTCAACCCTGAACTAGTCAACCCATTTTGGATTTACCATTTCAATCAGTTCTACTTATTTAATTTAAAAAAAATAATTTATAATATAATAATGGCATAAATAACAACATCATATACATTGGATGATTTAGCTCAAGGGAGAGAGCCTCCACCTCATCACTACAACTTACATACCCAAATATGCCAGTTTACCTTCAAACATAGTCATGATGATAATGACCTTCAACACTTGTATAGAAACTATAAAAGACTCTTGATACATGTGAATGATCTTATGATATCATTATATAACTCTCAAATATAAAGATACCATTTTCAAGTGACAGTATTGGTATTGTAGACCAATCTCACAACCTTACATCTTCACTATCTCATCTACACAATACATGTCAACTTATGAGCAACAACTTCATCATATCCACTGACCTAAAAAACATATATCCCACATGAAAATGTATTATAGGTCTTTAAAAAATTCTCCATGCACTTGGATTCATTCCTAGTCCATGATAACAGTTCCCTAAACAACTTCTCACTCCTAACTAGTTTTCTCACTGTTTGCACTATTAGGCCTTTTAGCGATATGCCAACTTGTATGACCAATTTATCACCCATAAGGGATATAAAATACTAAAGAACCAACATGTGAATAAGATAAAATTATTAATATTCAATCTTCATCCAATTAGCAAATTTGACTCAGTCAACTCTGCCTACTACAATAATTTTTTGAGAAATAAGGCCTTTCTTATAGGGTCCACTCACTCTCTTGATAAAAAAATCATACTTGGAGATTCCTAAGGGAGTTTAATAAAACCTTAAATATCCTACATAGATATTACAAACTATTATATGCTATTTTGATCAAGATCTTTCTCATCGGGTCAAAGTTAGTGTTTTAGAGAGGTTTAAACCACCTTACAATCTTAACAATCATTTATAAGGCTTAGCCCCTTATTTCAGAAACCAATACTTGGAAATTTGAGATAGGACCCTTCCACATCTACCATGAATGTATTAGGTTCTCATTCAGAGGTTACACATGCTAATGAAAACATGAAAGTCTTTTTCAGGTTGAGAAACTTTCATTTTGTGCACTCGAGAGACCTTAAAACACATTTTCTTACAAAATTTGACCTCATACTTGGTCAACACACCTAGGAAAAACTATCACATCACTAAAAATTCTCACATGTTCATTCTTACCTTGTAAATTGATCTTAATACCAAATTAAGCCACCATCTCTCTCTTTGTTCCTTTTGACCTATAAGTCACATTAAGCCTTGAAACTGAGCTCCTGTCCACTATCCATGCACTCTCCACCTCACTCACCTGATCAAGAAACTTTTCACATTATCTAACATAAATTTTCACCCTTTATAGGCCTTGACAACACTTCATGGTACCTCATTGGGTTAGCAGGGTCTAGAACTAGTCTAGTTACATGCTAGGTCTATAGGTTTTACCTCTATATGCTCATCTTAAAACACACGTGAGTTATCAAATGACTCATATGCCTACTAAAACTAGCCTATATTATGTATTTTGCTTATATGCATCCATTTTACTAGGCCACCATGCTCATACCTTCTCACAAGGTTCCTTCATGCTATGACAAGTGTCATGACTGGGCTTCTCATGTACTTTTGTGACTTGAAAATTGATCTTGAACACACTTATTGATGATTTTATACCTTTATCTCATGTATTTCATGCTCCTTAGATAATATCATACCTATGTACATCCTTCTTTGTGCTCATCATGTCTATTCCCATGATATGACTATGCTTGTTATGATTAGGCTTCTCAAGACACTTAGTACTCAAAACATGCTTACCTTGACCTAAAAACTTGAAATCAACCTTAGAAGAATCATTAGGTTACCTTAAAATTATCTATCAACATAGATATATTAGGTTGTCTTTAAATTCTCTCTTGTCACATGGTTCATATCTCATAGACTACTCACTATACATCTACACCTTGACATCAATGATGTCAACCTTGACCTTGACATAAATGACAACACTACTAAAAAAAAATCAATCCATTATCACATCCAATCATAATGTGCAATCATTAGCATAAGTGGGTTAATAACATCCATAGGTTAATCTTATATTATATCATTACTTTTATTTTTGCATTGGGAGAACTACATTTGGCCTAATATCCCCACTCGAATTTTGTCCACGGTGGATTATATAGGCAATGATTAGAGATATAGGGTATGTAGGGTTAGTTTGGTCATCATCATCCATCCAAGCCATTTCAGCCACATTTTCTAATGCCATTTAATATAAGTGTTATATCTCTTTATCAATAATTACAACTATCAATTTTGTAAATTTTATCAAAAATCAAACAATCTATATTTTTTATTTTCTAGCCTATGGCTTACCATCATAAATATATATATCATTCCCACATACACACATGAGATCCCTGAGTCTGAGCACAATCCAAGCGTGCAGTCTATAAAGTGGGAAATATACTTTTTCCAATATTTTCTCCAACATTTAACAACTAGGGGTAAATATTTTTACACACACCCTCTACAATATTATGAATATTAGTATTTAGACAAGTATCTATATTATTGATGATAATTTTTTTATTTCCATCTCCCCATCCTTCTTTATTTCATTTTGAGGGTTTGTCCATTTTCTCACACAGACCCTCGAGGGGGAATCATCACATTCGTTCTCATTCATTTGGGACACATTTTTTCTTCTTAATCATCAATGCACTATTCTTCTACTATTCTTCAAAATAGTATTGCTTTGCAACACTATTTCAAAGAAGGATAAATGTAGACACCTAAATTACATTTAGTGTCAAAAATCACATAAAACCTATTAATTATCCTTCTTAACATAATTCATGGCATTTCCATCTTCTTAAACAATTGAATAAATCAAATTTAATTAATTGTGCATATTTTTAAATCCATATTTAAATATTGAATCTAGATTTTACACCTCACCCAATGTCTTCCACCTTAATGTCCCTCACATGTTGACTCATCGTAACCAATCCCACAACTTCCTCAACCTCTTTTGAGTCATCCCTTGAGTTGTCAAATAGTTTAACTCATTATTGGTAACTCAGTTAACCATTTCCATATTTTTATTTACCATTTGAAATGGTCATTATCCTCATGGATGATGACTCATTATCCATTGTAGATTATTTAGATCATTTAAAATATCCAAATAATCCTCCACCATTGGATATTTCCTCCAAAAATTTATAAATAATCATGAAAGATATCACTTTCATCATCCTGACTTATGTTGATGAAGTGATATCAAAATCATAAGCAAATCTAAAATGAATCAATGCTACCAAAGAATATTTTGCATCAAAACACTACCTATTTTACCTTGCATTGGAAGAGTGCGTAACCAAATTTCCAAGAGGGCTAATCGAATCTACATCGCATTAGAATAATTTTTTGCAACCAAGGTATAAGGTTGTGTTTGTTTCTTTTGTTTGTAGCTCTAACTTAGTTTGTGATAGTTTAGATTAAAATTTCTTACTTTAGTTTTACATTTCTAGATTTTATTCAATACAATACTAAGAATGGTGCAACTATGTGTGACACTTCTAGGTCTTAATGTGATCATGTTGTTCTACGTGATTCAATGTTATATCTAGCTAGACATGGTCCTTCTATATGCTACATGGATTACATTCATAGATTATACAATTGTCTTATCTTTTTGAGGTAAGGTAACTACCAATTCCTATCTTTCCCTCACCTCAAAGGGGGGCATATCAATGGAGACATGTCATAGAGACATGTTCTTCACATTTGGCACAATTTTTAGATTTAGTGGGGGCATGTCACATAAGCATGGCTTCCACACATTCACAATTTTCAGATTTAGTGGGGGCATGCTGGGGAAGCATGTTCTCCATGGACACTTATTCGTTATTTAAAATCTTTGGATTATAGTGGGGGCATGTTTTGCAAACATGTCCTCCATATTGGCACTTATTTTAGTTTTTAGGTTAAACTTGATTATATCATCCAACTTCACCAGATTATAAGTGTCATTAGGTTACATGGTTGAGCTAATCTCAACTACAAAGTGGAAACTCACTTTTGCTCCAAAGTTGGGGCATATGCCTCTCTCTCTCTCTCTCTCTCTCTCTCTCTCTCTCTCTCTCTCTCTCTCTCTCTCTCTCTCTCTCTCTCTCCTTGGATATGTGTACTTTCAATATTTATCTATATTTATATTTAAATCAATTTCAGAGCCTTATAATGATACATCTTTTTCAAATAAAATTACCAATAGGTAAGGTAGTTACATCAACACACAGGTGTACTCCAAAACCTTGCTCTTTCAATTTCAATCTATTTCAAGTAAATTCAATCCCAAATTATATGCACCAATTATATAATATAACATGCTCTTAGTTGTAGGTCAGTGACCAACAAAGCACTCAAATTGGGCACACACAAAGACAAGATGTGTTAAACACACCTAGGTATGCATTATTATTTTTTAAATCAATAATTTTATTACTAGATTATAGGAGGGAATGTAGATGATATTTATGGATTATATAGTACCTCAGTATTTTACACTTGGAAAAATCAAACCTTGGATGTTCCTCTCAATTTTAAACTTTTTTCACTTTTAGAAGTCTTGCATCTACTCTATCTTGTGTCCCTTGGCTTATATATCTTAGTTTGACCACTCTTATGTTGATGACCCAAACCTTATATCTTGCCCATAATGTTTAATATGTATTGATATTCCATATCTACAATTTATGAATGTGTACCTACTTTTTTGCTCTTTGGACACTAATGTTCAAGATAGACACTAGCATCGATGTTAGTATCCTGACCTGACATAAGTGTCTAGTGTCTTATAGTCATCTATTTTGTAAATGAAATGCTTCCTAATGGTCATCCCAAGTGATTTGATGTGAGTTACTTATCTAAAGGGATTGATATAAATGAAATATCAACCCTTATTCATTCCTCACCTAGCAAAAACTAAGAGAGACTAAGATAAATTATCAAAGTCATAGGTATAACACATTTACATGTTTGAAGTATTAAAGGAATAACCCAATATATTGATTTGATAAGTTACAAGATAGATCATTATTGTACTTTATTTTCACATATTGCATGATTCACACACAAGCCAACATATAGGAGAGAACTATATCGATTTGACACCATCTTCTAGAGTTTTGGCTATGTAGACAGTGCCCATTGATAGTGTGGTATTTGGGGTCAGTTCGACACTATGTTCCTACTAACCCATTTCCCCCTAGGATCACTATGAAGATTAAGAACTAAGATTTTAAAAATTCATGAGGAGTGACAGTTTGTGACCCAAATCTGAATGCACTAGAGTAAAGGCGAAGTCAAACCCAAAAACATCAAGGTGGTCTCATCCTTTTCTAGTATATATTCTATACATGACACTAATGTCAAACCCAAAAAATAGTGTCAACATAATAGTCTTCAACTGACATTAATGTTTGGAGCTCCAAAAGTGTCAAATCTAGAATCTAATGATTGTTCTAGAATCTCCTTCTAGATTACTTTTTGAATGTTCTAGATCCAACATTGTGTTAGCATTAGAACCAGATAGGTATATTACTTTTTTGTCATTTCCATCCATAGCTTAGTTTTAATTTCTATATTTAAACTATACTTAACAGAATGAATTCAGTGTATGGTTATATCTGAGTTTAACACTCAATTGGCCTATTGTAGATCTGATTATCACCCTTGCAGATTATCATTTCAATATTCTTAACCTTATTATACTGTCAATGTAGGAGACCCCCACATCCAGACTTAGGTTTAAACATGTTCAAGGGGTTCAAATTACCCCCACTTGTATTTGTGATAAAATTGGGGTTGATTAAGCCCCATATCACATTCTATAGTTGTAATTAGTTTGAAAGGGCTCAAATTGGCCCATTTTTCCTCTATGATTGAATTAATGGACTATTTTATTTAGGGTGTTATGATAGTGGGTTGATTGACCCTCAAATTACATCATATATTGTCAAAATTAGGTTCATGGAGTTTAATTTCGCCTAAACCATGTCCTTAATTACACTAATTGACTAATTAGATCAATTCATGTGATGAAATCAGAGCTCCAAATCACATCCTACTCTTGTAGTTAGGTTCAAGGGGATCAAATTGGCCCTAATTTCCTTCATGATTAAATTGATAGACTATTTAATTTAGGGTGTTATGGTAGTGGGGATGATTGATCCCAAAATTACATCATATATAGTCAAAATTAGGTTCAAGAGGTTCAATTTTGTCCAACATTTATCACTAATTGTAACAATAGACTAATTGGGTCAATATGCCAAAAAATATGAGCTAATTTAGCCCAAATCACATATGATACTTGTAATTAGGTTCAAGAGGTTCAAATTGGCACCATTTACTTAATGTTTGTATTTGTGATAAAATTAGGGTTGATTAGGCCACATGTTGCATCCTATACAATTGATTGAGCCATAAATTAGGTTTACAAGGCTCAATATGACCCAAATCACATCCTTAATTACATCAATTGACTAATTGGATCAATTCATGAGTGAATCAAAGCTAATTTAGCCCCAAATCACATCCTTCTCTTGTAGTTAGGTTGAAGGGGCTCAAATTGGCTCTGATTTCCTTAGTTATAGAATTAATGAACTAATTGATTTATTTTATATCTTGTATTGTCAAAATTAGGTTCACGGGATTTAATTTCATCTAACTTGTATATTTAATTATAACAATCAACTAATTGGCTCAATATGTCGAGAAATATAAGTAAATTTCTAGCCCTAAATCACATCCTAGACTAGTAGTTTGGTTCAACGAGTTCATATTGGCCACAATTATCCTTATGTTTGCATTTATGATAAAATTAGGGTTTAAGGTTTAGACTTTAGGGTTTATAATTGTAACAATATACTAATTAGGTCAATATGTTAGGAAATATGAGCTAATTTATCTCCAAATCACAACCTATACTCATTGTTAAGTTCAACGGGTTTAGATTGGCCCTAATTACCTTCTTGTTTGCATTTTTTTAATCATATTGGGGTCGATTAAGCCATATGTTGCATCCTATACAATCTATTGAGCCATAAATTAGGTTTATGGGGCTCAATTTGGCCCAATCACATGTCTAATTGCATCAATTGACTAATTAGATCAATTCACGATGGAATTAGAGATAATTTAGCCCCAAATCATGTCTCGCTCTTGTATTTAGGTTGAAGGGGTTCAAATTGGCCCCAAATGCCTCTTTGATTGAATGAATAAACTATTTAGTTCATTATATGAAGACATTAGGGTCAATTTCACTCCAAATAACATCATATACAATTGAAAATAGGTTCATGTGGTTTGATTTTTTTAAAATCGTGTCATTGGTTGCACCATTTGACTAATTGGCTCAATCTATGATGAAATCAAAGCCAATTTAACCTCAAATCACATTGTATAATCATAATTAGGTTCAGGGGGCTCATATTGACCCTAATTGAATCCATTATTGAACCAATCAAATATTTTATTTGTTATATGATGACATTGGTAAGCCCAGAACCACATCTTATACATGTCAAACTTGCATTTGTCATTGAACCAAATGATTATTTTCTTCATTTTAGAATGAAAGTAGAGTTGATTAAGTCCGAAATCATATTCTATAGTCACAATTAGGTTGAAAGGGCTCAAATTATCCTTAATTACCCTTGGATTCAACCAATGGATTATTTGGTTTAATTTATTATGACATTGGGGTTGACAACCTCAAATTATAACCTTTATAGTAAAATTTGTTCACGAGGCTTAATTTCATTCAAATTACATAACTGATTGCACCAATTCACTCATTCACTTAATATGTCAGGAAATTTAAGCTAATTTATCCTCAAATCACATCTTATACATGTAATTCCATTCAAGGGGTTAAAATTAAACCTAATTGCCTCCACCATCGAAATAATTGACTATTTCATTTACTTTGTAATGAAACTAGGTTTGGTTTAACCCTAAATCATATTCTATATCTAGTTTAAATTATGATTGCAAGCACAAACTCACCAAAATTGCATCACCATACTCATTATGTCTTTTTGTGATAGTGTATTTATTGACAATCCACTTTAAAATAAAAATATAAAAATTATAAAATGTGAATAGATAGATTGATAAATATAAACACATATACATAAACTCATTTTATTTTTTGTGCTATGTCAATGTAATGCGTACATGATATAACACAAAAAAATATTGTGTGTACACACTATGGTATATTTAAATTAAAAAATCATGCCTTTTGGCTCAAAAATGGTTTGGATTCTCAAGCCAAAAGCTTAGACCTATAAACACATAGTCAAATCTAAGTTTTTTGATAGAAAATAAGAAAATTCAATTTTCGCTGCCAAAAACACTATGAATTTCAATGAAACAATTCATAAAATTATTACTATGATGATGAATATGCTCTCCTCTTTCTAAATATATGATTTTTTAATTTTTGGACTACTTTAAAGTTTTCATCTATGTTGATTTCTAACTATGGTTTTTTTAAGCCATTACATGTCGCAAATATATATATGTTTATGCATTTTTTTTTTGTTGATCTATATAAAAATAAAATTATATGGTTATAAACTAGGCCTAATTATACACGCATTTAAAAAAAAAAAAAAATTAGGTAGTTGGGAGGCGACACGACTGACTATCCATTTTTTGTCATTTTTTAAGATATATTTACTTGTGAAATTAATTAAATAAATATATATTCATTGAATTTTAAAAAAATATAAGTCACAAACTAGATGATCTTATTAAAATTTTCACCAAATGGTTTCAAATAATATTAAACGATGCTAAAAAATAAGAGGCCACACGGCCAACTGTCTACTCTATTTTCCTTAAAAAATGAGTTTCTCTTTAAATTTTAGATGTTTGACCTACTTATACTTCACCAATTTTTTTTTTCTTTTTAAATAGTATTTTAGAAACTAGACTCGAATTGCTATAATTCATGTTCTTATACTATTTCAAATTTTGAGTGTAACCATCTCAAATAATCTACAAAAGTTGAGATTTCTCAATTTTCAAGAAAAACATGTCTACAAGTAGGTCTCTTTTTATCCCCCAACTTACTGCACTTACCAAATAGTTGATTGGTTGTGGATAAAACACTGATGCCACAATGGAAATAGCCTTTTTAATTAACATAATGGTTGATTGGTTATGGATGAATATGTTTACTTGCTTGACTTGCACCCTCTTCTTATTTAGCTTTACAAAAATCCAAAAAAAACCCTCACAACAAACTTTTAAAACTACACTCTTTTCTTTACTCAAATTTGAAAAATCCCCTTACAATAAACTTCTACAAATGCCTTACTACAATTCGAATATACCTAATCAAATTATTAAGGGAAACAACACTAAAACTATCTAAATTAAAGTGGGCAAAAACTCAAATGAAAATGAATTTTACAATAGACATGCATCAATGCATCCCCCTCATATATATTTGATTCTACAAACGTTCCCATAGCACACTCTTAGTTCAAAATCAAGCTTTTTTTCAAGTTATTATATAATTCAATAAACTCTTTAAAATACCACAGCAAACATGCTTAATCTATGTGTTTTGGTATTGTTTTTGTCTTTAAAATCCTCATATCTACATAAAAATGTAATCACACATTGGTTGGAAGGCTTTCTTTGTGACAAAATTAAATATACCATAACTTTTATACCAATGGGGATGATACCACAATGTAATTGGCTCTTCTATTGACATAATTGTTGTTTTGTTGTTCATGAGTATATTTTCTTGCTCAACCTCCCTTGATCTTCTAGTATATGGCTTCATAAAAAGCCAAAAGAATAAAAAATTCCATTATTACAATCTATAAAAAAAATGTATTACTGCTTCAAGTCAATCGACGGTAATCTTTACACTCTAAAATCTCACATCTACATAAAAATGTAGATCCACATTAATTGTAAGGGTTGCTCTACAACAACATGTATACCCACTACACCTTTATGCTTATACCGATGGGAGTGATGCCACAATAGAAGTGGCCTTCCTACTAATATAATAGTTGACTGGGTGCAAATGACTATATTTCCTTGCTCGACCTCCCCTCTCCTCTTTTGTGGCTTAAAAAATATCTAAAGAATCTTCTTACAATAAGTTTTTGAAAATGACATACTAACTCGAGTTGGACATCCCTACTTTGAGTTTTATAGAATTGCTTCTCTGACTCTAAAATCCTTTTATCTATATCAAAAATCATTCCCACCTTAATAAGAGATTTGATGTTTTCGCTTTCCATGAAGATGATTCAGAGAATTTATGGGTAACAACTATGTGCAATTTATTTGATCAAATAAATCGTACACAATTGTTATCCAGAAATCATTTGATTGCTAATCCTACATTGGTTGGAAGGCGATCAAATAAATCACACACAATTATTACCCATAAATCCTCTGAATCTTAATCCCACATTAGTCGGAAGGCTTGATCCACAATAATATATAAACCTAATATATCATATCATCATACCAATAAGTTGAAGCCAAAATGGAAATAACCCTTCTACTAATATAATGGTTGATTGGTTGTGAATAGATATATTTGCTTGCTCAGCGTCCCATCTCCTCTTACACTCGTAATTGGTGCTTCTAAAACTGCGCCCAATCAAATGCTTAACGGAACGACATCAAAACTAACTGAATTAAACTTCAATCCAAATCACTGAATTAAAGTGGGCGGAAGAAAGTGAATGAAAAGCTTTTCTTCAAGTTGTTATCTAATTCAGGAAACTAGTATAATACCAATCAACATAACCAGGGGATATTTAATATAACAAAGAATTATTTTTTGAGGGGCATCTTAACAAGGAAAACTGGTTCAGGTGATTGCATTTAATATTCCAGTGCCCTGAAAACGCTGAACACAGAACAACATCCAACCTAAACAATGTATCTGCTAAACTTTTCTTCTAAATTTGACAAACGTGTCACAATTATTTAGGGAATGTATCACAAATTCTGCATATTTCTGAGAAGTTGCCTTGCCATCTTATTTTGGCACTGGCTATCCTTGGTTCTGGAAACTCCCTTTTCAAATCCAGCAGTTTGTTTTGCATGATTTTGGAGCAGCGTGAAGGCAGAAAAACCCTCATGGTATTTAAAGGACAATTTCTGAGAAGGAAACCCAGAAGAGTCAGTACCTTTCCATCCATCTGCCCAATATGGAGATGTACCTTCTTCAGATTTGGCAGCCTCACCCCTTCTGGCATCTTGTTTACTGATATCATCTCCTGCATGAATAATAATGTGGGTTCATTATTCATTCATATAGAAAAGAGAGAGAAAGAAGTTACCATCTACACATGACCAAAATAGATGAATTGGACTGGATAATACAAACATGTTACAGAGAGGCGGTAATAGGGTAAATAAAGCTAAGCACAGAAGAAAAAATTACCTAAAAGCCCAAAACATAAAAAAGTATAATAATTTCAAATTCTAATAGCAATGAAGGATAAACCTTCGAATATGAAAGATCAAGAACAATAGCAGGACACATAATGTCAGTTAATATAAGCAGAGTATCATCATCTACAATGCATACTGACCTACTGTTGCAGCATTAGAATGTTTACAGAATTCCTCACCTGGAAACATTGGCCATGGATTGTCAATTCCTGAAGGTGAGGAAAACGATCAAGATCAGCAAAACTAGGAATTTCTTGATTGATTCCGCCGTAATTTAGAAGGGTAATTTTTTTAACTGATTCTGCTCTTGAAACTCCATTCAGTAACTGAAGCCCACGGGCCGAGTTATATTGCTCGAGCTGGATTTCTGTCAGCTGAGGGCAAACCACCTCCAAAGATATTGCAGGCATCAAATATCCTACAGCTAGGTACCTGAGATTGTGGGCACTTATTTTCAAATTTCTCAAGTCAATACAAGAGAAAACCCCCAAATCCTGAAGATTTGGGCACACCTCTATAAACCGTGAGAATAATGCATCATTCAGACCCGGAACATTGTACCAATAACACGATTTCAGACATTGGAAACCCCCAAAATTAGTGGGTATTTTTGGAAGCCCGCAGCAATTCACTTTCAAGACGGTGAGGCTTTCACACTCAAAAACACTCTCTCCAAGCTGAAACGCCATGAAACCGTTGAGCTTCCTGTGGAGGATTTCAAGATCGATTCGTTTCACATGTTTTAGAGCTGCAAGGTGAAACCAATTGTGAACCCAAATTTGACTTCTAGCCTCATTCAGGGCAAATTGAAGCTGAAAACTGTGGAGACGAGGACAATGGTAGAGCAGGGCATTCTTAATTATGAGTTGTATCGTGTGATCTTCTTCATTTGTGAAATTTTGCCAACTGAAATTGAGACACGGCATTTTGGTCCACAAGAATCGCCATCTTCGAGAGAGCACGGAACAGCGTATGGCTTCTGTGACAGAAATTTTGGGAAGTATTTCATTCGTAAGAAGACATTCTGGTAATTCAGAGAGCCTGTCTGTTACCATTGCCCTTGTCATTCCTGTTAATGTTATTTTCCCTTCACCTACAGTTGAAAATCTATAATACTATCGAAGAAACAAAACACAGATTTATAACAGGAATGAAGGATAATTCATAACGTATATTGAGTATTCGTTGAGTTTAAAAGAAGGTTGAAAGATTCAATTGATAATATTTGTTTGCCTTTATAGCCGTTCCGAAGATCATCCTCCCTACTAATTAAGATGTAATATTTTTATTTTTATTTTCCAATTATTTTGGGATGAAATATCGCTATATTTGTATAATTCCTTTGTTAGAAAATAACAAAGTTCCTTTCTTTCTATTTAAAAAAAAAAATCTACTTAGAAAGTATGTTGATTTTTTTTTTTTTTTTTTGGAGACCACTGCAATCCCCTAGCAAGATAATCTTCCATGCAAAAGGCTTTGGCATGAATGGTTTGAAGAAGCCATGAATCTAGCCCTAGCCTTATTGAATTTTAGTGCAGAACCAAAATAAGTGCCTAACATTCTCAACATAACCATAAAAAGGGCATTTGGGATGGAGGACTCTTAAGCGAAGCAAACAATTTTCTAATGGTAAACCTTGATAAAGAAAATGCCAAGAAAAATGAGAAAACATTGGATCAAGAGTGGCATTCCAAATAGTGTTAAATTGATTTGTAAAGCAGGTGGATAGTCCACTATAAACTTCACCAATACAAATCTTATGACTCCTAGCTTAATCGAAAACTTCACCAAGTTTTAGATTATTAACTATGCTAAAATAAAGATAAAAAAGTGTTGGAAATGAAATATATAGTGTATTGTACATGAACATGAAGCATAATAATGAACAAAGCTCACAATAAACACAAGAGTTATCCTAGAGAAACCCGATGTGGAAAAAGCTCCATTGGGTGAGGCAAATGCACTCCCCTTCCACTATATAATTTAAGAAATGTACAAGGCATCAAACATGGCTTTCATGGACAAAAATGTCACTACCACTCTATCTAAAACTTGTACACAAGGATGTTTTGCACTTATCAGATATTTATGTGTACTTCAACACAACACAACTAACCATCTATAACTAGGAAACAATGAGACAACAAGAACAAAGACTCAAATTTACAACTTGCAATGTGAATCCAAGTTCAAGATTTCTCACTACATTTTCTAATGTCTTCTACCTTGCCAAGACCTATATTAATGCTCTTTTAATTGTGGATCCCACCAAGAATATTAAATGAACCGCCATTGAGAAGAATAAATGTTTACAACTGTTCACATTTGGATGTTTTATATGGTGGTGAAAATGATAGTGTATGTACACCAGAGGTTTCAAAACTACCAGGCTATTTGTGCAATTATCCCACACACACTGGTGATAACACATACGTTGAGGCAATTGTGCAACTGCCACCTTGCAAAGAGTGGAGGTTTTGCTATGTATGAAAACCCCTCCATTTTAAGATTTGAAACTTACTAACTCATCACCATAAAGATGTCCATATCACCCCCACTTTCACTCTATCATTGTAGCATATCTGATATGAGGTTTTGAATATGAAATGTCTTACAATAATGTCTCACAAGCATGAACTACATACAATTAGGCATGATGGAAGAATCTAGTATACATGAATAGTATACTAGGATTCAAATTTGGATGATACCTTGCCGACTTGTGGATTTTAAGTTGCTAAAATATTTAGGAAACATGTGAGTGAGTAAATATTTTCCTCTTGTCTTCTCTGGAATACCAAGGTGAATGCACAAAGTTGTAGGATAAAAAATATGAAAAAATAAAAAAAAAACAAAAAACAAAAAAATTATTTTGTAAAGGGCGTACGCCCTTTCCAAAAGGGTACACATAAATTAGGGCCACTCTGCATCTTCTAAAATCAATTTCAGAGTTATAAGAGTTACCATTTAGAAGAGAGCTTTTGAAAATCTATTCTGATCAATAATTAGTTTTTAGAATTCCAAGATTAGAAACTTAATAAAATATTGGAGTTATTAAGCTCTAAGTTCAGGTATGGATGTCACTGGTCAAGATAGAGATAAGGATGAATGATAGAGATAGGATCTATGATAACACGGATTAAACATCTATGTAATACGTTAGGATAGATCATATATAGATGGATCAACCTATCTCTACTGATACATCCAACCATTGGTAAAAATATGAAAACTTCACATTTGCTTCCTTCTTTTCACCTTTAAATATCTAGATTTGGGGACATCTATCATAAATTAAAATAAGGGCAAAGGAAGACTTGGGTTATGGGCTAAACCTCTAGGTCAATTTTACACCCCAAAGTTAGTGTAGACCTCAAGATCTTCTTTCACTAGAGTGAGGAGCTGGGAGAGATATGGATAAAATTGAGTCACTCCATAGTCATCACTCCAATGTTTATTACTTAAGTAACACGATTGAATCAATATTATCTTATTTCCACTATGGAAATCATATGACAATCTCCCTAGAGTAATCCATCATGACCCTATCTAATTTATCAAATATGAATGAAGTTAATCACCCTAGTATGCTCTAATCAGAATATAAGTAATTGAAACACCATTTAAGAATAATTCAAAAAAATATTGTTCACTCTGAACAAATTTTAGATAGATGGGTCAATCCATGCATGCTTCAATTCCAATCTCACACATGCATGACCTAACCACTTTATCCCATACTCTCATATAACATAGTCCTATTGTGTCATTCCAAACTCACATAGGATGTACTACCACTACCATTACCATTTGGGGTGGATGGAAGTGCTTTTGAACCTTGTTTTCTCATGCTCATATCAGAATCATCCATATCAATTTTTCCCTCTCCACTACAAAGCATCAAGTGAAGAAGGTAATTGTAGATAACAAAATCTAAACTACCCTTTATCTGGAATCACTTTAGTGTATCCTTATAAGTGTACTTTAAAGAATCAACACTTTGTTTTTATGTGATGTGGTCCTTGGAGATCTACTATCACTCCCTCATTGGCCCTCATCATCCCTCAACATCCCTAATCATTCCCTCATTGTCCCTCATCAACCCTAATCACTCCCTCATCATCCCTCATCATCCATAATCACTTCCTCATCAACCCTCATTGTTCCTCATCATCCTTCATCATCCCTGATCACACTACCATTAGTCCTCATCATTCATCATCATCCCTTACAAATCTGTCATTAATCCTCGTCCTCCCTAATCACTCCCTCTTCAACCATCATCCTATCTCATCATACGTAGTCACTCCCTCATTGTCCCTCATTATCCCTCTTCCTACCTAATTGCCCCTAATCACTCCCTCATCAGCCTTAATTTTCCATAAACACACCCTCATCGACCCTCATTAGGCCTAATCACTCCCTCATCATCCTTCATTTCCCCTAATCATCACTAATCACTCCCTCATTGACCCTCATCATCCCTTATCATCCCTCATCACTCCCTCATCATCCCTCACCATCGAATATAGTCCCTAGTCACACCCTCATCAACCTTCATTTCCTTGAATTATCCCTAAATACTCCATGATCAACTCTCATTTTCCTTCATAATCCATAATCACTCCCTCATCATCCCTAATGACTCCATTATCATTCCTCATCATATGTTATGAAAATGTCTTACATTGTATATATATATAGAAGAGTGATATCTATTCTATAGATGACCTTCACTACTATAGTGCCCAGTGCCCATTTTGCCCATTAGTTCCCAATGCCCATTCAGGATGTCCAAAAGTGACCATTTAGTAGGAAGTAAATTCACATTATGTAGTCTATCTTTCAATGCCCATTATGTCCATTTCACCTAAAAGATGTGTTTCAATGCCCATTTAGTAGGAAGGAATGGAATAAATCAATCTTATGCACAAGGGGTAGAAAATGTTATCTAGAGAATAGATATTAACCCTATATATAGATATGGTGAAACATGTTTTCATCATCCATAACCATCCTTAATCACTCCCTAATTAACCCTCATTGTCGCTAATCACTTCCTCATCGACCTTCATCATCCCTAATCAATCCCTCATCATCCCTCATTATCCTTAATCATTCCCTCCTTGTATCTCATCATCCCTAATCACTCCCTCATTGACCCTCATCATCCTTCATCATCCTTAATCACTCCTTCCTTGTCCCTCATCATCCCTAAGATTGCTCCCTCCAAAACCTTGATGGTGGGTGTTGTGGCTTCGTGCTTGTTCCCAATGGTTTGTAGTTACTCCTTTCTCTATATAAGTCAGAATATTTTCTCTTATTTCAATATGTGGCTTGGTTAATTCCCCCTCTCCTTTCTCTATATAGGTGATAAAACTCCTTCTCCTTCTTTTCAAGCATCCCTTGATAATGCCCCCTCTCCTTTATTCCTTGATCTGATAATGCCCTTTTTACTGATTTTCAAGCATGATAATGCCCCTTGTCCTTTCAAGATATGGGTTGGGTATTCAATCGGGTATCAGGTATTTAAGATATGGATCAGGTAAGATATATACATTCAAGATTAGATATAGGTATTCAAGATCAATATATGGCTAAGGTATTCAATCGGTTAGGACATACTCAAGTAGGTAGGGCAGGAAAGATAGGTAGGTAGGGCACACTTAAGTACAATAAGGTAGGAAGGGCATAGTCAATGTCAAGATATGGCTTGAGTATTTAGGTAGGACATACTCAAGATCAATATGTGGCTCAGGTATTCAATTGGGTAGGGTATACTCAATTAGGTAAAGTAGGTAGAACATGCTCAATGGTATAGATATATAACATACATAACATGATTTAAAAATTCATTTCTCATTTTATCTATTAGGAAGAAAAATTCCCTTACCAACAACATAAGCTAAGTAGGTAAGACATAGCTAAGTAGTTAGGGCAATAATAAATGCAATAAATAGATTAGGAATATAAACTTCCCTTGATAACTAAGAATATATTATAGAAAGGGAAAGTAGGTACGATAAGAGTGAAGTTATATATCTGGAATTAATCTTCCCTTGCCTTATTGGGTAGGGATCACTGAGTAGGTAGGGCAAGAATAAAGCTATCTATCATGAGAAAAATTTCCGTAATAACTATACCTTAATCCAAAAGCAAAGTAAATCTAGTTATTAGGAAGGCAAGCTTCCTTTGATAGCTATGCCTTACTTTTTATCTATCAAGAAGGAAATATTACAATGATATCTTATTGGGTGAAGCAAAGGTAGATATCAAGAAGGAAAGATTCCATTGCCTTACTCCTTGGCATAGATAAAGTAGGTAGGGAAAACTTACCTTGACTTATCAAGTAGGACAAGCTTGATATCAAGATTGGGCATTCAAAATGGGTCCCTTTGATATATTTATGGCAGGGACCTCATTTCTATGCTATCCCTTGATTTACTGTATTGGGGACTAGGGCATACTCAAGTATGGTAGGACCATAGTTTAGCCTTTAGGGCCCATCGAACCCTGCCCAAGTTTTAAGTAACCCCTCTCTAATACACTATATTAAGTCATATACCCTTATTTACTTTCATAGATCAAGTTGGGTTCAGAAGCACACTCTACCATCTATTAGATTGGAACACACACTACCATATTGGTGACTACTTATCTATCTATCTGGTGATCCTCTATACTATGAACAAAATCTCAATGACATATAGAGAAAATGAGAACTCAACTATGGTTTGGGATTGGGATTCTCAACTAGTCTCTAGTCACCCCTATCTATATAGATATAGATTGGGATTCTCAACTATGGGATTGGGATTTTTAGGATCTGTATATAGAGAAAGAAGATATTTGGGTCTACACTAACATTGGGGTAAAAAAATGAGCAATAGGTTTGGTCCACAACCCACCTCTTCTTTTTCCTTTGTTTTAGTAGATGACATATTCTATAAAATAAATATCATTGAAAGTGAAAAGAAATAAGTGGCATCCATATCTTGATCTCAACTCGTGACATCCATATAAACATATGCATAAGTTGGGGGACAAAAAAAATGACACAATGAAAAATTATTCTTTTTATGTAAAGGGGGTATGCCCTTTTAAAAAAAAACCCCAATACAAATACCATAAGGGTAAATCTTGACCCTAAAGGGCATATGCCTTTTCAGTCTAAAAGGTGTATGACCTTTGACCTGTATTTTTATTTGTTTATTGTTTTTGTATTTTGTTGTGTTTTTTATTTTTTGCAAGGATATATTTAGTAAAATAATGTAATAAGTATTAGATTATAAAATGTAATATGAAATTAAATGTTTGGGCCACTCTGCATCTTCTAAAATTGATTACAAAGTTGTAGGAGTTACCATTTAGAAGTTAGTTTTTCAAAATCTATTTTAGTCAATACTTAGTTTTCAGAATTTTACGATTGGAAGATAGAATGATAAAAAAAGTTTTGAATCATGTTACATATGTAATAGATCTATACCATTGAGTGTTACATTCCTACTTTACCTACTTGAGTATTCCCCACCTACTTTATTTATTTGAGTATTCCCTACCTAATTTAATAACCGAGTCATATCTTGATCTCAATGAGTGTGCCCTACCAAAATATACAAGCCATATATTAATATTTACAATTCCTTATTAGTGTCAAAGTGATCCACTTACTCAACCTCATCTACTTCAAGGTCCTCTAGAAACTTGATTAAAATTAGGTATCTTCCTAACTATAAACTATCTCTTTGTCTATCACAAAAGGTCTTCTGAGTATTGGTATTGAAAGATACATGACCTTATTATTTAGTATTATCTCTTGAATTTTTAGCCTATGTATTCAGATCAAAAGACACTTTCAATGATTTAAAATAAGGTACTCAGTACCAAGACAATAATATACCTTTAAGCAAAACCCTTATTTGACTCCTAAAGCACTCAATTTTACATCCTCACTTATTTGAATAAGACTATGAGGGTTTCACCAATGATTTAACTCAAGCTTCTTAGTGAATTAAGAAATTCAATTCAAAACTCAGATAACAACTCTACCCTTTATAGGCTTGTTAAAATAATATTTTAGATAATATGGACTTATCAACAATCCAATTTTTTGAAAACTATCAAAAATAAATTGTACTGTATCAAGATTAAACTGGACTGTATCAAGATTAAGTTGGATTTATTACAAATAAATCATATCTATCTAATGTATTTGTAATAAGTCCAAACTATTTAAAATGATAAAAAATAATTAATAGTTGAAAACTATCATAAATAAATTTGACTTCATCAAGAATTACTTAGAATTATTACAAATAAATCATATCTATAAACACCTAAAACTGGCCACCGATAATCTCCAATCAGGATTTTGGCCAATCTCCACTTAAAATACATAAGTTGGCCTAAAAACATTAAAATGCATTAAATGATGTGAAACTGACATATTCAAGTGCTAATTTTGGCCAGGGTATCACTAAATGGGGTAATGCAATTTATGGGCCAACAAAATTTGATCAGTTCATTCTGAGTCAAAATGCCAATTTTGCACCTAGGTGCTTTGGATTGCTCTTCCCTATCAAACCTTTTACATAAGACACGTGCCTTTGTTATTTGTTGTTGTTAACATCCTAAATGGGAGTATGGTTATAATGCATCTGATATTGCCTTCCAATTCTAATCTAATCAAAATTTGGACCAATAACAAGGCATTCTAATCAATTTGAGTAATTTGTGCACAAAGTGCTTAATCATGCTTAAAAGATAATTAACCCAAATCAAGGCTTAATTAATAATTCCATGGAAACTTGTTAAATACTTGTTGTTAGAAATGAATATTGAGTATCTGCATCATCAAGTGACCTCATTTCTTGGGAAGACATCCCTAGACCATAAATGCCACAAATATCAGGATTCATGCCTCACATGCCTCATCAATGCCTTCCATGATGCCCTTCATGCCTCTTAATTTCCCCTTCTTCCAATTCCATGATGAGGATAATTACAAACTTAATTCTAAAAAATGAATTAGTCCTCAACCACACATCTCAATCTTAAGATGGATGGTTCAAGTTGATTCTAGACATTCTCAAAAATCTATAAATATAGAGGTCATGAACATCATTTCTAAGCTATTTTTTGTGTAAATCTATAATGCACAAATATATTCAAGAAGCCATTGTTACTAGTGTTACCATGCCAAATTGATTCCAAGCCAAGCAAAGCCAAGCCACAAGCCAAAGGTGCCAAGGAGAAGAAGAGATAGCCAAACCTCCTTGATGAAGACTTCATGAGCACAAGCCGACTAAGCCACCACTACAAAGGCATTTGGAGAATCCAAAGAAGGTGAATGAATTCTTATATTTTGATTCTTTGCTTTCTAGTTGTGTTTATCATTTGATTTTGTTAACTAATCTCTCCCTAGTGTCTAGGCTTAGAGATGTTATGTTATTAGTGTGTTTATTTCATTTTGTTTTCATTTTGGAACTAACACCATACTAACCATCCTCTCTTGAGTCAAATTCCTAGATCATAATATTTATATGATATATTTTAAATAAGTCCAAATTATTTAAAATAATCCAAAATATTTTAAAATTAGTTGAACTTATTATAAATAAATCTCATGTATCTAAATGTGAAAAATAGTCAAAATTTATGTGTTCATTTAAACTAGTTCATAGACCATGAATTTATAGATAATAAGACTTGGTATTTTATTTCTTAAGGAAAAATAATTCATACATCAATCAGGCACTCAGGCGATATGTGATTTAAATCACCTAGGATGATTGGGATGCCATGTGTCAATAGTTTATTGGATCATAAACTATCTATTTAATCTGAATCAGGTGACATCCTCATGATCAACAAAGTTCATCCCATATTTGTGTACATGCCACGTGTTGATCACTGGTGTTGTATTATTATATTATTAATATAATCTCCCACATAGTTAAGTTACTAAGATTATGACACGTGTTGCAATCTCAGGTGCTTGCATTGTTTGGGACTTTTATTTGGATTGGTCACCCTTTTGCATAGTTGAGTCATCGATATTATGCCACATGGCACAATATTGGGTGCTTGTACAAAGTGTAATCTAAAAAATTAAAAATTTGAATACTATTTTTTGATAAACAAATATTGATGCGCAAGTGGGACATTCTGAGGCATAAACATTGAAGACCTTTTTACAAACATGGGAATGCCAAAGTGTATTTTACAATGCACAAAATCCAAAGTGTAAATTTTGATTTGTAAATTGCGAAGACCATTTGTTCAAGACCATTTTCAAGGATGCAAAACATGAAGTTTAATTTGAAAAACTAAAAATTTGAAGAGGTTTTCATGATTCACAAAATGCAATTTAGCTATTTAAAATACGCAAAATCTAAAGACCATTTTAAATCACAAAAATGCAAAGTGGACGTTCCAATAGTTAAATGCCATTAAATAGATGCATAGTTACCAAAAAAATTGAATTGTCATAGTAGAAAATATAAAACTCAAATTTTGAAGTGTATTTTCCAAGACCCAAAATGCGAAGTGCCACTAGAAATAAATAAAATAATAAAACATTATACATTCTCAAAAAATGGACTAAATTTTGAAAAGAAACATTCATATTTCTCATTCCAAAATTAAAGAAACACAATTTCAAATTTCTCAATCCTTTTATCACTATTTTTGATAGTGCGTAGTGGGACGATGCATTCAAATAGTCTGTTACAATGCATTTTAAAAAATCAATGAGAACAAGTGTATGACCTCTCCAAATTTTATTTGGTTTCTAAGCATAAATGATATTATCTATGAGTATGGATGGTAAAGATGTGTCAGTTCGGTTTGGTTTTCATTTATTGTCCAAGAATCCTGAATAGATTTTTGCTTCTTCTACATCTTTTTTCCTTGCATGAACTAGGATGAACCAAGATACATTGACCCTTCATTCTATATCTCCATTTATTTGTAGTATCTCAATATTGATTTTATCTCTAACAACCCATACTGTGTAGTCCAATCTTGTAGAATCATCCGGTTTGACAAATAACATGTCTTTGGTTTACACATCTTGAGTTGGATCAAATGTAATTTTTGTTCTTTATCTTCTTGGACCAACATATGTATCTATAGATGCCACTCCAAAATCAAGGGTCCTATCATGAACCATTTTGTGCAGATCTTTATGTAGGGGTATGCCGTGGCAAGTTCTAGGCCAAAAATCTCTTGTACATTCAATATCAGAAGGGAACATGTCTTCTTTCATTATGTCATGAGTGTTTTCAAAGTAATATGCTAGATCCTTCTGCTTACTATTTATGGTCAAACCAAATTCATTGAATTCCTGTACATGCTTAATCAAGTTATATTTAATTTCTTTTTCACTCTTTTTTCTACTTCTATTTGAGACTTTTGCAACACTGGAATCTTGAGACATTTCTCTATTTTTCAAGTCTTTGAAATATATTTTTGTCAGATTACCTTCTGGAACATTTGGCTCACCATTTTATTTTGTTCCCCATAATGTAATGGGAGGACCATTCTATCTCTTATAGAGTTTTTGCAATGCATAATGAGCTGACCTTGCTCCATGCATTGAAAAAAGTATTGACCTTTTGTCAAGCCTACTATTTAATTTTTTTGCTTTAGCTGGTAACTATTAAAATAGTATTTGAAATACACTACCTCTTTAATCAATTATGGTGTGAAGTTTCTTGTAATTTCACACATCCTATAACTATCCATCATCTCTGCCACACTCCATACATCTTTCCTCTTTATACATTTAGACAGGTTTCTAAATGTGCCATCAAAATTCTCATGGTTATGTCCTATAGGGAGAAATATGACCTCGACATCAAGGAAAACACCTTTGTAGACAAGGAGAGATAAATATTACAACACATATATGTACAAAAAAATATCATTTTATGAATTTTTAAATGTAATATTAGTTCCATATAAGGTTAGGCATTTTTTTAATATAATTATAAATGGAAGTACCTGTTCTTATTGTCCCCACAATAATTGTCTAGTTGAAGGTATAGCCTAGAAGGAGGTTTCTTGAAGGCACTAATTGATTGTGTTTCTTATTTATATTTCTTGCATTCAGGGTATCAGTTGTTAGACAAAAGTGCATCATACAATGGATATTTTGAAGATCTAGGTTTATTTAGTATAAATCCATAAGTATCTAACATTATTGTTTACATATCCTTGAAACACTTGTTTAATGACGTGATAGTAGAGTTAGACCCTCCAAGAATGTATGGTAAAAAAATTCCCATATCCACCTGCACCATGACCACATGTTATAATCCCTACCATTGATAACTTTAATATTCTATTGATAACTACTTTTCTTTTTATCATTGTCTTTGACATAAATGTTTTTTTATGTTTCACCTTGTCATGAATGACATTGAGGCATTCTTCAGGGTATTGCTTTGACATTCATTTATGTGTGTAATACATTTGTCTTAAAAAAAGTACCGATTTGAGTGCATCATGAATTCTTGATCGGTACAATCTTCTTGATCACTAGAGAGGAACCCAACACATTTTTGTTGAGTTAAAAAGATGCATGTTTTTCACCTAGCAAAGTCATTAGACGTGGCAATGGTGACATCATGAAAATTAGTTCTCCACATGTTATTAAATTTTGGCTAGGATATTGGTTCATATTTCATATTTGCAAGTTGTGCATTGATGTGGCACCTCATAAATTATTGAGTGAAAGATGATGGAAGATGTCAAACATTTTCTCATGATCCATATCTATCTACTTGGAATGTTAGTCATGGAGAAACATCTACAAAATCATCCACCAATTGGTCCAACAAATATTTAATTACCATTGTCTTCTTTTGTGGCTTTTATCAAAATTTCTCTACACAGAATGCATTTTGTTCTCTATTTTTGTGATAATTTTGAATTTCAAAAAGATACTTCTCTTCAATCCATATATTTTAAGCCAAGATTCCAAATAGATATCTATACCTTGAAAATCAATGGTAGTTTTGTTTTTATTTTTCTTAAACAAACTAGTAGAAAGGGCATCCAAGACATGTTGCCTCCTATCTATTGTGGTGGAATCAAGAAAATTTATCTTTGTAGATTTTAACATCTCAAATGAAAATCTTGACTGAAAACATTTTTTGGTACAATATTTATCTGCATACATTATTGAAATTTCACAATCTATGCTTTCATCAAACTCCACTTGGCTGAGTGAAGTGTTTGGTTGATTTATTTTTTAGCTGAGTATTTGTAGGCATGAGTTAATTTTTTTGGATGCCTTTATTCTATAAATTTAAATTAAGGAGTGAATTCATTATCCACTACATCCCAAATGTTTTAAATTTATTTTTTCTTTGGTGTAATATATGGTAAATTGATTTCTCTACAAATCTCAGTGTCCACTATTTTGTTGGAGGGACATCTAACGATATATGATTTAGTTACCTCTATACTACAAGTATCACAATGTTTTATAACTTTCCTTATGTAAATTACCAATTCATTTTCTAACATTGGGACAAGAATGCAACCAAAAATATCCCTTGGTTGTGAAAATTCAACATAACCAAAAGCAGTTTTTCCATCATTTGCAAGAGTTGTACATTTGTGCAACAAATATACCCTTTTACCAATAAATGTTTTTCTTAGGATTTTAAATTTGGTAGGATCATCAATATATTGAAAAAATAAATCCAATTAAGGGTTCTATTGTTGTAATGGTTGTATATGTAGAATTGATCTCAAATCATTTTGTATTTTTTCCATGTCATTGTCTATAGAAAACTTATCTGTGATGTGTTGCATCATTCTTATGCTCTATATAGTAAAAATATCAATTTTATCCCCCAAAATTTCCATGAAAGATGTATGAAATGAAAGTGGTAGAGTTAAATCAAAATCTTTAGTAACATTAACACTTACACATTTAATAGGTATTTCATCATTGTGGCATGTGGAAGTGAGATTTATGGGTTCTAGAGATTCAACATCTGGACCTACCACTTTGTGTATTCTTTCTTTACCAATGACCTTACCATTATTTATGAGATAAACATAGTCTCCACATTGGAAAGCCATTGACGAATGAATTTTCAACCTAGACATTTGAAAAAGACATGATAAGAGTTATTAATTGGTTTATTTATAAAATCAATCCAATTTATACCTATATGTAGGAGATAAAGCTATATTTATACCATAACATAAGCATAGAGATATGTTAAAACCTACAAATTTTAAAAAGGTAATGTATAACATTTTTTTAACTACACAATTTATGCCATTCCAAAAAAATAATGGATTCTAATATCATAAACTGCATACTTCAATTCTTATTTCATCCTACTTTGAAGGTATCTCTTAGGAGATACATTTCAAACATGCATCAGAGCAGAATAGCCACACAGAGAAAAATAACTAATTAAGTCAATATTCAACCATGTATTTTATTAGCATACAAAATTATATTAAGCAATGGAGGTTTTGAGAAAATTATGGAAAATGATTAGCTTCTTATATTTTGGGATCTTGTATGTGATTTGAACCTCTGTTGTGGACCCAAAAGTTTGAAGATATCTCTTAGGAGATACCTTTCAAACATGTATATGGGTATCCTTGAAGGTTTAAAGGTAGTGTTGGGTGATACCTTGAAGGGCCTTGTAATACCTTCAAGGGTACCTATTGTGGTATTAATCTTCACCCTTGGAGAGAGATCTTTAAGTTCCCTCTGACTAAGCCATAATATTGGGACAACCCTAGGCTATGGGTAAACTATGATGGAGCTAAACCTCTAGAGATGGTTGACTTCATCTTGATGGATAACCTAAAATTATGATGTCATAGGAAAAGGGTTAGAAAGGGGGAAAGGGTTCCTAATAAGGCTAAAAGGTGATGCACCAAATAAAAAGGGAAAACTTCCATAAGCTTAAACCCACACTAGATTAGCTCAAGATAATGCTAGCTACCACAACTTCCCAATCTAGCTGATTGCATAAGTGTTTCATGGACTAGGTTCAAGTAGAACATTAATATAGACCTATAAGAGCTTGAAAACACCCTAAAGGAGGTTAGAAAGGAGGACAATGGATGAGGAAGATTATCCTTCACAATGCCATCATGCACAACTCACTCAACATAGATCCAAGGCAAGAGATAGGTAAAGAAAGTCTTATTGCATCAAGAGGTAGTTCTTACAAATTCTTGATTGGGTTTGGCCTAATTAAGATGAGCATATTTTACAATAACTCAGAGAGTCCCCTAATACTCCCAAAAATGAGCATCCTTTTACAAATGGGAAAGAATGGGTAATATAGAGAAAGGGATAAAAAAGAAGAGGGAACACATTAACTAAGAACAATAAATGAAATGCCACCTTTCAATTAATGCTCCACCACACTTAAACCAATCCAGATTATCCCTTCATTAATAAGTTAACTTGCATTTTCTCAAATTAGTATTTAAGTTATTCTCATTAGCTAAGAGATCCACTAGAAGACAAGGGTTTGTTTTGCATGATGAGTCATTATCATTTCAAGGAAGAAAGATCCTTAAGATTCTAAACAACATTAAATTCTATAACTACTTTCTCCAATCCCCCAATATACTCTATGAAATTATACACCACCTTCCACTTGGCTTCATTATAAGGATAAAATCCTCATGTTCATGAACCTAACAAAGCCATGCCTATCTAATTTTAGTGGCTGCATGTACTTATTTGTCGAAGATGTGTCCATTTTAAAAGATAAGACACTCTTCCATATCTTGTTTATATATGCACATACTCCATCTTGAATATATATTTTTACCATAGATTGAAAACCAATCCAATTTATTGGTTTTCATATGGTCATTATATTGATGCAAATCTATAGGTTGTGTAGCATCATTCCTGAACTATATTAGGATTAAAAAAACCTATCATGATTCTAATATTTAATGGAAATATATATTCACCATTAAAAACATTGACTATATAACTATGTATACTTAATGGTGTTTGATTGAGCTATAATGGTGGTACATCCCTGTGAAACCTTTCTTCTTGGTTTGACCTAAATCATGTTTGAACTTTAATTGAAAGCTAATGGTCTTGATTTTTAATATTGGATATTGATCTAATTTTGCATGATGAATCATGCACCACTGTTCTACTTAGACCCATTGATGTTGTCAGGTTGTCATTCACCTTTGGATTTTTGATCTGATAAAATGCTGACCGTTGATCTTATTTTAGGATTTTTTTGACTCTTTGACCTTATGCAAACCATTGATCTTCCTTTACATAGATCGAATGTGTACCATTGATCTACTTGATAGTTGTCATGGTCATGACACTTGGAAATTGCACATTTATCTTTGATATTTGTTGACTTGTTGACCACTTGCTCACTGTTAATATGCTTTGGTATGATGGATTGTGCACCATTGATAAAATTGGATCCATTAGATTTTTAAGTCACTACATGTCATTGGATCTTTGATGTATGATCAAACATTCACTATTGGATCTTCAGGAACATTTGAATTCAAATGTATATTTTCCATAGCTTTAAATTGACATCCCCATGCATGTCCCACTCTTTAGTTCATCTTATAATGCTTATATCTTGGGATAATAAGATCATCAAGATACAAAATTTGTAAAACATGATTTATACATGAAGAACTTCATGTTCGTGCATTTATTTGACTCTAAGAGGCCTCCTACATGAACTTATTAAATGCACAATCAAGCTGACAGATTTGAAGGTCAATTTAGAAAAGGTCTTAAATCAAATCAAAACCTACACCATTGTGTAGAGCTTGTTGAGACCTTTCCAATGATATATGGAATGTAGAAAATGGAGCTCATATGTTCCTTGTGAAACCAGTTAAATATCAAGTCAAACTAGTTAAAACAAGTCAAAGTTGGTCAAATTATAGTAAATAACCATTATGGAATGATTCAAGAATAGTTCCACTACGTAGAGCATCTTGAGAGCTTTTTGGCACAATTTATGGTTCATGAAATGGAGTCCATATGCAAAAGTTATGACCAGTCAAACTTGGTCAAAATGATGATGTGGTAAAATTTGGAACAATAAGAACATGACACATGGCATGAGGTATGAGAAAATTATGGTTTCAATCATTTATCTTTGACAAGAAAATATGGTCATCAATAGGTGAATGTAGATCATCTTTAAATGCAACTGACATAAATTTTTTTGGGGGTTTAGACAGAACATCTAGTTGGATGTCAACAAGTGGTGTGGCTAGAGGTCGACAAGTGGTGAGAGAAAATTGGACCACATGGTGGGTCCTCAAGCCACCATGTGGCTTGCCACCAATAATTTACCATTTTCTTGAACATTCTATGTAAACCCAATAAACAACCCATTTCCACGTAATAGCCATGTGACACAATGCTCAAACCACATAAAATCCAAATCATGTCATGTTTTATCCACAAATTTCCATGCCAAATCCATAAGCCTCCACATTCCACCACATATTTCCACGTCCCCACTAACCACATCCATATCCATGAGAATCATGCATAAATGTGGACATAATCACCAAAAGGTGGAGAATGTGGTCTAAGACACAAAGATAAAGGGGAGGATAAGGCTTAATAAAGCCTTAAGATAAGTCAAAACCCATGAATGTGGGATTAAAACCAATGACTTTGTAAAACAAACACTGTGATAAATTTAAATCCCATGAATAAGTGGATAGAAACCCAAAACCTATGGATTGGGAATTGAAACGTGATCTCCCAGATAAAAGGATAAGGACCAACCACACCATATATGGGTTTTAAGCACTATATAAAGTGGGGAAAATTGTATTTTAATACAATAGAAAATCTAGTAGCCATTGCAAAGACTAAGAGCCAGGGAGCTTGCAGAGCTTGTGGAGGGCGCTCAAGTCAGAATTGGGAAAAAGTCTGAAAAGGGACTTATATTATTTTTTCCCAACAAAAAACTTTATAGTTGTTCATTTTTTATTTAGGAAACATTTTTAAGTACTCTTAAAATGTTTTTTCTAATATATATTAGCCAATATTGGACCCAAAGATGTAGGCCTTTGTGCTGAATTCCGTTATCAAATTATTGTTGAATGTTGTGAATTATTTTATTAAAATCATGATTTGTAAGTCAAATTTTTAAATTATTTTGTAAAGTTATTGTAAGAGAAAAATTTAATTACATTATCATATTTTTGCTTAAAGTTTACAAATCAGTTTGGTATCATAGTGGTTAGTGTGTTGGGATAACCTCTATGTAAACATTATTCTGAAACATCAAGTTTGATATCAGAATAAATTTTTGGGTGAATTTGTTATTTTATTGTTTTAACCAAAATCAATTATTATAGAATAATGGATCCAATGCTAGCCCAAATTTAGTTGATACTAAATTCCATTATCACTATGGCAATGCAATTCCTTCAAGCCTAAGGGAAAAGCGGACAAGTGACAGAGCAACGACAAGAGCAGTAGATTGGGAGGCTTTAATAGAGCATTGATGCACTGCAAGAAAAAAATGCAATAAGAATTTCAATAGAAGAAGAATGTGCATGGAGATTCAAATATTTGTGGACATTGTGTTCAGTGAGGTCATATTATCGAGCAATGCTAGATCTTACACCCTAGTTAGGTTCCAATATGATGTAGAAGGTAGAACAAGGAAAGAGGCAAGGCACCAAATGTGTCAAAGAGTTTTCAATCCATCATACCAATAGTACCTCATCAAGCAACTCTAGAGTCTCTAATGTGATAGTTGTTGCCAATAGAAGTACCATATATTAAGCTACACTCTAAGGAAAGTTAAAGGTAGAACTACACTGCTATTGCTAAAGGGAAGTTCATACAAATCTATTTTAACTAGAGTTATGGAGCTAGTTATATTATTGAATGTCTTGCACGATGTATGTAGACAAGGATTCATCCATTATTGTACACTAAGATAGTTAGAGGATTTGATGGCATAGTATGTGGACATAAAACTCATTATGACATTCTACATTTTGGCATTAGAGGACTATTCTTTGATGAAGTAGTTCTTGACATAGTTCTAGGAGAAGTTAAGAAAATAACATTGGGTCATTATTATCTCACATCTTGGCATGCCAAAAAAACTACATCAAGAGAAGGAATCCAACTGAAGACCAATCATACTTATGAGATTCAGTTCAAAAGAAGTCAAACAACAAAGGTACATTTTAGTTATATCAATGATTCTTCTAATTCATATATTCTTGCTAGTCCTTTTAATGAGAATGATGTTGTAAATCTGAAAGCAAATAATGCTGTGATTACTAATGTATCTTTTGATGTAAATTCTAAGGAAGAAAACAATGAGATATATTCTTTTGTCTATATTAACAATGTTAGGGATACTAAATATACTAACCCTAACCATTTATCGAAGTCATTTGAAAAACACACAAAGGGAATAGGTTCTAAGCTATTAGCAAAAATGGGATTTGAAGGAAAAGGCCTTGGCATTAATGCTCAAGGAATTATCCAGCCTATCCAAGTGGCAAAGAGACCACTTTGAGCAAGATTAGGGTATGGAGGCAAAGGAAAAATATCTCAAGAAGCTGAGCTAGAGGATTACTCAAGCAACAAGCTAGGACATTTTGAAGATCGAGAAGAAGTAATCTCCAAAGATGTGATAGTTACATTGGATGAAGAATATTCAAATTACTCATTAAGGTATGCAAAGAATAAATACTCAAATGTATTTTTTGATTATGTACAAGAGTCTTAAAAGGAAATTTAAGAAAACTGATGAAAAGAAGTTGCCTAAATAAGAAATGAAGTTAAGATTTTACTTCAATGCTAAGGGGAAAATGTTGAAGGAAGATAAGAAAAATTATCCACATCTTCAGGCAAACATTGTAACTACATCTTAAATCAAGCAAAATACAAAGCCTCCTTAGATATAATCTAATCAGTCAAAACCTAAGATAACATCAACAAAGGAGATTGTAGCCAATGAGAAGCTAACAGTTCAAAAATTGTCACCCTAGAAAGGTAAGCAACATTTCTTCAAAAGAATAATTGCTAAGTACTCTAAGATATATTCTATTTTTGTTAAGAATTATCAAAGCAATTTGATATCTGAAGATGTTATAGAAACCCTAGGTTTAGAAAATAAGCCACATTTCCAACCTTATTCTCTGGATAAAGTAAATAACGATAGTGATATACATATGAGTAAAACATGTAAACTAGGATTTGCAATCACTTCTAACTTCCTGATGAAGTTGAATTAGATGTAGTTCCACTATAGTTTAGTGGAGTTATCCTAGGTAAACCATATTTGTCTTTGAGAAAATCAACTTACTCCAAGAAGGAAAATCAGTATAGCATTGTAAAAGATGGGATATAATATCTTGTGTGAGCACATCGATAGTAACCATTATAGGTAAAAAATACATTTAGTGTTATTTTAATCATCTATGTTGTAGATAGGAACACTATAGGGTAACAAAAAAATGTCATTGTGAGAAGCATCAAAAATAACTCAAAAGTATGTTTTAATCTATATGTTATAAGTTTGCAAACATATATACATATTTGTAAGACCTAAACATAGACATTGTTTATAAGATCCAAGTATGGACAATGATTGTAATCATTATAGTGTTTGTCAAAGACCTAAAGGGCAATGTTTGTAAATTGTGTTGCTAGGTAAAAACCCTAAAAGGATAATTATAAAATGGTGATTGTTATAACACTAGGTGATAGGCAAGAGTTTTAGATCTGAAGAGCCATCAGAGTACCTCCAAAACTGATTGACATTCAAGAGATCATTCAAGGTAGAGCTGAGAGCCAGAGCCAGAGCCATACAAAGATCCTCACATGGATTACCAAGTCCAATACTAGCTTTTTGAGGATAAAAAGCCTTCTTAGTGGGGAGGATTGATCTGGAGGTCAATTTAGAAAAGGTACTGAAGTAAATCAAAACTTGCACCATTGCGTAGAGCCTATTGAGACCATTCTAATGGTATGTGGAATGAAAAAAATAGAGCTCATATGTTCTTTATGTAGCTAGTCAAAGATCAAGTCAAATTAGTCAAAGAAGGTCAAAGTTGGTCAAACCATAGAAAATGACCATTATGAAATGATTCAAGAACAATTCCACTACATAGAGAATCTTGAGAGCTTTCCAACACAATTTAAGATTCATGAAAAAAAGTTCATATGTGAAATTTATGACCAATAAAACTTGGTCAAAATGATGATGTGGCAAAAATTGGACCAGTAAGAACATGAAACATGGCACAAGGTGCAAGAAAATTATGGTTTCAATCATTTGTCTTTGATAGGAAAATATAGTCATCGACAGGAGAATGTAGATCATCTTCAAATGTAATCTACGCATAATTTTTTTGGGGTTTAGATAAAACATCCAGTTGGATGTTGACAAGTGGCATGCCTAGAGGTTGACAAGTGGTGAGAGGATATTGGACCATATGGTGGGTCCTCAAGCCACCACCTGGCTTACCACCAATAATTTACCATTTTCCTAAATGTTCTATGTAAACCCAATAAATAACCCATTTCCACGTAATATCCATGTGACCCCATGATCAAACCACATACCATTCAAATCATATTACGTTTTATCCACAAATTTCCATGCCAAACTCATAAGCCTCCACATTTCACCACATAGTTTCATGTCCCCAATAACCACATCCATTTCCATGAGAATCATGCATAACCATGGAAATAATAACTAAAAGGTGGAGAACG